>OY725332.1:4993265-5593265 GCA_963242795.1 Inga leiocalycina | reverse complement strand
TAATGGAGCTAATTCTAAAAGACTTGGAAATGGTCAAAAGAGAAATAAAGAAACAAAAGAAAAGGAGTCAATCCAATAAATAATAACATGTGATTGTGATTATTTGTTTGGATAACCCCTAAATCGTGGTTTTAAAAGTCTTTTTCTGTAAATCGAGATAAAACTTTTCTCACATATTTATTACGTAAATCATAAAAGCTATTTTCTAAAGGCTAATATAAACACAAATTCTAAATTGGTTGGAACAATTTGTAGCATATTCAAGAACTTTAATTATAGTCGGTACTTAAATGCTTTGGTTGCAGCTTGCATGTTCATCCTGCAAATATCATTATTTTCTTGTGTTTGGTAGGTCGAAACTCAAAAGTTTTATTTGAATGAATCAACATTGGAATGAAAAGGGAAGTGAACAAAAAATATAAACGTATAGAAAAGGCAAAGTTTAATATACCAAAAAAAAAATCCATAATTGATATGATGAGTACTGAAAAACAAAATTTAAAAAAAAAACCCTCAAATATCTGTAACTAATAATTAAACGAAAATCGTCTGGGAACGTTCATTTGTTGGCAATTTGAAAATTCATTATTAGTTTCTAGACCTAATATTTTTTTTGCCAGCAAGTTTCTAGACCTAATAACACATACTAATATCACGCACTAGCTTAGAATAATATTACATTCAACCTTGGTCGAAGTTTCCAAAGACCAGTTTTCTCATGAAGGCCACGACTAAAATTTAAAACAAACATAACAGTCTAAGACCATTATTTTGCCCAAAAATCTAACATCCCTTTTAGCATGGTTTACTTTGATAACTTTTCTAAAAAAATATAATCAAGCAATTCAATCATAGTCGTTCAACATTTAGAGTACATTTGAATCAATAAAAAGAAAAAAAAATAGTTTAAGAAATTTATTTTTATTCTCTTTTTAATTAAAAGGTCATAGATTTCATTAAAAAAATCCAGAATAAAGTATTAGCTTTCATTCTCCTCCATCCATTTTCCTATCAAAAAAATCTCCAAACATGCAGAAACATCTATAAAAGACAATTAATTTTTTAGTGCTTGTTTAAGATCATGTTCGTAATCTTAAAAAGTGTTTATTCATGTAAATCGAGGTAAAATTTTTCTCACATACTTACCTCGTATATTATAAATCACGATTGAAAAATTATTTTTGAAGACATCAATTACTATTTTAAACAAACATTTGTGAGGTTTATTCTCCCTCATGGTCCAACATGCTTTCTAAGGCTCCAAATCACATACAAGGTTTATTCTCCTTCATGGTCCTACATGCCGGGTCCCTTTGTGATGGGCTTTTCCTGATAAGGCTAATTTTGGCCCAAAATCTCAAGCCCACCTAACATTGTAACAAGACTTGCTAGGTTCTTCCTACTTTTTCAATTTTGGAACAATGAGATTACAGCTTAAATTACAGCCAACTGATACGGGTTTTGTAAATTTGTCTAACATGGTTTCTAGCGATAATAAATTAATAGTAGTATATAATTCAGTTTTGGTGAAAAATATCACTTGATTAAGCATTATTTTTTAGATGTAATTATTTCTTATTTAATATGATGAGAGTGTAAGAAAGTTTACTTCATTATTTTTATTTTTCTAACAACGACACGCAGGGACTTGTCAGAGTCTAATTGGCTCAACGGTTCACCAAATTTAGGAAAACGAAGCGATTGTCTTTTGATTTGGGATAACGTTAACACAAACATGAATTAGTAACACCATCAATTTGTTTTACTTACAAGTTCGAGGCTTAAAGGCCTCAAATGTGGAGCTCCAAACTCTAAATATGGTAGATAACTAGGGGACAGGGAGCTGAAAGTAAAAAATGAAAAGAATGAAACCGAAAAAAAAAGGCGTAAATTAAAGTTTGACCAAGATTCTTTCTTTATTTCCTTTTCTGTTCCTGACCTAAGAAGATAAATTGAATTAAATCTCAACAACTCCAACGGAAAAGAAAAACGACATCGAAAGAAGAAGATTCCCTGCACGGCAATGAGTAAAACTCTAACGCTATGGTTGTAGGCTTTAGCAATGGAGTGGTCCAACGACAATGTACTGCCGTAATATTTAATTAAGGGCAGCGTTTCAGAAGTTGTCGTTTTGATTTTGACCCATTCAACTTAAATGCACTTGCATCAATTGGCCTCACACCTTGATATTTGATAGCTTCGTGTAAGTGAAAAGCCATGCGTTGGATTTACTTTTAATTTTAGACTCCTCGCCTAACTTCTGATCAAAAAAATATAAATAAGTGTTGAGTCTAGTAAAAATGTTAGTGATTCATAATATGACAGATAAATATTTAAATTATTTTAAGAGAGGTGTTCACATTTAATATTCAATAAGATCTCCAATATGATTAACTTTAATAGAACGATGCCTGTATCTTGGGGTATGAAAAATTAAATGCACCTGGAACAAAAACAAAAAAATGACGGATGGGGTCCAAGTCATTGCAATTTGCATAGATAGAGGGACACTAGTGATTGCCAAACATGATAACATAGTCACTTTCTGAAACACAGAGCATCTGGACTAATGTCTGACCTTGTCCAACTTAACTACATTCTTGACCAATTCATATTTAAAGTCAACATCCCTCCTTTTGAAAGTCCACTAATCACATTCATGCCGCAAACACAAATTGCAATCTGAGTAAAGACCCTTTCCTTTATACTACTGTACATATACACACCAGTTTATATTAGCCACTTGTACCTCAACTACAATTTCTCTTACAACTGCCTACATATTCTCTCGACCTTAATACATGCTCCCTTCGATCCTGAATATAAGATATATTTGGGAGGTTGATTTCAGTCCTAAATATAACACATAATTTTCATATTTATCAATTTTTTCTTAATTTACCTCTATTGATGCCCCTTCAACAATAATCAAAGAAGAGTAGGAATGAGGGAGTTAAGGAAGATAACTATAATGTTTTAGAAAACACATGTTATATTAACTAATTTTCTTAATTTAATCAAATTAGATAAATATATTTTATATTAATAATTAAAGGAAATATATGATATTCATTCAATTCAGATATTATTAGTTTTGAGTGCGTGGCTCTCTAAATATATTGTGTTTTATCCACAAAATTCGAATGCTGTGATATTCTTTAAAAAGGTTTGGAGATCCTCCTCCCTTGGCTCAGCCACGAGAGGAATGAAGAATCAAGGATCAAGGAATGAAAAAATATGAAGAGAAAGTGAATGGGGAAAACGACAACAGAGAGCAGAGCAAAACGACGGTTGGAATCCGACGTGGCACAAACCTGATGGACCTCATAATTTGGGCCCAAAAAGCCCACCACCGTATTACACCACCATGCAAAACGCAAATGATGGATTCTGCAGAATAAAAAAGAAGTGGGGGTCAGTAAAAGTGCAGCAAAGTGTGAGGCAGTGGCAGTGCCCGCGCAAAGAAAAAGGTGTCCTTTATTTTAATTTTTAGGAATAAAATAATAGAATATCAGACGTGGCAGGCAATGATGGGGGTTGTGAGAGTGTGTGAACAACGTGGCTCTCACAAACAAATGTGGAGACCAAACGTAGTCAGTTACATGATGAAGCCACCAATATTAAAAAGTGCAAAAAGTTAAGTTCCACTTTCACTTTTTCTGGGGCTGCGTTACGTGGTGCCCTCTTTCGCCACTCATTTTTCTTCACCTCTCACAGCCATAAACCAAACTCTCATCACTGTATATTCTTTTCCTCCAAACTTGCATCCAATGTTGTTGTCCCCTCCACACTCCCTAATGCACAAATTTAGGAGTATGTCTTAAGCATTAACCAGGAGATGTTCTTCTATGTTTCTATATACAAGTTACCTGTAACATATTTCATCAAAATCTAGAAAAACCTTAAATGACAAAATCCAGCCTAGTCAAATCGCAGTCCCTTCCTTCTAAATTTCTAAAAAAAAAAAATTGTTGCTTGTCCTGCATAAGGTGCAAAATTCAAGTGGATGCATATATATCAGACAACAAGGCATATCGAAAGATCACTTTTCTTTTGAATTTGAAGTGCAGGCTTGTCACTCTTCCTACCCTGAAAACGATACACTCCTTTACTTAATTATTCCCTCTTATGGGGCTTTCGGGGATTTCCCATTTCTACTTTACCCCACTCTATTTTTAACCCTTAATCATTTATTAATTGAGCTGGGAATTCATTCTTAATTGAAGGCATTAAAATAGCTGAGTATATGCACATGGGAGTGAAGTCAATTTCCCATTATTGAATGTTTGATTACTTGATGTGATATGTTACCTAATAAATAAAATGATAGCAACTTGCCTAAATATATATTTTCATATGCGCGCGCGCATATATATATATATATATATATATGTAGAGAGAGAGAGAGAGTGTGTGTGTGTGTGTGTGTGTCAGAGTTGACCTGTTTGTTAAGTTTAGAAGTAGTGTGTGTCTGAGTGCACAGCTGAATGAATTGTGGTTTTGGCGTTTCTATGGGCATCATATCCATCGTCCTCTGTCTTTCAAGTACAATTTCCTCCTCATCATGCCCATAAATAAGCACGTCGTCCAACCCCTACCCATGGATACAAGTTATTCACTAGTATATTTAATATGAGTATAAGAGTATATATATTAAGAGAATTAGTTAAGTTAATTTTTATTCATATGCATTGAAATTATAATTATCTATTGATAAAAAATGAATCCCTTAATATGCACATTCAATAGGAATACATTAGAAAAAATATTAAAAATTGAGAGATAAAGTGTTGAAGTTTTATATTTAGAATTAAAGTAATCCTCTTATTTGCCTCACATGTTTAGGTAGTGGCTAGGGAAATTTGCATTGAGGTTTCAAGCTAGACAAATACAACACAAATGTCCTTTGAAATCTCTAATTTACCGGCAAATCCCATTGGACATTAGTGCAATACAATTGAAATGAGAGAAATGTGAAAATACCAAAATATCCTTAATAAAAACACAAAAAACTAACCCTCATTCAAACTCCTTTCTTCCCCCCTAAATGGTTGAAACTCTTCAACATCGCTGTCGTTGTTGATAAACAACCTTTACTATCACTTGACCGTCATCATCAAAACCTCTCCGTCATGGGTGGCTCATTGAAGCTTTTACTCATCGCTGGTGTAGCTTTTCCTCACTGTCGCTGAAGCTTTTCCTCGCCGTAGGTGAAGCTTTTCCTCGTCGTAGTTAAGGTGTTTGTCATCACCATTGGTTTACGAAGTCATTTCTCAATCTTATTTGCATTTGATATACGAAGTCAGAATGTGTTGTTAGTAGAGGTAGCGATAGTTGTGAGGAAAAGCTACACCGGCGACGAGTAAAAGCTTTAATGAGCCACCCATGATGACGGTCAGGTGATGGTGAGTTTTGTTTATCCAATGACAACAGCGATGATAGAGAGCTTCAGACATAGGAGAAGGGAGAGTTTGAATTGGAGGTCAACTTTTGGTGTGTTTTACTAAGGGCATTTCGGTCATTTCATATTTCGATTTTAGCGCACTCATGTCCCATAGGACTTGTCTGCAAATTGAAGATTTTAAGGGACCTCTATATCGTATTTCATTTGGCTTAGGACCCCAGTGCAAATTTCCCTAGTATTTATTATGCAAGAGTGTGTGAGGCATTAATTATTTTATTTTATATGTGTCATTTTTTATTATTTTTTTGATAAATCCTTTTTTATTTCATAATATGGGGATATTGAGTTTTTTTTTTAAATAATAGTATTTCTTAGATGTGAAAATGAAGATCAAATAAATTTCTAAACAATTTTAACGATGCAAATCATTTTCTGTGGTTTTCAATGAAATAATTAAAAGTGACATATATTAAAATTTTGAAATTATATGTTTACGTAAAAATTAAGTGAATTACTTTTTAAAAGGATTAAGATCAAAAGCGATCTTAGGATGAAAAAATATTTACATGATTTCTTATCAAAATAATCTTCACATTCAGAGTGGGCTTCAAACTCATATCCTTGCAAGTATATCAACCGGTTTTCATTTGCTATGCCTATGTAAAAAATCATGATTTTGGTAGTTTTTTTACATAAAACCAAACACGCACTAAATATCAATACTGTTTTATTTAGATTATTGTCAAGTTGTTGGTCTTTAATATCTATTAATCCAATCAATATCTTTGTATTCATCCAACAAATTCATGATACAAAAAAAAAAATCAATGTAAACATAGAATATTTTATTTTTATTATATTTTATACTGAAATATATGAATGCCATATGTCAACTTACAAAAGAATTAAATGACCAAGTCAGACTAAGGCCAATCAAACATAGGAACACCTCTAATTATCTTAATGAAATATATGTAGTAATTATATATGATTGTTGGAGGAAAAATCACATTCCCATGTAATAAATGAAGTCTTGTGTTACTTGAGTTATATACTTATATGGCGAAAAAACAATAGTACGAGTACTATTAATTAATAATAAGTGATCCAAAGTGTGTTATTTTTGTTCTTGACCAATCAGAAGTTTCTACTTATAGTATGGTGAGACCTTGAGGGCGATATATCAACATCATTTCTAGAACTAAAACTGTTACCAGATTGGGATCAGCAGATAAAATAGAGTTCCTCTTAATTACAAACATATACATTATTATACACTTGTCACACTTGTTGTTGTTTATCAGTTTTTTGTCAAAAACAAAAAAAAATAGTGTTTTACTTAATTGTATGCATCAAAATGACACGTCGTGCATTATTATTTTATTTTTTAAAGAATTTCGTTATATTCGCTTTCGACCAAATGATGAGGTAACAGCCAGATACTATAACATTTGCCATTGATGCAATGATTATGAGCTATCTTTATCCTGTAATACTATATGCAAAATTTTATTGGTCAGGAGTTATATAGTAGTAACATTTATGTACATCTTTTTCATTGTGATATTTATTTTAAAGATAGTGGGAGAAATATATATATTATCCTTCAACATGAAAGCCCTACCAAATGGAGGCATCATTAGTGGTGCCTCTAATTTAAGCAGCACCTATCCTTGTTGTCGATTGGTGACACTTTGCTTTCTATTCACCTTCACTACCTTCTCTCCCCACTTTAAATAATTGACATGTTCTAACTTAATTCGTTTGCCAATTTTAGTTATATCTAACTGTCGATGGGGAATAGTTTCAATAAACAAGTTATGTTGTCTGTTACGTATGAACATTATAATTATTTTATACAGTAAAGATTTAACCCTTTTGATTCCCTATATTTTACTTCTTTATTCACTACTATAAAAAGAGGTTTTAACGTTCTAATTTTGGCACTTTTAACATCAAAAAATGGGAGAACGCTTATGTGAGGGGCGTAGTATGTTTTAAGAAAAAATGTCCCAAAAAAATGGGACGTCTAAAGTCCTCCAAAATTTGGGACGTTTAAAGTCCTCCACAGGAGGACTTTAGACGTCCAAAGTCACATGAAATTTGTTTAACGACCTAGGTGCAATTTATCTTTATGACTTTGTGCAAAACAAAAGACACTCATGCATAACTAAAGATGAGTTACACCTGTTCAAAGACCTGTATCTTTAGGGTTTTTTAAGGAATTTTCCTGTATAATATTCCTGGGTAAGATTCAAAGAGGGTGAGCTTTGAAACAACAATAAAATTAGGGTAAATATAACTCTTGGTCCATAAAGTTTGACCTGATTTTAATTTTAGCCTTTCAAGTTTGAAATTGGTGGCTTGGGTTCCTGAAGTTTGACCAGATTTTGGTTTTGGTCCCTGAAGTTTAAAATGATCAGTGATTTTGGTCTCTCAAGTTTATTTCGTTTATAACTGTTAGTTCCTCAAGTTTTAAAAGGACTTGGTTTTTTTCCGGCACATCCAGGTTTCACAACCTGACCACCAAATCCTTACCCTTGATGCATCCATATACGCTCCTAATTAATTAATAACTCCATTGTTTTAATAATTAGATGCTTTTATATTAAAATTAAGCTATATGAATGTGATAATAAAAACAATTAAATCAATCATCACACAAATACTTGCGTTAATTTATAATTTCTTTTGGAAACTCTTATTCCGTACATTGCCACAATTAACATGTTGGGGGCTTTTTGGGAAAAAGTCTGACATCTGAGATACCCAACACAACCAAACTAGATTCTAATAGTAATATGAATATGTGGTTCAATCCACTTCAGGTTTGGTGCTTCTAATAATTTATTTGGATAACTGTTCTTTTGTTTATTTATATTTAATTAACGTATAATAATATAATGGATAAGAGAATAGTAGGTAAGATAAAGCTGCACCATATATTTTATAACAAGGATACATGATTAAGTAATTTTTTTTTTATATACAAATCGGGTTATGCGCGAGCCGCGAGGTCGTGCCATTCGGTAGATAAAATTAAATAATTGGGTTAAATTAATCAAATTAATTAAATATGAAAGATGCCTCGAGCAATAATCAGCCCATCAAGACGTCATATACAGATGGACATTTGAATGATTGATTCCCTCATTTACGAAGGTTTCTCATTTTATAATTACAAATTTTTATTAATATACTATCTCTCTGTTTTTTTTTACCGGCAATAGTATCTCTTTTGATTTTAGTTTTGAAATCTATTACTATTCAGTTTTATTGACAAAAAAAAAAAACGAGATATTATATAGACTCTATCTATTATTCACCAATGGTTAATAAATTATGGATCGCACATTTTAGAGCTTGTCTGATTTGGTGCTTGCCATTGAAATAAAAAATTTTTTATATACTTATCTTGTAAATTATAAATTCTATTGAAAAAATCGCTTCTATCGTAAATCCAAACAATCATTTATAAATGATCTTATATTTAAGACAAATATGAAGGGTGAAAGGAAGTCTTGTAACTTACCACTCTGATGACCAATCCTTATTATAAATATTCTTCGGATCTTATTTATAAGAAATTTTCTCTTTTTTAAAGTTGGTCCTTAAAATAAATATTCTTTTTGTGCCTTTCAAACTTTAAACTACTTTTTTTTTCTACACTTATTAAATATATATCTTTATATTAATTAACCACTCATTCTCTGTCATTCAATCATTTGTTACTTTCCATTATCTCTCAAATTTTATAACAACCTTATGAGAAATTCTTGCATGAACAGGATGCACCAAGTCAACTATGTTCTACTCAATAAAATGATACCACATCACTTTTATTAAATCTTACATGTTTAACTTCTCATCTCTTTCCTCATTTATATTATTTGAATATATGATTTGATTATTTACTTATTATTATGTTGACTTATTTTTATTTGATATTATGTATATTAAATAGGGATAGAATTAGAAAGTTGTTGAATTTTATGACAAAATTGATGAGGTTTAAGATTTTCCTTTATCTATATGAAAACTGTTGGAATTGCCCTACAAATAAAACTAGAGGAGTATATATTATTAATGCTTGTCTTAGTTTCTACCAAATTTGTCTTAAATGTGGGGCTGTTTTTTCTATCTTTTAAAACTCATTTAATATATGCAAAGCTATAAAATTTTTTTAATATAAATAGGGATGGAAATAGGTCAGGTCCCTAACAGTGGCCTACTGCCTAGCCTAACCTGATTAGTAAATAGATAAAGCTCAGGCCTATTTAGATAAACATGCTAGGCCTATTTTCATAAGAGCTAACACACAAGCCTACAGGTAGGACTTATTTAACTTTTTTAATTTATACTATTATACAAGTATATATAATATCATTTAGATAATTTTATAAATTATTTATAGATTTGTCAATTTACCTCAATTCTAAGTTTCATATCACATCATCATTATACTCAACTCTTACTTTCACATAAATCGTTCACCCGTATCTCTTTTCTTTTTTATCGCTCGAGATGGCAACGCTAACTCACTCCCTCTCCCTTGATTTGCGTCATCTGCTAAAGCATAATAATTTCTATGAGTTTATTTGAGTGCTGAGTGAAATATTATAATCTTGGTAATAGGGGTTTATCCTAATTTACGTGGGAAGAGTGAAAGAAGTAAAATCTAGTTTTACATACAACTTGTTATGCTTTGTCAATTTTAGAAAATATATCTCATTAGTCTATAGATGATTATTTTTTCTTATCCCTGTTTGCTTGAACAATTGTTATTACTAGACATTCTTTTCTTTTCCTTAATAAACCCTAATATTACGATGAGAATGGATATTAGGCTTTTAAGACGTAATATATGATTGTAAATAAGTGTGAAGGGTTATAAATTTAGAAACTTAAGCTTTAAATGCTATTTAAAGACCCACATTTTGAGCGTTTTACAAAGACATTTTTTATTCATAATATAAATCACGCATGAAGTTGTTCAAGACCACATAATACTTTTGGAGTTTCTTATCATATGGTCATAGTGAATCAAATTATGGTGAATTTGTGAAAAAATCCTGTAATGCAGATATTCACCTCAATAACATGCATTTGCAAAATTCTACTTTGAAAAAGAAATAAGGGGATGGTTCATCGTTTGATGCTTCCAAGCTCTTTTATGCTAGACTTGCAACCCTGGATTAATTGCTCATGAGGAGAGGGGGCTTAGATGTCCTTTTCATATTTCAATTCTGTTACTTGTAAGCTTATTACTCCATCTCTTTTATATTTTAGGGAAAAACATAAAAAAACTATTATTCAAATTTCAAAATCTCAAATTAATAATTTTTTATTAAAATAAGTAGTCAATGGTTGTACTTTTATAGTTGATGCCATTATTCTTATAGATAATAAAACTAATTTAAGATTTTAAAGTTTAAATGATATTATCTTATCTCCCTTATATTTTACTTTGTAAAGAATATTACTCTTTCAATGTCGTTTTGCCTTTTCATAAAAAAAAAGGGTTATGGTGCAAATCTATTAATGAAGTATTGTCCGAGGAGCATCCACCACAAATATCTTTTAAAAGGGGAAAAAATACCAATAAAGTTTTAAAAAAGGCCATCCACCACAATTTTTGTTAAATCTGTACTAACGCCGTTAGAGATTTTCTTCTCTTATGATTTAACGCCGTTAGTACGGATTTAACAGAAATTGTGGTGGACGGCCTTTTTTAAAACTTTATTGGTATTTTTTCCCCTTTAAAAGATATTTGTGGTGGACGCTCCTCGGACAATACTTCATTGATAAATTTACACCTTAACCCCAAAAAAAATTACGGTTTTCCGAATGAATGCCCACTGTTCAGTGTTCAACAGGCTTTTATTTTTGGGTTAAGGTGCAAAAATACACATGTGATTGTCCTCGAAGTGCACCCAACACCAAATGCTTTTTTTAGGTGCAACAGTGACTATGTGGTTACAAAATAGATGCAAAAATACCCTTTGACTGTTAGTTTGACTGTTTGACCGTTAGTTTGACTTTTTTATCCTGAAAGTGATGACGTGTACGATGACATGAACGCTGGAGTGACATTCTGAAAAAAAAACTTGCCGAAAATCAAATTTTCCTAATAAATCATATAATTTAATAAAAATTAGTAATATAATATATGTATTATAATGATTTTAATTTAATAATATTGGAAATCCAGGGTTGGGAAAAAATTGAGCAATCAGTATGTTTTTTAGGGCAACAGCTCTGCTGAGTGAGTTAAGCACTCTGCACTCAGATTTGAATCTACTTCAGCGAATGTGGTACTAAAATAGTGAAATGTGGGTAATATTAATTGCAAAGCTTTACCAGTCAGCAAGTTTTTTTTCCCAAAATGTCATTCTAGCATCCATGTCATCGTACACGTAATCACTTTTAAGGTCAAAAAGTCAAACTAACGGTCAAATGGTATTTTTGCACCTATTTTGTAACCACATAATCACTGTTGCACCTAAAAAAAGCATTTGGTGTTGGGTGCACTTCGAGGACAATCACATGTGTATTTTTGCACCTTAACCCTTTATTTTTTGGTCAATTCCAGAACGTTCCAGAGACAGGATTGTCCTCCGCACTCCTGCTCTCAGCCTCTGATTTCCCCAAACCACATCCAGCCTGGCCCCTCACATTTACCATAACATCCTTCCCTTGATAATTTTTTCCCCACCAACCCCTCCAATCTTGAATTAAATTATGTCTCTATATTTGATTATTCACATGTTGGAAGACAAATATTTGATTACTCACCATATTCACGCATCGGTACTATAAACCTTTGAAAATTCAACTCTCCCTGATAAATATATTTTGTGAGATGAAGCGATAAGTATGCTTTTTTAAATTACATTAATAGGAATTTTCCAACATAACTCACACACCCAACTTACATATAGAAGGGTCCAACTCAAAACCAGATTCTTGAAAGAAAACTTTAAAAAAGATTTTTGTGTTATTGAACTACAAAGCCCTCAACATATAATTTTTGAATCATTAATTTCTACCTATATTTTAGGGCACTCTACCCAATCCAGGCTAGCTTTATGCACTGTGCTAAATAAGCATATTTAATTAATACGTATGCATTTATGTTACAATAATAGAAGTTTTTTATAGTAATTTATAAAAGATAACTGCTTATAAATTTATATTTCAATATATTAATAATTAATGTATTTATTTATTTTTGCTAGCCTGAAGGTTCCCTGTTGACCTTGATTTCTTCCTTCTTGGTGTTTTGGCCTTTTGACCTGAATTTCCGTCCTTCTTTTGGACAGCTAGATCTAGTAGGAAGCCTCTCCTGTCCGCAGGTTAAGTACGTACAGTGCATTTAATGCACACAGTTACTCGAATAATTCAAAAAAGCAGTCTTTTGTCACTTCATGCCTTGCCAATCAAAATTTGATGTTTTTTTTTACTATTTTAACACGAAACAAAAGCTGAGGTGGATTTTAAATCTCTCAAATATTAAAATTTCAATTAATTCTCGTACATAAAATATGATCTAAAATCTAAATGTTTACCAACTAGAAGAGCAATCAAAAGAATAGTTTCAACTGAGCCGAAAGAGCCAAGCCGTGAGCGGTTGGACCGCCCAAAAGGCCAGCTGTATGGCGGATCAGTTAAAGTTGAAGTTGACCATTCTTAGCCAAGCCGCTGAATAGACCATTTAAGACAGAAACCTAATCATTAGCCTCGCAATCTCCTGTAACAATAACAAAAAGCTCAAAGGCCACACACTAACCAATCACAGGAGGAGAGAGAAATCCCATACACTAAACCGTAGGTGATTTTTTTATCCCCTTGTGAGAAACAGAAACTTCCATTACCCATTTAGCTTCTTGCGACAATCGTCTTCCCGTGAACCCCAGTTATCACCGCCAGTTATTTTCGTTTTAGTGCTTGTTTGAAATAATTTATTTTTGAGTAATAAGTGTTTATAAATCGTGATTCACGGTATATGAGATAAGTATGTGAGAGAAGTTTTATCTCGGTTTACATAATAAGGACTTATTCTCTAAAATTAAGTGATTCCAAACACTGAGACTCTTAGCTATCCTAACTTTATTTTTTTAGAAAATTAATGAAAAGAGCGACAACGATGACTCTAATACAATTTCACCACTAGTATTTGACTCTTTCTATCATTGGATTGCATGATTTTAATTTATTATTACCATTGGTTTATTCCGTGCCACGTGTGCCCTTGTATTTACGTTCGGTCACGCATCGAAGTAACAGTTCACTTTCTACTCAAAAAAAAAAACGTAGCAGTTCACTTTCATTACGGAAGGGACCTCCCTGCGTGTCCCAGTGTCCGTCATGTGACCATCTCATCGAATGTCAGAAAAGCCCTTGGTTCTTCAGGCCACGGGATGAGACAGAACGAGGGTAAAGGGGTATTTTCGTGCATAAGCCTAACTAACTGGAAGGTAGGTGGGAGTTACCCTGTACAGATCGGTAGTTTAACCGAAAAAGTGGACACGCCACAGAGGATATCAGATTCCTGAGCCTTCCAGAATGGACGGTGGGATTTTAACGTTTTGTAGATAACCAAACTCTGTCTTGTTGTACCTTAGTAGCCCCTCTTTCCTGCTCGTATTACTTTTCTCTGAACGCTACAGAAACCAGAACCAGACCTCATCGATAACACCGTCATCACGTTAATTTACTAAAATACCCTTATCATGTCTGTACCCTCCTGGGTCCATCTTTTGATCTTATACCCGCCAATAAATACTGTGAGTAATAACAGTAATTCCGTCATAAAAACCGAAACGTAGAAACGCGAGAGGGCAAAGAAACGCTTTTTGGACGGCAAGTATTTTGGTTGAACCACCTAACAAGTAACAACCACCAAACAGGGCTCACATTTTATCTTAATCCATTTTTCCCCCGTTTCAAAGAACAGGGTAGGGAAATAAATTTTAAAAGTTGAATTGTTTTTTTGGTTTTCAGAGCTAATAAAGCGTTAATATTTTACAGTATAAAAGTATAAATTATCCCTTGCTTCATCTTTTTCGGTTTTCTAAGCATTCGTTTCCTCTCTTTCCTCATTTACTGTTTCTCCCCCGTTTTATTCCTCGCCGGTAAACATCTTCTCCAGCCGGAAAACCTCCTCCGTTACCGGCGACCTACTCCCGTGACTCCTGAGGAAGGTGGCTGCAACTTTCTGATTGAAACGTTGGTATATCCTCATAATTTGCTTTGTATGTCTTAGAAGGCTTTGGATCTCTCTGTGGTCTGGTTTCAGCCTTGTGCTTGGATTTCTGCGAGAATGTGGCGAGTCTGGTTGCTGTAGAAGGCTCGCTTTTAATCTATAAAATCCAGGATCCTGATCTAGGGTTTGGCTCTGGGATTCGGATTCAGTTTTGTCATTGTTTTTGTGATTTCGACCAAGTGGGCGAAGATTGAGGCCTACAGGGAGCTCCCTCGGGATGAAATGGTAGGTCAATCATGCTTTCTGTATTTTTCCCCTCCACCTTGTAATCTGGTTCGTTATTAAATGGTGCTTGAAATTCTCTGCAAAATGTATGTTCTGCTTATTCATCTTTCAGATCTCAGCCATAGTCACGCTTGTCTTTCAGTTTCTTCATGATTTTTGTTATTTTCTTAGGCTGAATGATCATTATCAAACCTATTAACCTGACTGTATTATTTCAGCCATTCATAATTTGATGTAATTTACTTTATAAACCAATACTTAAGGTGCATTATGCGACGGCAGATTTTTTTCCTCATATAAATTACCCAGGTCTCGTATATGAATTTCTTTAAAAAGAATTACTGGAGCTGAAAATTCCATTTCCTCCTTTTTCTAGAAAAGAAATTTTGAAGGTCTAAGGTGTCTGACTTATTTTCTGGAAAAATTTCATGATTCGTTGTTACCTCTGTCATTGTTTTTATGTTTTCTGTTCGATTGGTTTGTGTCAAGTTAGAAAAATAATGATTTTGTAAAGGGTAGGCTATTCAAATTTCCGCGCACGCTTTTGTTGAATTTTTTATGCTAGAGTTTTCATTTGACCATATCGCGTCCTAACTTTGTATGAAATGGTAACGGTTTTCGGTTAACGCCTCCACGTCTGTGAAGTTGTAGTCATCCAGTTGGTGAATTAATTTTTTGCTGTCTTAATGGTTATCGGTCAGTTTTATGAAGGAGGCGGTTTAATTTTCGATAGAGATGCTTTTTAATGTTTGCTGATACCTGTTGAATGACTTTGATTGCGGGGTGATGATATGCAGTGATAATCTATTATTGACTCCAATTGTAGCATAACGAAGACTATCGCTATCATTCGGACCCTTTTTTGTTGTTGTTCCCCCGTTTTTGTGGTTACTTATTTTAACTTGTTTGTCTTCAAAGTGCTTTTTTACCCTCCGAATATATACATTTTTTTCCCCCTCAACCCGAGTGAGCTGATGCAGAAGAAATTATGCTTTGCAATTGCTATTTATTTCTTGGAGAACGAAAGGGCAAGGTTTTGCTGCCCTGCTTGCTCTGATAGTTCAGAATTTCCATGGTGCTGATTCGAGTGATTTGCACTTTCATGTTGCCAATAATAATTTAGTGTTTTTAATTTTTTTTCATTTATGTAGCTTCTACTCTGAATGTCAATTGATGGTGTCTAATCTATGGTAAATGATAACTCATCTATCAGGTGGAAGGAAGAGTTTGTCTGCCCAAGGAAGCTAGAAAAGTATTAGAATCTTTGAAGCGTAAAAGGCTTCACCGAGCAAAATCTTCAACTGCCAACAACACACGTGTTGCTAATATGATGACAAGAAGTGGAGGAGATGCTTTAAGGGCTTCGTCATCATGTGGTATGAGATTGCATGGTAATGCAGAAGCCTTTTCCAAGCGGAAGGTGGATAAGTTTGACATGAGTGATCTAGAATGGACTGAAAAAATTCCCGAGTGTCCTGTGTACTCCCCAACAAAGGAGGAATTTGAGGACCCTTTGGTGTATTTGCAAAAGATAATTCCTGTGGCTTCAAGATATGGTACGACCTATCGAATCCCGTTCTATACTGAATCCATTTAGTGTTCAAGGGCATTCAATGACGCACAAGGCAACATATTTCACCGTGTCACTTTTTAAGACCTGCTCTCTCTCTGTTCTTTTTTTTTGGGGGGGGGGGGATGCTCTGGTTTACTGTTTGTGTGAAAAATGAACCTTATCATCGTAGATAAGGATAGAGCATGCTGCAAACTGCAACTGTAATCTTTTTGGAGTTCCTGGTTTACTGATAAAATTGTGATTTACTATCATGTGCTTTTCTGGTGTTCATTACAGAGGTAGTCCTTTGATTTGACTTTTTAATTTCCCCTCTAAACTCAAGCTTGTGATTACGTATTTGAAGATTTCCAAACTTTTTATTCTATATGTATGCTGTATAATTTGGCCTTGACAATAGTTCCTCATGGGTGGCTACATGCTGATAGACGACTTGGATTGTATGTCACTTCGCACTGGCGATGCCTAAACTATTCCATAAATCTTCAGAAATCAGACATCTGATATATCATGAACCAATAGAGTGATAGAATGGTGACCTAACCTTTCTCCATTTGAATGGATGATCAATTTCAGGTATATGCAAGATTATTTCTCCTTTGAGTGCTTCCGTTCCTGCTGGAGTTGTGTTAATGAAGGAGAAAGCAGGATTCAAGTTTGCGACCAGAGTACAGCCACTTCGCCTTTCTGAGTGGGATACTGAAGATAAAGTCACATTTTTCATGAGTGGAAGGTGAGTTTTCTTTTTATATATGTTTACAACTTCAGTTAGCTTATCTTTTTAACTTTTTAATACATTTTAATTCATTCAGAAATTATACGTTTCGCGATTTTGAAAAAATGGCGGACAAGGTTTTTGCACGTAGATATTGCAGTGCCGGATGTCTTCCTGCCTCATTTTTGGAAAAAGAGTTTTGGCACGAAATTAGCTGTGGAAAGATGGAAACTGTAGAATATGCGTGTGATGTAGACGGTAGTGCCTTTTCCTCTTCTCCCAATGATCAACTTGGCAGCAGCAAATGGAATTTGAAGGTGTTTGTTATAATACCTCTTTGAATATGAAAGTTATCTGCTCATTCATTTGAGTTGCTTTATTTGGGATTTCTATTAACCAACTCATTAGCACCTTTCTCCATGATTTCCAGAAGCTTTCTCGGCTGCCCAAATCCATTTTGCGGCTCTTGGAAACAGTAATTCCGGTATGGTATTTATTTTCCTTTTATCAAACTGATTTGGTACACATCTTTCCCACATGACATAATCAAGCTCATTTCAGGGAGTAACAGAACCCATGCTTTACATTGGAATGCTCTTTAGTATGTTTGCTTGGCATGTTGAGGATCACTATTTGTACAGGTAAGTGCCTAGCTATTTGACAAATTCAGCCTACCAAGGATTTTTGCTTTACATTTTTTATTTAATGAGATTTATGTCATTTCGGCAGTATTAATTATCATCATTGTGGGGCGTCAAAAACTTGGTACGGAATTCCAGGTCATGCAGCTTTGGAATTTGAAAGGGTGGTAAGAGAACATGTGTATACTAATGATATTCTGTCAAGTGAAGGGGAAGATGGAGCCTTTGATGTTCTTCTGGGGAAAACAACTCTGTTTCCTCCAAATATTTTGTTGGAACATGAAGTGCCGGTCTACAAAGCTGTTCAAAAACCGGGAGAGTTTATTGTATCCTTTCCTAGAGCGTATCATGCTGGTTTTAGTCATGGTAAGATTTTGCACTTACACAATCAAGTTTCTAGAAGTTATTCCCTCATTCCTTGCTTCCAATCAATTAATGTATCTTTATGTGGTGTCCTTGATTTTTCAGGTTTTAACTGTGGAGAAGCAGTGAATTTTGCCATTGGTGATTGGTTTCCATTAGGGGCCATTGCCAGCAGGCGATATGCACATCTAAACAGGGTTCCGCTGCTACCTCTCGAAGAACTTTTATGCAAAGAAGCAATGCTCCTCTATACAAGTTTAGAACTTGAAGATTCAGATTTTCCTTCTGCAGACTCGATGTTTCATAATAGCATCAAGTTCTCTTTTGCTAATTTGATGCGCTTCCAGCATTGTGCTCGCTGGTTCTTAATTAAATCAGGGGCGTGCACAAATGTTTCTTCACACTCCCATGGCTCAATTCTCTGTAGTCTCTGCAAACGTGACTGCTATGTAGCATATGTTGACTGTGACTGTCGCATGCATCCAGTGTGTCTTCGCCATGGTATGCTTTGTTCAATTTTTTGAACTTGATCACATGGGATTTGTTTGGTTGTCTCAGTTATCAATTGCTTCTTCTGTATTCTTTAGCAGGGAAAAGAGAAAACCATTAATAATCATTAATAACTTTTCAACGATTGTTTGTAGTATGCGCTGCCTTGACGTTTCAAAATTATCATTTTAAAGGGTTTTTAAAATTCTAATAATCCAGATATCGAATCTCTTGACTTCACCTGTGGGAACAAACGCACTCTTTACTTGAGGGAGTATATTGAAGATATGGAAGCTGCGGCCAAGAAGTTTGAGCAGGAAGATGGTATATTGGATGAGATAATTAAGCAGATCAAGGCTGACAATAACATGTATTCATATACCTTGTCAAATATGTTTCAGAGAGCTGAGGCCGATGGATATACCCCTTATTGCGAGATAAAATTTGATCCTGTTGCTGAATCTTCTCACTCAGGCTCAGATCAGTTGATGAATATTCAAGAGTGTGCTTTTCAAAGTCAATGGGCTTTGAGGCATTGCTCAGGATCAGAATATCACAAATCCGAAGTGTCTGATGTTTCCTTCGTTTCTGCTGCTTCTGCTCTTTGCTCTCTCTCTGACCCTCTTGAGAGTTATTCTTCTACTACTAAAAACGTAAGTCTATTTATGTGTTTTATCAGTGTTTCCATTCTGGTAGCTAATCATTCCTTTGATCCTCCCTGTGATTTGGATCAGAAGTGGTATACTTTAACCCTGACATTTGTTATTCTTATCCCGAAATTAGGATGAGGGGCGTGCAAACTCGGGCATTATTAATTCTGAAGAGCTTTGTGAAGGAGTGTCCGACAGTGTATGTGAATCTTTAGCATCCCCTACACGGAATCACAACAGCTCGATTAAGCCTCAGGGTGGTGATCTTGATGGATTAGAGATGAAATCGATGGTGCATATTGACAGTGATGATTCTGATTCAGAGATATTTAGGGTAAAGCGGCCTTCTTCTTTGAAGGCAGAGAGGAGAAATGGGAACGATGGGATGGGTCCTAAACATTCTGACCACCAGGTATTGACAATATTTTGGCACGTTGGATGTCCCATTAGTGTGTGCTTGCTGACTCTTCACTGAGTCTGTCTGTGAACAAGTCCTGGATCATTACACTTTATATATTTGTTAACTGAATCATATAATTTAATTAAATAACTAAACAGGTCGTGTGTGTTGTGTGGAATTTGATGAATGAATCAGGCTGTACATGGGCAGGGACTAATGAATGGAGTGATTCTTGGTTTGCATTTGAAGGGGACTAATGATCATCAATATGAATATGGGCAGGGACTTAAACGATTGAAGAAAAACTGTGATGAAGGAAGAAGTGGGCAACTAATAGGGTACAACAGCAAAAGCAGAGAATCAAGTGGCAACAAGTGGAGGCAGCCAGCAAATCACAAAATTGATGGCGAAAGCTGTACGAGGGAAAGATATGCGAAGGTTAATAATGGCATTCCAATTTCCATAAGGTACAAGAAACTGGGAAATGAGGACTTAAGTGGACAAGGAGATCACCACAAGAGTAATTGGCTGCTGCAACAGAATATAATGGAACCATCGTCTCCCACAGAGGTTGGGATTGGAGCAAAGCGGCTTAAAGTGCGAGGCCCTTCATTCCTGAGCTTGTAGAGCCAGATGGGGATGCAAGTGTCTGACCCTGCTAACTTGATTTTAGCTAAATGGGCATATTCTAATAATAACACGGGAAATCCAAAGGATTTGATATTTGATTCTGGAAGCAGCGGCAAGATGGAGATCATGACATTAATTAACCACCTAGGATAAGGATATTGCATTCTTTGGTGCGGGCCCTACAATTTGGGCTGCTGCACTGTGGTGATCTCTTTCTCGGGTTGTTGGGCCCAGGTGTTTTTCTAACTTGGGCCCCATTACCTATCCTGCAAAAGCTAGGACTGGCTTGGTCACTCCACTCCCACTGTAAATTTGTTTTTCTGTTTTCATTTTCATCCCTCATCAGGCGTATAGGTCGTCTTCTTAGGATTGTGGCTAATCTCCGTTGTTCACTTATTTTAATCCCTCCCTGCTGCTTCCTGCTTTGTAACTTCATTCATTCTTTCTTGTAGCCAACAGGTCTCTGTACCTTGAACTACGAAAATAAATTTAATTGAAATTTATCTCTTTTGATGGAAGATTGTAAAAATAGTATACCAATTGCTATTATAGTGTCTCTGTTTATTTATTTGGGAAAAGGTTAGATATTTTAATAGTTATGAATGTAATCTGATCTGGGCAGCGTCATAAAGATGCTTGTGTTTGGTAAACCTCCAAATCATGGTTTGCGTAATCCGAGATAAAACTCTTCTCACATATTTATCTCGTAAGTCGTAAAAGCTATTAAAAAAAGTTAAACCCTGCACTACATTCATAGAAATGCAGTGAAGAGGATAGCAGAAAAAGAACGAGAATTTATTGGTATGATGTTGCTACAAATCTTGATTTATAAATTTAATCGTCGAGTTTGGTCAGAAAGGGAGGAGCCTTTAATCGATGTCGACAGTGTTTTCGCTGTTTACACGGGCCGAGGGCTCTGTGGGTGGCTGTTAAAATGAAGCGTGGACGTAAGAAAACATATGATCTCATCCACTGTAATTCAATGGTACTCACCCTTCCTTCCAGCCTTAAATATAATATAGAATTGATTTTTTTTTAAAAGATTAAGGAAATTAAATAAGTTATTTTTTCATTAGATGATATATCGGTTTATAAGTTAGACAAAATAGTTTGGAGCAAAAATGACAAATATAAATATTTTAACAAATTTAATCAACTTTCTTAATATTTCTAAAAAAATCAATTATATTTTATATTTAAGATTGAAAGGAGTATATTATTAATAACAAGCAGAGTGAATAGAATGATGGTTTAATTACAGCTATTGATGGCTAATATTCATTGCATTACCCTTGCATTTAAATGATTTTTGCACCCTTAGAACAGGGAGGAGGAGGAGGGGCAAAAACACTCGTTGCTTAATAAGGCCACGCCCTACGCCGCTTGCTGCTTAATATTCTTTGCTGTTATTAATATAAGAATCAATTAACTTTTTTTTTATAAAGATTAAGGAAACTAAATAAGTTAGTTAATCATAATATATGTTATATATCATTAGATTATATATTAATTTATAAGTCATGTAAATAAATTTAAAAAAAAATAAATATAAATTCTTTAATATAACTTATTTAGCCTTAGTCACTGAAAAAAAGTCATCTATCTTATCAAACCAAGGGCAGTAGTTGCTCTTCTGCTGATAATTAATCTCAACTATTCCCAACTGGGTAATAGGGTTACAAGTGCTCATTTTTTGGAGCTAAGAGGAAACGTCAGCGCTGATCGGCCAGCAAAGTGCAGTCTCCCACAAAATTCGAAACAAGCCCATAAGAAAGCACACATTATAGCGCACAAGTAGTTGGATTAATTTCAACAAGTGCTTTAATTGGTGTGGGTTCTCATAAGGTGGGAAGACACCAATTTTTGGATTTGGAAATTCATACTCCACAAGTATTTCCGTCCAGGTAAATTTCCATATTTTGTACTTTCTCCCTTTCTTATTTTAGACACACCCAAGAGAACAAGGGCTTGAACCTACAGCCTCTTGCTCACTATTGACACAAACTGGGTTGAGGATGATTAATTAGTTCACACATAGCATTAGTGTCTGTTTGGGAAACTCTCAAATCATAGTTTTAGAAGCTATTTTCCATAAGTTGAGTCAAAACTCCTCCCCCACACTTATTTAGTAAATCGTAAAAACACTTTTAAAATGCTAAAACAAACATGCACTTAGAAATTAACCATGCTTTTCTTCTCAACTGTTAACTAGCTTTGTCTGATTCACAATATGAACAGCCTGCAGATGACAAGATTCTGATCAATTGATCTTTACATATAAGCTTCTGTCTTGTGTCGGGTAGGATGAGGACAGATTCAAACGCCAAAACTCTCTGCAATTGTTAAAGTAACAGCACCTTTGTTGGAAACAAGTTAGCGCACATCAATGAATCTTATAATGTGATTACTTATATCAACATAATTGCAGGGTGTCAAGAAGTTGCATCACCTTCCGTTGATGGATCCCAACCTGGAGGCTTGATGTTTGGCCAATCACCGCGACATCCCAATCTTATGTAAAGGCTTTTCTTACCTTCAAGAAAGCCACAAGTGAGTGAAATCAGTCATAGGCTAAACACATCTCATAACATGGTTATTTCAGAATCAAGTACATAAAAGTTGTATTATTTCTCATTTTATATAATTGATAATTTTATCCAAAAAAAAAAGTTTCATCTGGCAGTGATGCAGACTCCAACTAATATCCCAAATTAAGCTTTAAGAAGGGGAGAAAGTGCCAATAGGCAGCTATTGAAGTAACTTATTTCCTTGGATTGCAGAATGAAAGACAAACAAGAAAACCAAGTGAGTTGTTATTCACAAATAACCAAGAAGCTCCAATTTCCCAGAAACCACTTCTAGAGCAAGATGACACTCTTGGGGGCACAAATGCCTCCTCAGTTAGGTTTTCCAATTCACTGGTCAAGACTGAAGTTTAGAAAATGAATGATACAGCATGAGAAAGAAGGCTGAAAGAACAGATAGGACAGATATGCATGAATAAGTGATTAGGCTAAGAATTTGGTTTCACGTATTTAATCAACTATGGACTGAGAATTTCATCTTGATAGTGAACACCACGCCATAACATAAGATGCTCAAAGTGGCCTCACAACTAGAAGAGCTTGAGTTATTTATCCAGACACATGATTAGATAAGGGAATGAAGATGGATAAAAGGATGTCATCTTAACTTTCACTTGGTAACACATGATACTATGATATAGAAGGAAAAAGGATGGTAAAAAGTTATAATTTTATCCCTCTTGCTTGGCATGAATGAGAGTAGAGGCAATGAAAATATGTTATTAATAATTATAATTTTATCCAGTTAATATACACATTTTTCATCAGAGTTTTGAACTCCTTACACTCACCTCAAGTGCCAAAACATTTAATCATCATTTTCAACACTCCTATTTTCAATATTCCCATTTTGATCCCTCAGAATTTACACGCCATTTTTTTTAAAGTCAAAGCATCAACCCAAACATACATCACTGGTTTTTTACAATTTTGACATCTGAAATGAAAAGAACTTGATGGATCTACCAGAAAGCAGAAACGCCTCAGATAATAGGTACCTGGAAGCTTTTTGTCCGAGAGAATTAACTGTTTTAGGGCACTCAAACACGCTTGCGCCACACTTTTGGCATGAGCAGGATCCCAACCCTGAAGCTTAACAACCACATCGGCATTTGTGTATGCAAGCTTGCCATCTTTCATGTTTTGGTGAGTTTCCTTCCTTGCAGAATCTTCATCTGCATTTTAATCAAGCCAAGGCTCAAGAGGATTTATCTCATTTCGTAGCACCTACTACCTATTAATTAGCCATAACTCGGTTCCTAGCCTGTCACCTAAGGAGAATTGATAATAACGAAGTCAACCAAATCCATTTAAATTGATTATCCTATCTAGTAGTTGGAAAGTAAGCTTTATAAATATGGCATAGAACTTCATACTTGCAACGCTAGAGTGTTTTATTGCATGAAGCATGTTTTTATGTGAGGTAAAACATTAGAAAGAATGAGCTAGTACAAGGTTAGACAAAGAGATTATGGATCAAAAACACATTAAATATAGCTTTGTAATGCTGACCAATCCAAAGAAAAATGAATGGATGGATGAATCAACTGATATGGACCCTGAGAAAAAGAAAAGTTATGGGGGCAGAGATTGAATAATTGAAGGAAAAGTAGATTTTGCAGATGATGGTTGACAGTTCTAAATAAAATTGAATGTTCAAGAATGGTGCAGACTGCAGAGTTTAAAATATGAAAAACCTCAAGATACATATGGAGCAGAGACATGTATCCAGTAAATAGTAATTAATAGAATGGAATAACAAACTCACCCAGTGCTTCAGTCTGCGATAACCAGACAGTAAACCCAGCATAAAGATGCCGCCATTTATCAGATTTTCCAGCAGCACCCTGTTGCCCTCCTAATGTTGCAACTACGGACCGCACATGACTGGAGACCACACAAATATGGAAATAAATGCTTCTGTTCTCCAATTGCTAACTTATCCAGAAAAAATATATATATATAAAGCCATAGACTTGCCTGCTTAAGCTTTCAAGTACACCACTTTCTGCTTCTGCTACAGAGTCAATACCTTCCGCAAGCACCCCTGAAATTGTTTACATTTATTTATCCACTGCAAAATATGGTGTTCACGTCACTTCATGTACTCAGCTGTATATACCAGTTGAAGCCAGGATACATTATTACATTGAGATGTTCCCCTAGGCCCCTCCCCTTTCTGGGACTAAGGAAAATTATCGTTGAAAATATATAGAATAGCTTGCCGCAAGGATGATGATAGACCGATGGAAGATTCAAGGAGATTGTGAGAATCCTACCTTGTACTTTAAGATATTCATATCATGGCTAGCATCCTAGTCAGGCAGCAACCAGAATGGCATGATTAGATAATACATGCACATTAAAGCATCATCCATTCTTTTTTCTTAAAAGTAACAAAACTCATAAAACCAATATGTCTTGCACTACCAAATGCCAATGACTGATCCTAGAGCTCTAGCTGTAGGGACAGAATATTGAAGATGTCATTATGTATTAGAGTGCAGAGTGTTAATGTTTCTATCATTGGTTCTCAGAATCCACAAGTATGGATGGAAGAGGAGCAAGTTTAATGGAAAAGGCAAGGCTTAGGAATCACACTTACATGAATCAATGGTTTTCTTGAAATATGTTTCCAGTAACTCTTTCGTACAGAGTGGCGTGTACCTGAAAAGATATCAAGCATCAAAATCAAAAGCTGTTTGATGAGAATTTCATGTCAATTATAGGCGTAATTGAAAGTTGCAAGCATCTTTGGAATCAAGCTTAAACCTATTATGTAACATGAAAATCATCTTCTAGCATGAAAAATGCATATGGAATGAAAGAAGCTTCACGTAAGGCGTTCAATGGTATACACATAATTGAAGATTGACTGTCAGTCCGAAATGCATATATATACCCAAGACCAGTAGCAAGCTCTCGAGCCACTTTCTGGTTGATATCGGTTGAATCACCGACAAGGTAGATTGATGTTCCTTTCAGAAGCTGTGTAGATCCTGCTGCAAGTGATTCCCATGATTCAGTGATGTCAGGCCATTTCAAATCAGGATCGTGTTTCTTTAGGCTCACAATCAGTTGATCGTCATCAATATACCTAGACAAAGTAGACATTGCAACCAAAAGAATCAAAGGCTAAAACCTGATGTGCAAATTGATAACTTTCAATTGCACAAACCATATTGTTTCATCAGGTTTTATCTTGTCAAAAAGATTATTAGTCTCTATAAGTGTGATTGGAGATCCAGGGCGTTGCACTCTGACAGCTAAAGACGTAAGATTTGCATCCACTGATATATCTCTAGGATTTTGGACATCTTGGCCTCCTATGTGTATTCTTAACTCCACCTCAGAGGAACTATCAGAAAACTGCATTTATTAGCATAACGAGCATTAGATGAGGTCAAAATCAAATCAGTGTCTACAAACAGCATGTTCTTCTATAAATTGAATGGATGGGTAGCACGGACAAACAGACAAGGGTTCAATCAATAGAAAGTCTAATCCTAGTTAAAGACATTTCACTAAGAGCTGTGAAAAACTCAATTCGTCACAAGATATCTACATAACTACATGATGGATTGATTTTGATAAAGAAAAGCAATGTTTTTTAATACATATCAAATTCACACACACTATATTCACAGCACAAAGCACTCAATTAGATCAGAATACTCAAATTACAAGCCAGTTTGAAGACGGCCCATGCACACCAAAGTGGATTCAATCTACAAATCTCAGCTCGAACTAGATTAACAAAGTTAGCAAGTAGCAAAAGAGTACCTCGTAACTCCTAGTGGCAACGGGGAAGGTGGAAGAGCATTTGCAAGAGAGGAGAGCTTTGGATGATGTCAGGAAGAGCGCAAAATTGTGAGAAGAGTAAGGAGAAACAGAGTGAAGAGATAGTAAATTGGGTCTGAGAACTGCGAAAGATGGCTTTAGAAGCGAGAATGCTAGAGGCTTGGGGGTGTTGTTGGGGATTTTGGAGAGGAAGCAAAGACGAGCAGGAGATGACGACGTCATTTTCAGGTGACACTCAATATGGATTGTGTTGTGATGTTAAGAATCACGTCCACATTCTCTCATATACTCCGGCACTATAGTTTAATCCAAGTGAAACAAAAAATCGGATCGGTCAATCAATGAATCAGTTACGGAATAGGTTTAAGTGTTAATGATTCAATCAAGGTTAAATCAGTGATCAAACCGATGGTCGAACCGGTCATATTAAAATATTATAATTTATTAGTAACAATATATATATTAATATATTTTTAAACTTCTATAGATAAAATCAATTGATTATATTAGATTTGATTACTTAAATCATATAAAATTAATTGACTAAAATATTATATATTATATGTATATAATATATAATATTTTTTCTTTTATTCTTTTTATTTTTTAAACTTTTGTAGTCTTGAAATTAAAATTTGCTTTTATAATTTAGTAAAATATTATAGATTGTATGTATATTGGTCTAAATCTATGGTTTTCTTTCTTTTTCAGCTTTTTTTTGAACCGGTTATCTCATTTTTCAAAAAAAAAAAAAAGAGCAAACCGGTTAAACCAGTGACCCACCAGTTTTGGACCGGTTCGACCTTCCCCCCTCTGAAACAACAAACCGGACCAGATTAAGGACCAGTTCACCGGTTTTTCAGTCAGACTGACCGGTGGGGTCCGATTTTTCACACCATGGTTTAATCTCACTTACTACTTAACGAATCTTTTCAATGCACAGTCCTACCCTAATACACATTTGTAAAAGTGAACCATATCTTTAAGACTTCAAACTTCAATCTCACTGTTTTGGAATGACATCAATCACCTCCTTTAAGTTTTTTTACTGCGAATTTGTTTGGATTAATCTAACTCAGTCCGACAATTTGTTAGAGTACCCAAAAGATGATTAAGCATGCCATAAAGTTGAGGTAAGCAAAAAAGCTCAATCATGACAAGCCACTATAAGATGGCTTCTACAAACACCCTATATAAACTTTCTTACATAATATATAGAATATATACGCATTCTTGCATTACAAATTTTATGAAAAATAATAGAAAAAATACATTTGAATTTTAAAAACACCAAAATGTTTACTAAATTAGCAAAAGGACAAATATGTGATCCGGTAGGAATTTAGGATTTTGAAGTTTTGGTCTTGACAATTTGAGTTATGCAATGACAACTTAAAAATAATAATTAGCAATTTAGGTATACACATGTGATAACTTGGAGAGCTTAAGTTATCAATCTCTATACTTAAGTTGTTAATTCCTATACTCAAGTTGTTAACACCCAAATTTCAAAATCATAGATTCCTACCTACCATATTACTTATTTGTCCTCTTACTAATTTAGTAAACATTTTAAAATTTTTGTAATTCAAATAATATTTTTTTATCATTTTCTCAAAATTTTAAATAAAATCTGGTATTAACTTTTTTAGACTGTTTATGCAAATACAGTATTTAAAAGGGCAAATGCCTGCGGGCATTCACTGTAGGCCGGAATTGAAGTCTGGTTTTCTCTTAAAGCCCGTCCAGCCCATAAACTTTAACATGGGCCTTATATATAATTTGTATATTGGGCTTTTTGGATATTGTGGAAATAGAATGAGGCCCAAACTAGGTAAAGGCAGGAGGATGGAGGCCGAGCCCATTGACATGTCAGAACTCTCTCTTTTTTGGATAGTTATCCAGATCTCTATCTTGCACGTATGAATAAATTTATGATCAATAATGTCCAAAAAATGAGAAGATCTTATTTTATTCATATATGTTTTTTTTATTTTAATTTTGATGAATCATTCAAGTAAAAAAAAATAATAACAGAAAGAACTCATAAAATGCTTTTGAAATGAGATAGAAATCCTAACGATGTTTATATACTTCAAAAATTTAAAACATAGTTGTACAAAAAAAAAATTTTAAAATATAGTAGTATTGTTGGAAGTTTTAAGAGATATTAGATATAATATTATTATTTGTTTTTTAAGAAACTTTCATTTTCTTTTTTGTATTATAATTTGAGCTCGTGAGAAAATTTCTTGATACAGTCAAATTAGAGCAAACCTATTTTTCATATAGTTATTTGATCGGGTTATATTCGAATATTACTAGGTTTAATTGGAGGTAAATTCTCTCTATGACATTTTCTATATTCATAAGGATTAAAACTTAATAACTCGGGTTTAAGTAGTTAAAGCCAAAACAAGCCCTTCTTATTTATGCTGAGTTTGACACGAAAATTATGAATAGAATCATTTTTTATACCTTTTATACTGTATATTATATATATTGATATTTATAATATAAATTTAATGGGATGTATATATATATATATAAAGGGAGATATGGGAAAACAAAACATAAGGATGATACTTCTTTCCTCCAGTCCTATTTATAAACAACTTTTCTTTTGATTGTGCAAAATGAACTAGTAGTTAAAAATAATAAGTGTGTTAAAAATATCATGTTTTTTTTTCATATATGTCTCTATTTATAAAAAGAGTGTAGAAGAGAGAATAGATAAAATGTATGAGAGATAATGAGTATAAAATATAAGAGAGAGTGAATATTTAAAAAGGTTAAAATAGAAAAAAGAAACCTACATTTTCAGATAAAAAATAAAAATTATTTATAAAAAGAATCAATAATATAAAAAAATATTATTTATAAATAAAATCGGAAGGAATATTTGGTATGGGGGAAATAGTAATAAAAGAAAAAGGAGGTGGGAAGGAAAGAGGGGAAGCAATAAAAAGGAAGTAATAATGAATGAATGATTTCAGATGTCAGAATTTTGGGATAAAGATAAAGTCACCCGCTGTCACTCTGTCCCCCACACCCCACTTTCTCCTCTTCTGACATCTCTCGTCACCATTTTGTTCAACACTCTTCTACTTTTTCATTCATTCCTTTCCCCCAATTCTTTTTATTTATACGCCTTCTGCTTTCCCTCCCATATTTACCATTCTAACCCGACCCCCTTTTCAATATTCAAATCTGTTTCCCATGTAAAACAATCATCCTTAATTTTCAATCACATTCGTGAAAGGAAAAATTGTACGTAATAGATAATCAAATTTTGTAAATTGTGGAGATGTTATATATATATATATATATATATATGCAAGCAAAGTATTTTGATTAAGACTCACTTGTTGTTTTTTAAAAAATCGGTTAGTTGAGTTGGATTTTAACAACTCATCGAGGTTAAAGTATGTCTCCAAACTCAATGATCTTATGAATATATTCATTTATTAAGTGTTTATTTAGGTTCGTAATAGAAATTGTCTTTTCAACGTGATTTATAATACATGAAGTAAATATCTAACAAGAGTTTTATTTCAATTTATATGAACGTGTTTCTATAATATTAACTCAAATAGGTCATTAATAAGTTCAATATTAATAGTGATATTTAAACTTAAAGAGTTTTTATAGGTTATAAGATAACTTTTGACTAACCATATCAACCTTTATTGGTAAGAGTTGGGAGTTGTTGTAATTGAAACAAATTGGAGTGACCCCGATACTGTCTGAATGTAGAGAGATGATGATAATGATGATGAAAAGTATGAGGTAAGAGTGAGGAGATGATGAAAAGTATGATAGAGAGAGCAAAAGGATGAATGGGCCAGGATAAAGCCCAACAAGGTAAAGGAAAAGTCAAATCTATTGTGGTCTGTGTGTGAGAGATTTATTTCCTTAAAAGAAAAAAAAAGGAATAAGAAGAAATGAAAAAGAAAAGAGGTGTAGGGTAGGCGGGGCGAAGGTATGGTCACAATCACAAGACTCTCTCTCATGACCGACAATGGCTGACCGACCTGCCCCAAACACGCTCCAACGACAAAGCTGCAACTCTCTCTTTCTAATGTTAAAACGACAGTCCCGAGAGAGAGAGAGTGGCCTCAATCATAAAGCAATGGATTGCCATATCATTTTGCCTCCTCTCTCTCTCCTCTGTTCCTTCTCCATACTTCTCACCCAACACTCATGATTCATAAATATAATGGATCTAGTTTTTTCAGAGTTAAAATTATCTAGAATAAAAATAATTTTTTTAATTAAAAATCATAATTAAAAAATAAAATTTGGACGGTCTACTAAATCATGTTAGTTCTCCTTACTCATTATTTTGATGAGCAGGGAAACTGAATCCAAATATAACACCTCCAAAATTCATTACTATTACCACAAAATATCCCAAATTCAATTCATAATACTCTCACTCACTCAATTTAATCTCCTTTTATCTCATAACTCATGCACCCATTATACCTGTTTAAACTCACAAGTCACACCAACACCCTGGGAAAAAATTAAATAAGAAATTTAGTATCATTTTGCTGCAAGACTCCTACAAGTTTACTTTGGGCCTGTTTGGTATATTGGAATTGATTTTGATGGATATGGAAATGGAAATAGATATGGATATGGAAATTGAGTTTAAAAGTGTGTTTGGTATGCACATGGAATTCAGATATTATTTTTATTTAAAATATGAAATTACTAATATACCATGTCGATGGAGTGAGGAGCAAGGTATTAAAACCCGGATCGGGCATTGAACCGGTCGGGGTACTGGGTTAAGGGTCAGTGGGTCAAATCGGGGCCAAACCGGAGCTAAACCGGTGAGTAATTGAAGATTTTAGGCTTATAGTATGAAATTCTAAAGGAAAAATTTAATTTTTTTTTTTAAATTGGGACCCGGACCGGTCTACTGACCGGTTCGGCGAGTTCCGGGCCGGTTCGGTCTGGGTCCAAGAACCTTGGTGAGGAGGCTAATTGAGGGAAATGTGAAGGTGGAATTACAAATCTTAGCTTCTAGGATGGAATTCATTTGGGTGGAATTGGCTAATTTGGCTTCCATGTGGAATTGGAATTGAGAGCCAATTCCATCATACCAAACAAACCCCTTCATGGAATTGAGACCCAATTCCATTTCCACCTCCTCCAATTCCAGCGTACCAAACGGGCCCTTTGTGTGTGTTTGTATTAACTTTTGAAAATAGCTTTTGCGATTTACGAGGTAAATATATAAGAGGAGTTTTATCTCGACCTGCAGAAAATAGTTTCTGAAACCACGGTTTGAGTGTTTCCCAAACACTTACTTTATCTATTAACCCCCAATGCTCTTTTTCCATCCCCTTCTTTTTAGCCAAACAAGCAAAATTAGTTTCCTCACTCTCTTTTTTATTTGAATTACTACTTGATGTGAGGTATTATTAGAGAAAATTTCACGTATGACTGACCTCAATTGATGGTAAATTTCTCAAAATTATTATTTTTTCATTGGCATATAATCTCAATATTGAGACCCTATGCTTAAATATAGCCATGACTCCTTTCGTTATGAACAACACCTATATATTGACTAATCATTTACTCTTGAGTCTCTCATGTGCATAAGTAAAACATAACAAACCAATCTTAATTTCTCTCAAAATGAGAACATCGTCGGTCTTGTCTTGTATCACAATAACACTAAGCTAGCAACTTCTCTGATCTTATTTATAAGACACTTACAACATTTTTCATATAGATTAAGGAAAAACTTAAGTTTCATTAACTTTACTATAAAATTCAACAACTTTCCAACTCTAACCCTATTTATTATACAATAATGCTAAATGAAAATAAAATCAATATAATAATAAGTAAATGGTTAAATTGTATATTCACATCAAAATTTTAATTAGGTGTTTTATAAATAGGACAAAAAAAATATTTTCTCTTTGTCCTTAATATAAGACCAAAAAAGAGTATGCTAATTAACTTCCTCTTTTGGGTGTTTTCGGTTGCATGCTCAGCATTCCCATAAAGTTATTATACGCATTAGATTTTTGAGCACTTACATAATTAAGTGACTTCATTACAACTTGCTATACGCTACACACACCTCAGATGTCGCTCACATTGAGCTGTCACGTATCACTCACTGACTGTATTGTACAACAATGTCTCTGTTTGGAATCATCAACACATAAGTATATGACAAGAGCGTTGAACGACGAAAACGTGACAAAAACGACCTGCTTTCTCAAGAGACATCAAAATCAAAGGTCCATTTTACATCAAAACTCGTGAGTCCTACCTTATTTTCATACATTTCTTCTCCTACAGCAGAAGTTGACCGTATCATAATTCCCACCTCCACTGTAACTTCGCATCAATGTTCCATCTTTTCTTCTCCTAATATCATGGTAAATATTAATGGAGCTCTCTTTCTTTCACATCATCTGATCATCAGTTATATTTTTTTCCTCTTTCACATCATCAGTTATATATATATATATATATTTGCATGAGAATTCCATAACAGCCCATAGCTAGAGAGCGGTAGCTAGGGGACATAACTCATAAGGAGGACCATCAGAGAGTGCAACTTTTTCATGCAAAACGTCTCGAGCTACTCAAATAGTAAACCCTTCTCTCTCTCTCTCGGTGAAAACAAGGGCGTCAACTCTGTTGTCGTTTTCTTCTTAGCGCTCTGAAAACGGCAGAAGAAGGCAGATCTGACGGCATCGATCCATGCAAGCATTGGACGAGATGCTGACACGTGGACTGAGGAATGAATAATCATATAGTAATGATGAATAAATAATTAGGGGTCCCTCTCTCTGTATTTCTCTCTGATGTGTGTGAGATGGTGAGAGAGAGAAATTAACAAGAGTAGTGAAGTGTATTGTGGGGTTGCTTGCAAGACTGTAGAAATTGGTTTGGTTGTAACACTATAAGGGAAGGTGGACACAGTGCCCTTTTCAAGCTTTCCCTCTCTGTGTCTCCTTCTCATCTGTACTACTCAATATACCACTCTTGTTTTTTTAATATATATGTGTGTGTGATTTGATGGTGTGTTGGATTAACTGGCTGTATATTGTTCTATCTTAATCAATAATCTTATATTGGAGCCTTTGATATATAACCATGATAGTTACTTAGTAGTAGTGAGGTTCTCCTCTTTATAAGCCTACATTCCTACAAACCGGATCGAGCCGGTTAATAAAAAAAATTATATCAAGATGATTAATATAATGAGTTTGCTTTTGGTGGTTAATATAAAAAGGAGGGATTGATTAATTATGGAGAGATATGATTGTACAGGGAATGGGGTGACAGTGCCACTTGTCACACTTGCGGCAAGTTTTTCCAAAAGTTTAAAAAAGTGCCATCTCAATTATCATCATGATGGAACAAAGTGTTCAAAAAAGTCAAAAAGAAAATTAGGACCAAACGTTTCTCGCTTTTTCTTCTTTTCTTTTCCAAATTAATTACCTTAATTAATTCCTTTTTCAATGATAAGCTCTTCTTTTATTACATGACACAAATCTGAACTTAGTTTTTTTTTTGACTTGATACTGGAGTACATTAATCCAACTAGAGATTAAAAACAAAAACAACCTCTAACAGAGGCCCCACTAAATATCTCTCATCAACTACCGCCTACCAAAAGAGTAGGAGGTGGGTGATTAAATGTGATAAAATTCTCTCTACTACTATGAGCTGTCTTAGCATATGCAAATTTTTTAAGTTGGTAGTTCTCTTCAAGTTCTGATGTCTCTTATATATATAGAGGACTTAAATTCATTCTTTTTTTTTTTTTTATACTTTTGTAATTAATAATCATTTCAATTCCAGAGCTGAATGAATATACATATTACAGAAGGAGGGCATATAATTCGAAAATAGCAGATTTTTTATTCCGCCAAGAATATAGGGTGATCAATTGTTGATCAATTTAATAAAGTAGGCTAAAACAAAATTAGGTGGTAAGGTTGGCCTTTGTTGTCAAGAAGAGATAAGAAAAGGGCAAAGCGAAGTATACAATTTTATTGATTGTTTATTTATATATTCTTTTATTTAAAAAATAACAAAATCTAACCCATTTGATCTATGATATGTGGGACTTACATCACATGCTTAGCCAACTTTAATTAAAATCTCATAATAGAGGAAAAACATAATCCAAGTGTGATCATCATCATGCATGCTGGTACGTACTTTAATTTTGTTTCCCTTTATATAAATAAGTAGGCTTTGTTGATGATGATGATGATATACGTGCCTATTAGCAAACCTATTGTTAAACAAGCTTCCTATTCAAATAATAGCATTTTATTTACCAATAGGCACTAGTCCTAGTGGAAATTAAATTTATTTAATATCACTCTAATCTTCATTATAAGTCACCTCCAATCACTTCATCAAAACCAATGAGAAGTATGGTTAAGTCATTAAATTTGTTTGAAAATATTTTTTTTCAAATTTAACCTTATTTAAAACATAAATTACATACTGAGAAGGAAAGCAAAAAATTGTACCAAACTTTCATTTAAATAGGGTCAATCTTAAAAAAATATATTACCTCCAATCCTTAATATAATATCCACTTTAATGAAGAAATTGAATAACAAAGTAGATCTTATATTAAGGACTTATCTCCTATAATAAGGATCACACATTCCTTCTAAAAAAAAGTGACTTATAATAGAGGGACACAATGGGATTGAGTAATATTTTAAGGGTTAAAGGTCATTTTTGCCCCAGAAGTATTCACTTCGCTCAAATTTGTTCCGAAAGTGTCAAATCTGAAGCAATTTTACCCTTACATTAGTTGACCGTTAGCCGGGGCAAATTTACTCCAAATTTGACACTTCTGGGGCAAATTTGTACCTTAACTCAATGACCGTTAGTCGGGCACTTCGGACACCACGTGATGTGCTGTACTCTTTCAACCGCTGGACCTTACCTCTGGCTAAGCTGTTGCCAGGATAGACAAGCTGTTAAATAGAAAAGAGAACTTTTCCCGAGGCTCCTGCCCACGTCTCTGAACTCACTAATGTTACTGTCAGCCACCACATCCCAGTTTAGGAATTTTAACCCGATTTCCTTTTGAAATACGCGTGCTGCACACAATCAAACGGGCTTCCCCCGTCTCTTAGGAACTAACCCATGTGCAAGTGCCGTTCACATGGAACCTTTCCTCTCTTCGGCCTTCAAAGTTATCATTTGAATATTTGCCACCGCCACCACCAAGATCTGCATCGACAATTGCTCCGCCTAGGCTCGCACCCCAAGTTTTGCAGCAACCGCCGCGCCCTCCTACTCATTGGGGTTTGGCACTTGTCCCAACGGCTGGGTATAGGTCACATGCTTTAACGCCATCCATTTTCGGGGCTAGTTGATTTGGCAGGTGAGTTGTTACACACTCCTTAGCGGATTTCAATTTCCATGACCACCGTCCTGCTGTATTAATCAACCAACACCCTTTGTGCGATTTGTCGTCTATGTCACTTTTGTTAAAGTGCAAATTTACTTCAGAAATGTCAAATTTGGAGCAAATTTGCCCCGGCTAACGGTCAACTAGCAAAAGGGCAAAATTGCTCCAAATTTGACACTTCCTAGACAAAATTGCACTTCGAAAAACTTTTAGGACAAAATTAGCACCAAGTGAATACTTTCGGGATAAAAATGACCTTTAACCCTATTTTTAATGGAGAATGGAGGGAGATATCTTTTTGTTTCTTATTGTTGTTAGGAGGGGGGAGAGAGAGAGAAGATTGTGTCCCACTGCAATAGCTGTACGTAACGTGATGAGCCCATGTCATGCATTCGTGCAAAAATAAAAATAAAAATAAAGCAAACATGATGAAAAGAAAAGAGAGCAAAAGCTAAAGCACTTAGGTATGTTTGTGTGTGAGAATATATATATATATATATATATATATATATAACTATATAACTCTATGCATATATATATCTTATATATATAGCTTTTTCTTTATCTTCCTCAAATTTAACACCATCTCGTTTGCTTTTGCTTCTTTTGAACAATCCCTCTTTTCATATCCCACATGCTCAGCTAACCCCTCAACCTAAATAAACCCTTCTTTATTAATTTTTCATTTCCCTTCTTTTGTTTGAATATTATAAAGTTCGTTTGATTACATTTTGGGGTGAGTTTCAAATCAATGCCTCCTAAAAGGAGCATGCCTCTCTATGTTTCTTAAAACAGTGAGTAGTTGTATATCTATATCTTATACGTACACTTATATTTAATAATTGTTTCTCTCAATGCTTCATATACACTTAATGGACTTTTTATTGCAGAATATTTAAATTCCAAATATGATTTTGAATAAGACTAGGATCCGGGGTAATTAAATATTAATTACATCCTTATCATCTTTTTTAAATAAATTTATAGCACATGTAAAAAGATTTTTAAAATATATAATTAATTAGGGTAAGAAAAACATAAGGATGATGAAGAAATAATATACTACCACCGGTGATAGTATCACTCTAATCGTGCATGGTGGGAGGTGAACAAAACTGTTAAAGGGAACCCTAATTAATGAGAGCATAATGATTAAAATTTTGTTATTTTATACTATTTAATTATATACATAATTAAGAAACTTTAAAGTGCAAAGTGACAGGGGAAAAGGCTAAATTAATAGATGCATTGATAGGAGGAAAATTAGAATGAAAATGGTTACTTTGAAGCTTTGAAGAGAGGAAGAAACTTACACAAAAAGGTAGAGAAAGTTAAAAAAGAAAACTTGACTATAAACTGAGAAACTGTCACCAGTAGGGTTCTTTTTTGACTGTACTACTGTGCTAAAACAAAATTCTGCTTCATGTTACTTTCCCTCCAATTATTGATTCCTCTTTATAATTAAATTAATTATATCAATCAATCATTTCCATACATTCATCATTATTTGGTTTGAAATTTCCTCATCAAGTTCACACTCTACACAACTTAATAAGAGTCACTCACAAATAGTATTGTAAAGAACCCATGATTTTGACACATAATAATATGGATATATAAAATCAAATCTTGAGCAATCACTTCGAAAAATGCGAGTCTCATCGTTGTTATTTAATGACTATAATTTTACTAACACTTTTATGAGCCACCGTTAGATGATTATTTAACAACCATTTTAAAATCGTCAATAAGTAACTACTAATTGAGTAGATGTACTTTTTTTGGGGGTAACAAACGCGATGATTGAGAAATACCCCCTTTAGTTCTTATTATAAGACATTTCTAACTAGTTCATCAAAACTAAGAAGTGGTGATTAAAATCATTTAACTTGGTCTAAAATGAAATAAAATTCCAAATTTACCTGTAACTCCAAGATGCAATAAAATGTGAAATCTACGATATTTTAAATAAGGGATAATCTTACAAGAACATAATCAATATCTTATTTAGTAATTTATAATAAGGACCATATATATATATGTGTGTGTGTGTACATATTTCTACTAAAATTCATTATAATTAATAAGGACTAGAGGAAGTATATTTATAACAAGCACTGATATTTAAGAGAATCATACCTCAAAAACTGGTTGTTAGTTATTGTAGTTCGGAAATCTAATCCCTTCTAAAACCCTTCATTGAAGATAATCTTCTCAATGTCTGACTTATAATAATATTCTTGAATCTGAGTTTGATCCACTCAATTCAATTGTGGGGTCAACAACCTCACATTCATTTTTCTCCCTACAATAAAGATGCATGCACGTTTTTCCCCCTAAAAATAATTGGGGCTCACGGGTGATTTTAAAGGGGTTAGTTGTAACATTAAATAGAAGGACGTGAAGAGAAGTGAATGAATGACATGAACAAAAGCTGGGCACACAAGTCTAATACTATTTATGAACACAAGGCATTGTGGTGTGACCTTTTTGAATTTGTTTGTTTGCAGTATCTATCAGACCAAATTAAATATAATTCGTACTACCTACTTCTGTGTATTATCATTTCACATAACCTCAAAGTACGTACTCCATACTTAATTGATTCCCTCTATATATATGTGTAATGTATCCACTCAGATAAGATAATATCTTTTGGTCTATCACTCATAATTTGCTGGGTCCTTTTCCTTCTTCTTTATAGAAACCTAACATTTTAAATAGGTTGGTTTTTAGAGTTCATGTGTTCATTTGGAATAGTTTATTTTTAAGCAATAAATGTTTATAAACTGTGATTCATGGTATATGAGGTAAGTATGTGAGAGGAGTTTTATCTCGACTTACGTAATAAGCACTTATATTCAAAAAATAAGTGTTCCCAAACATACACTATATCAAGGACAAATTAGGCCTATCATTTAGATAATTTTTTTTTATTTTTCCGGGTGAGCTAATTAAGAGTTTAGAGGAGTTGGATGGCTTTTAGGACTCATTAAGGATAAAACAGGCATAAAAAATCAGTACGTTCAGAGATGCTATATTTCTTAGGAACAAAAAAAGTCTTTATACCAACAAAATCAATTAAATTTTATTAACAATGTTGCTTTATTCTTATCAATTTTAACACTTCCATTTGTTAATTTATTTAATTATCACTACTGCCACTCTAAATAAAGAAAATGCCAATAGTTACTTCAAATAATAATTTCATCCATTATCCATTTTTTAGATTTTTTTTTGATTGGGAAACGTATCATCATCTATCCTTTGATGCTTTGGTCTAGCGACTATAGAAGAGGACTTGGTGAGTGTTTGAGGATTTTCTAAATCTAGGTTGGCACAACCCGAGACAAAACGCTTCTCACACACTTACCTCATAAATCGTAAAAGCTATTCTTAAAAGCTAATCCAAACACACATTTGATCCAGTAAGTGTGCAGTATTTACATGCATGCTAATTGGATCACTTCCCTTTACCGACAATTATTAGATATTACGACAGTGAAACATTAATATGAAAGAACATCAAGAATTAATTATTTCTCGATGGTTTTCTTTCTTTTTGAAATTAAAATTATAATTAAGTTGGTTCATCACTGCACATCTTAATGTAAAAGTTTATATGACATGGCAGCAAAAAATTACTCCTCTGGTCCTATATGTAGGACGGAGAGAGATTTTTTTTTTGTTCTATTTATAAAACACATTATTAAAGTTTTGAGGTAAATGAATAATTTAATCCTTCATTTATTATCGTGTTGATTTTATTTTCATTTGATATTATACTGTATATATAAAATAGGGATAGAGTTGGAAAGTTGTTAAATTTTATGGCAGAACTAATAAGATTTAATATTTTACTTGGTTTGTGTGAAAAATGTTGGAAGTGTCTATAAATAGGATAAGAGGAGTACGAGTCTTTTTAACATACTCTCTCTAGTCCTATTTATAAGAGTTCAATAACCGAATTATGCAGTTTAAGAGAATGGTTAAAATTAGTTTAAAATAATAAATATGTCTGAAATAAATTTTGTTTTCAAGTATGCTCTCATTTATGAGGGGCAAATAAAAAAGAGAAATAGAGTAAATGCAAGTATTACCAACATTTTTAATTAATACAATATCTATAATTAATAAGAGGCAAATTTTGGATTTTTATAAAAAGGACCGGAGCGAGTATATGTTCATCCTTGACATGTTCATAGTAGATTTGCTCGCTTATTAGTTGCTTGTTTCACATACTTTTATGTTGTGTTCTAGAAGTGTCTGTTTTTTCCCCAGATTATCATTCCCTGTTAATTCAAATCCAAAATGGCATGTGCACAATTTTAATTTGATACCTCTCAACAAACTCGAAAAATATACTCTAATGACTTTGCAGTTGGCAATGTGCATGTTTGGGAAAACGTTTTGTACAGGAAAAACGCACTTATTAAGCAAGCCGAGAAAAAACTCCTCTCACATACTTGCCTCGTATACCGTGAATCACGAATTATAAGCACGTTTTGGGCAAAAATAAGCCATTCCAAACGCACACAATAATAATCATATATATACAGAAGTAAATGGTTCGATTTCATACGCAAATGCTTTATAGGAAAGTGGAAAGAATATATGCTTTAGACGACGATTTTAGGCATGGATATGAAAAAGGAGACCTATTGATTTTGGTATGGGTAAGTAATTTCCTCGGAAAATCAAATTCCCTGTGCATGAGAAAATAACACACACACACATAAAAGATTCTTTTTTTCATTTCTCTGTTTTTTCCCCTTGCACTTTATTATTTATCATTGCCCTTTTATTTCAACCATCTCTTGACTATGTTCCAATTCTTTTTCGTGACTTTATTCCAAGTCCATATCCTCAGGTTTTTCCTTTCCTTTCCTCCGAAAGTATGCAAGGCATGTGACTGTGTCTAGGAATTGGGGTTGATCAATATCACTCCAAATTCCTTGCATTCACCAGATAAATGAATACATACATATTTCGAGAGCGATAGATCATAGAAAAGAGAATATTTGAGTGAATTCGTACAAGATGATATATATTCCACTGACAATTGCCTTCGTTTATGTTATACTTTCCTTAGATATACACAAGGTTTATATTCAATAATAAATATAAGAAAAACATGCTTCCTTTCACACACACACACACACAGATATATATATATATATTTGGAAAAAAATAAAATTGAAGTATTTCATAGATGTAAAGTGACATTACAATTACCAAGGATTGGCTGATTGCTTCATCATACTTTGAGAGATAATATAGGTAAATCTCTCTCTCTCTCTCTCTCTCCCCCTCCTGTCTCTTTCTCTCGCAGATTTTGCAAAACAACATACAAATCCAATTAGATTTCATATATTTACCAACAAACATAAAATATTTTTGATTTGGATCTCACAAAAGAGTTCTCTTTCTTTCTTTATTTTTTCCCCTCTCTTATCTTCTGCTCTCTCTTCTCCTTTTGTTGCTTTCTGTCTTTCTTGTCTCCTTGTCTTTCTCTAGCTCTCTTTTTGCTTTTCTTTTTCTTTTTCTTTTTTGTCCTTTTAATTTTTTTTCTCTCTCCTCGCTTTCGTATTCTTTTAGAGCTTCCTTTTTCCCTGGTTTTCTCAACAGGTACCTAATTCTCATTCCAGCCCTATAGATAGATATAGCTAGCTTGCTAGATATCTCTTTCAGAGAAAAATATAATTATTCCTTTTTCGAAATGATTAATAATACTGCTATATATATATATATCAGAACAACAAAGAAGAGAGATATATATCTCATATTGGTTGTCCCAAACTGAACTCCAAATCAAGATTAGGCTTCTTATTATGGCTTGATCCTGAAATGTTTGACGATGAGCTTCCCTCTGATACTCTCTCTTTCTATAAATTCAACCAAAAAAAAAAAAGAGCATAAATATTAGAACAAAAATTTAAAAAAAAAACGGTTCAAGAACATTCTTAAAAAGACAGACAAAAAATCCTTCTAAATTTCCAACTATCTGCCCTCACTTACTATGTATAAACTACTTACAATTATTTCTTAGTAATATAAAATTATGATCCGTGCATGCATGTTATCTCAGTCCTCGTATAGTGAGCAATACTTAAAATTCAATAAAGGGTGGTACCCCTAACTTAGTTATCTTTTGAAGTTTGGATTAACATCCTGTATATACTAATTAAGAATTTCTACATGATGATACACCATTATTGGGTCAAAAGGAGTTGGCAGCTAGCTAGGGTTTCTATAGGGTCAAGATTAATTAATACGGTAAGCATATTAATAAATTAAATTGGTTGGTTTTAAAGCAGAATCCTCTTCTTTTGGTTTTCCCCCCTCCCCTCTCTCTTCTTCTCATGAAGCCAATGTAAAACTACTGTGAAAAAGACAGGTCTCCCCACAAATTTGAAAATAGGGGAAGGACAAAGCAGCTTTTGAAAAGCCTTTTCCTTTTCCCATCTCCATAAAAACAATAATGTAATGTAGTGCATGGTTAGATGGAAAAAGATCAAACGTATTCCCTTTTCCTCTCACCTCCCTTTCATGTTTGCATTGTTATATTATAATAATTCATAATAATTCCAAACACATAAAGACGTTAGCTTAAAAATATATGAAACTTGCCAACAAACACAACAGCTTAGGAAATAAAGGTGACCAGTGAGAGATAGGAATAGAGAGAGAGAGAGAGAGAGTAAAGAATTATACCTCAAGAGAACTAACATTGTTGTTTCCTACAGAATCAGTCTCCTTTGGCTTCCCATGCAACCAAGCTTCTCTGTTACAAAAAAAAAAGGAGAGAATATTTCCAATTACTCAGAAAGCAAACTGATAAAAGAAAGCCATCTTGTTTACTGTCTAATTTATAAATATATATATATATATATAAGGGCATGCACATGCAGAGGAAGTTTGAAACTTGAAAGGGCATATAGCTTTGGGAGGAAGAGTTTTCCAAGAATGGGAGAGAATAAGGGCTTAGCTTTGACGCTAAGCTTTCGGGGGTCCCATTGTAAATAAGGTTATGTATAAGCCCCACAAAATCATAAGGAAAGAGATATATCTCTATTTTTGAGGTGGATTTTGGCAAATATCAAACTCTCATGTCTTCTTGGAATAAGTTTATAATAGTAGTAGTTGTAGTAGTAGGAAGAGAAGAGATGAAGAGGATCTATCTGTAGTGGATTTCTTTCCTTCTTTCTTTGTTTTTATTGTTTTAACTTCCTTTTCACCCCCACTAGCTATTTCAGATTATTAATTATTACCCCATCATGGAGTTTTGGACAGACAGCACAGATTAAAGCAAAACCTGAAAATCATCATTTTATTCTTTTTGTGATTTTTTGCTCCTAACTATGTTTGTATCTATGTGTGTTTAGAGAGAGAGAGAGTGTGAGAGAGAGAGAGAGATTCTCATTTGAATATATATATATATATATATATATATGTATGTATATAAAGACATGCATGAATGCATAGTGTTCTCTCTCTCTCTCTCTCTCTCTCTCGATTATATATATCTTTTAGTGTTTCTAAATCACATGTAAAGTTTGAAACATGACTGACTAAACATAGTATGGAACATTATGCGAACTTTACAATGAAAAAAATTACTCCCTCCGGTCCTAAATATAGGACAAAGTTTGTAGTGCAAATTGCACTACAAACTTTGTCCTATATTTAGGACCGGAGGTAGTATAAAATAAACAAACGTTTTCATATGGAGCTAAACACGGAACACAGCACATGCAACTTGATCACCAAATGGAATATTAACGTCGGTTGGAAATTAAACATCTCCTTCTTAGCCAATTACTTACAAGTAAATATGTATGTATATATTAATTATAACTATGAATGAAAAGCATTATCATTAATTAATACCTGGAAGAGTTGCTCCAGAGGCCATGATATTCCTTTTCTTGATGAACACTTTGTCTTCCGTGCCTAGGATTGTTCATGTCAAACATTAATTCTTCAGAAGTATCCCCAGATGATCCATTATCATATCCGTCTGATTGGCCTGCATGATTATATTAAACAGCAAAATGAAGTCAGATAAATCAACAAATTAGAAGATACAAGAGTTAGTTGATGAACTAGCTAGCTATAATTAATTAAAGATCTAATTAATTAACCTGTACAAGAAGCTGCTGCGGCTCTATCTGTGGTTTTCACCGTCCGATACATCTGGAAAATGTTAAATTTATTGATCATCAATATCAATACATGAGAGATAAATAAAGAAAAGAAAAGAAAGAAAAGAAATCTGCTGCTCTCAAATTGTACGACGTAACTACTCGAGGATGATTAGCAGAATCCGAAGAAGTTCACAGAAAAGAAGCAACCCCATTAAAAAACAAAAATACAAAACGAAACAGAAAAAAGAAAAAGGAGGAGCCTGTGACCTGGGAGGTTTAAATTGAGAGACAGTGCATTGTACTTGGTGCGAAGCAGAAGCATTTATGGTTATGGTCACTGGTGAACGTGTATTGGTGTGTATGAATATACGAATGTACGTACATGCATGGAACCATGTGACTAACCATGGTTGAGTTAGGTATATGGTTAGGGTAACCCATCTGAGGAAGAGATCATTGAGGAATGATGGTGTTCTGTACTTTCTCATCATCATTTTTTTTTCTTTTCTTTTTTATAAATCTGATTCGTAATTTTATATAGAGAAGTGGACGAAGACAAGAATTAATCAACTTGTCTCTCGGCTTGGCTGCGACTCATTTTTGAAATTTCCGGGGGCTTTGTCTCACTCGTTTTCAGAAATCGATTAGTACCTATCTCTCTCTCTCTCTCTGTGAATCTGTTTCAGAGAGAGAGAAAGAGTATTGAATTTTTCTTGAACATGGAGGGGTTCAATCTTCCAGGCAAAAAGCTGTTTATGAGCTTGCAGATACAGAGAGTTCACAGATATATTTTTTTTTTTAAAAAAAAGAGCTGAGATACGATATGACACGAAACACTCTTATTGTAAGGAGAGACCCCTTTAACTGGATAATTTCCAACATAAATAAGAATTAAGTGCTTCACATAATATAGTGAAGAAAGAAATTAAGGGAAAAATCAAGATGATTCACACAGATATCGATGAAGAATAGTTGAATTAAGTACCTGTAAATGGGATTTAACGTGGGCTAAAGTGAGATCCTTGACATCCATTAGCTCCAGAACGGATTTGGGTGTAGCCCCTAAAAATGAAAATAAATTAAAGGGAATTATAAGATTAAGAAGAAGAAGAAAGTGAAATTAATCATGGGTGTAAGAAGAAGAAGGGGAAATTAAAGTAATTAAAAGAAGGATATATACTTTCGTGACCACCCAAAAGCTCAACGGCGTGGACAAAGCGAGCATGGAGGGTGGTAGTCCAACGCATCCTGGGAGCTCTCATGCTGCGTTTAGTAGGGAAACGAGGCAAGAACCTCGACCTCATCAAACCCTGACTTTGACTATGACTATGATAAGGAAAAGGGGTCGAGGAAGAGCTTGTGCAGGTGGTCGTGTTCGTGTTGTTGACGGTAGATGAAATAATAGAAGCATTCATATTCTGAACCTGCGAGAAAGGTGGATGAGGATGGGGATGAGTAAGGTTGTGGTACACCGGGATTCCTCGGATGGGTCTGAGAAATCCGAGGTCCTGAGGGTGTTGTTGAAATGGAGCGTTTTGAAAGCGGTGAGAAAGATGAAGATGGTGATGATCTGAGGAAGAAAGTAGTGAAGGGTTATTGGGACAATTAGTATTATTGGAGAGTGAAAGGTCAAAAAAGTCAGTACTAGTTTTAGGCATTGAAGAGAGCAATGAGGTTCTGGTCTCCAAAGCTCTCTTCCAAAACCCCAAATCAAGCGGATGCTCTTGATGTGGGCCACTATTTCTCCATCCTGGTGAGGGTTTCGTGTTCGGAGGACTAATCTGCAAAGACAAATCTGGCTGTGCCGGAAAGAGCTCCATATTCTTCTATATCTTCTCCAAAACAAGCAATCTTTCTGCAAGATTGTGTGTATATATGTATGTGTTTGATGGGTTTTGATTTTGCAGAGAGAGGGAGAGAACAAGTTAGGATGAGAGGAAGAGGCAGAGAGAAAGAAGGAAATGACAAGGGGATGAAGTGATGAATGGTTGTTTCTTTTGTGTGAAGTATATGTGAGAAAATGACACTTGAGAGAGTGAGAGAGAGAGAGAGGTTTAATTTTGTTTTGTGGACGAACGTCGTCGAAGAGAGGAGTAGGGAAATAAAAGGGATGCGGAAAGGAGAAATGGCAAAGAGACGGTAGGCAAAAGGAGAAATTATATTGTAAACAAAGTGAAAATGAAAAGGAAAAGGTCATATTATAGGTTTTTTGTAAAACTTTATTTGTTATTCCCCCCACTTTTTTTTTTACACAAATATATTCTCTCTTTTTAGCTGTTTTTTCCTTTGGTTTTTTTTTAATGGAAGAAAAAGCACAACAAAACTTACTATATAACCTTTAACGTGTGCATTTGTCCCTCTGCAACTCTTAACTTTCTAACCCACACACACGTACAGAGAGAGTTTCTCTCTCTCTCTTTCTCACTGAACTGAAACCTAGGGCGCTCCCCCCCCCCCTTCCTTTTCCACAGAACAATTATTGGTATTTTCATTTGTGGGATTTTTATTTACTGTCACATGATTGATGATCACAATTTTTTCAACATTTTATTACTACTAGTGTTATTAATTAGGGCTTGAGTTTTTGGATAATTATAGAGCCAATTATTAGAAACCACTCATTGTGGCCATCATGAAAGCCTAAATCTCTCCGCAAATCACATCATATCATCCCTCATTCCCTCCCTCTCTTCTTTGAATCATCATAACTTTTAGATTTTCATATTTGGACCCATCAGCATCACTTCTTGTTCTTATTATTGTCATTTTCCCTCTCTTATTTCCCATAATCTTCTCTCAAGATAACTTCAAAGGTATATTTGTGGGTGCTTATAGTCATATATAGATACCCTTCGAATTGTCACTTTTGCCCCTCTCCATTCTTATTCACATGTACATATATAATTTGGATCGGATAAGATGTGTCTCTTAGAGGATAAACTTTGTCTAGACAAAATATATGTCTCTCATCAATAGAAAATATAGAGGGTAATCTATATAAAATTTAGTCAGTATGTGGTCTAAAGGTTACTTTGACCTTTCCCCCCTAATTGCAACATCTCTCTTAATATAAAAGAAAGTTAAATTTTACCCCTATTCTAATTCATTTAGTCCCTATATTTAAAAGACACAGCCAATCTATATTCTAGAGTAGATTACATATATACAGATGTCTCTTTAATTTTATTAAAAAAATAAACGACCTAATCTCTTGTATATATGTGTAAACTAGCTAGTACAAGCCAACCATTGAAGTTAAAAAGGGATTTACATGGATTTTTCTATAATGTTTTTCTCTCTCTAAATCACAGTGATATTTGATCTATTTTCAAAACATTTATATAAGTTTCTCCTAGACAAGAGTAAATTACACAACTATCATTTTTATTTCTAGGGAAGGTTTGTCTTAGGTTTTAAAAATAGACAGATGATTTGTGCATTTTGATCTAAACTCATCAAAGGAGATATCTATAAATTCTAATAAATTTAAAAGAAGTTACTTTTTTTTTTTGTTTGATTAGGAGAGATGGATCTATATATGTTCTGAAAATAGAAGAAACTTATGTAATTTAACAAAAGTTAAGGAGCAATTTTATCCCGAAAGTTATCACCAAGGGGCAATTTTGTCCTGAAAATATCAAAAAATGAGCAATTTTACCCTAGCTGTCATCCTAGTTAATATGCAAATTTGTCCTAGAAGTTGGCACATGTAATACACATTTTTTTTTTCAAATGTATTAAGGAGACACCACATAAAATTATAAACAAGGACGAGGGAAGGTGAATAAAAATGAAATTTTCTTCATTTGTTATAGGTCTCTTAACTTGGCTCCAAACAAAACAAAAATGGAAACTATCTTTAACCTAGTTCACATTACTAAAGCAAATCAATATAAAGAGATGGAACGAACACACAAGCGCGCGAAACACCAATTAAGCATGTTTGGTATAGCGTTTGAATTGCTTATAAGTTGCTTTTGATGTAAATCGAGATAAAAATCATTTCACATATTTATCCCGTATACCGTAAATCATGATTGAAAAGCTGTTTTTAAGCATTCCAATCAATATTTCAAACAAGCATAATATTGGTGGGTCGTGAACCTCTATCAAATATTAATTATATGATTAATTGGTATGAATGTTAGAGTTCAAATACTGGATGGTCCAAATAATATAATGCAATCAATGTGATTGTCAAGTTTGATCAGATGCATATATAATAATCACACATGTAAAAATTATTATGAATGAAAATGTGTCTAAATAATGGCATAATTAAGCAACTAGTCAGAGTGGGAAATCAGTCTCAATTGCAATTAATTAGTCTACATATGTAGCAAAAATAAAAGTATTATCGGTACCTCACCGTTTAGAGATGAATAAAACTTATGTAGCCTTTAATAAATAATACTACTACAATTTTATGTGCCATAATTTGACTGTAACAGATAATAATTTAAAAAATAATCTTGGAATGTGATATGTCCCCTTACTCTAAAAATTACACTTCATGAATGTGTTTTCGTTAATTTCTGTTGATGATGATGAGAAGAATGTTTTGAAGAATATGTTTTAATTTCGGTTAGTGAATCGTGTTATAATGCTTGTTTAACGAAATTCCAAGAAAGTTTATGTTCGGATATCATGTCATTGTTAAATGATTAGAAAAATACTAGAAGGAAGAAAATTTAGAGTACATTATGTTTCTTTGACTTAAATTTTGTGAAAATTTCATAAATTTCTTCTCTATCAATAATATCTATATCAAAATCGTATACTACTTATAAACTATAAATGGAGTTCATCATTTACAGTGTGTGTGGCCTTTAAACTCCCATAAAAAAAAAAAAGAATTGTGCAGTTCTATCTTTAATCAAATTTTAATTTATAACTAAAATGCCTTTTAATAAGACACTTTTTTTTCCGTTAAATTTGATGACAATCCTTTTTAAATGTTTGCACGTGCGCGTACGTAGTTGATAACTTCACATATAGAACGTATTTCGTCAGAAACTTGTAAACTCGAACTAATTTAAGTAAAACGAGATCATTGACATTTCTTGATCTACTACTATTATGTTAGATATTTAAGTGATTAATAGATCTTCATTAAATTGATTTAATTTCATCTAATTAGTATGATTATAACAATAAAATTATGTTCCGACAAAAAAAAAGCAATCAACATTATGAAAAATGAATAATATTGTTGCATATGTATTGATAATTTTTTTTTGTCAAACGTATGTTTGTAATTTCTGAAAATATAAGATCATTTTTTAAGGTCAGAAAGGATTTGTACTTTAGAAGCAAGAAACTATTCGTTGTTCTTGAATTCATGGTAAGCTTAATTTGGATATCTTACTACAACTTGGGAAGTTGTTACATAAAAAATCAAGAAGAGGAAAAGGGTAACTTGGTGAATAATGAAAGGGAAAATTGGTAAAAACGAATTAACATAACAGCGACTTGTGGTTGTTGATTTGATTTTGATTATTAAAGCTAAACCTATCGAATGTCCTAACTATAGGCTTGACAACTTTTTGTTGGGTGATTTTATACAATTAGCAAATAACGCTCTTTCCTAATACATATTGTCATTATATTATTATTCTAATTACGTCAGTCACACCAACGTGATTCCCAACGTAAGTGAAAGTTAATTTCACTTTTTGACCTTAAACTTGGGGTTAATTGATGCACGTACAGTTAAAAGATTTCATTAGTTACATTGATTTATATATTATGTCTTTTTTTTTTGTGCGTTCTGTTTAATGAAAACTAAATCACTTTCTTTTTGAATTATACTCCAAATTAAGTTTGGGTTACATGACAAAAGGTAAGGTTCAATGTTCAGTGTTGGATCATGGTTACGAAAGCATGACATGTAAATGTTGTCATGTTTTGAGATTTGAAAACAATCAAAGAAAATTACAACATAGTGGGTGCCAATTAAAATGATTACTATTCACTTCAAGGAACAAAGAATTCTATTTCATTTTTCTAAACAGGACTCTGAAAACATTTTGATGCATGAATGAAACTTTTTGGCCTACATAGAAACACCTCTTTTTAATATTCCTTACGCGAAGTTTTCCTCTAATTCTTCAAGAAAACACACTATACCACCTAATATGCATTGTTCTATTAAATTTAATTACTTCTCAAAACTTGTTTTCAAATTAATTTTTCCAGATGATTTTATTTGTTTTTATTGTGATTTTCAAAAAAAAATTATTGGAACAATATATTGATTTCATCCCAAAACCCATCATGAAAAATAGTTTTAAAAAACAATTTTGAGAACATAAAAACAGAAAACAAAAGCAAACAAACCCATAGATTTTATAAATCACATATTTGTTTTTAATCTTTAATCATTGTTTTTAAAAATTATTTAAAATATTATTTTTATTATATGTATCTTACTTATGTTGAGACAATGTTCGATTTTTTTTTAAAAAAATAATTATATATAAAATTTAAACTGTACAAAACAAATGACAATTTTCTGGTATACTGCTTCAATAGCTAACCACGGTGCTGTACAGCTGATGTTATAACAAGTGTAGAGAATTTAAGTTTGGCAGCCGAAAAGAAATAAAAATACCTACAATTTCTTTGATTTTTTCAAGAAAAAAACTTTTGAATTTGCAAGGTTGGGGGCATTTATTCTAAGAATTTATGCAAACACCCAAAAGAGGTGTGATAAGAGAAAAGTGAAGAAATTAAAGGGTAAAAGGAAAGATTTTAGTTATGGAGAAGCATAATATAGCTTGAGAGGAACAAAAGGTTTGATTTTTCTTGTTTTCTTAATCCTTTCCATGAACAAAAAAAAGTAGAATAATCGCTTATTAGGCATTTAGAAAGAAAAAGAGAGAAAGAAAGAAATATGATTCAATTCATACTGCAATGGAAAGGCTTTTAATAAATGCCTTTTACGCAACTACAAGAGAGCCATGGTATGCGTTATCCTTTAGTACCGTCTAACTTTACTTTAACCCAAGAAAACATGGTTTTATATTTATAGAATATATATCTTGTAATTATGTTGGCCAAAAAAAAAAAAAATCTTGTAATTATACTCCGGCCGACCCCTAATATAGAATACCTTCTAGGGAGAAATTTCTTATCTATACATAATATAAGCCATCTTGCAGGTTGCCAATGAATTTTTTTCCTAAATATTATTGCCCATGTTAAAATTTACCAAGAGAAAACTTGAAATCTAATGAAAGAAAAGGGATTACATTAGAAAACAATCTTACAATTTTTTTTTTTAATTTATACGAGATTGTATAAAACATCTTATATCTAATGAAGAAAAGCAAGTATTTTTGTGCAAATGACTTTATAACTTAGTGTCATGTAAGCTCTATTATAAGTAAGAGGCCTCGTATTGATCTTACTTATAGCTTCGTATCGTTTAGTGTCCCCTAAGTTAAGAAGAGGGAGTATCTCTGTTACCTTTCTCTCTCCCTCCTTCCCTCCCTCCCTCAAATGCACCTATTTTTGTAGGTTTTGAATGTTTAATGCAAGCTTTTGGACCACATGCATGTGTAACGCAACCCAAAAAATAGTGTTTTATCAATTTAGGGACAAATCCTAGCCATTCAATTTTTTCCCCAACCAATCCTAGCCATTCATTTTCTTTTATTTTGATTCCTCGTGCAAAATGCAACCCATGTGTCCACAATTAATAAATCACTGTATTTGGGGTAGCATTAATTAAACATATATACAACACTGAAACTTGTATTAGATATTCACAATTCTCTATTTTGTGAAGACATACATACATACATATAGAGAGATAGATTGGGGTCTTATTCTGCTTTTGGTGTCCTTTCCTTTGTGTGTGTGTCACCCTTCCATGAGACTTTGCCCTTTCTTTTTGTGTATAAAGCCATGGTCCCCTCACCCTCTTCTGTAACAAACCCTAGAAATCTCTCTCTCAACCAACAAAAATCTCACTCACTTTTGTTCTCTCTCTCTATATATATATATAGAATGCCATCTTTATCAGCCACACACACACTCATATATATATATATATATATATATCTGTGTGCGTGCGCGCGCAAGCCCAAAGGAGGCTTGGGCTTTGTGTCTGCTTCAAGCTTCAATTGTATCAGCATCAGCGTTTCTGCACTCTATATATATATATATATATATAATAATTGTCTTGTCATTAGTATTTTATACCAATGCATCTTTTTTTTCTATGGAGAATTACACTTAAGGTTCCACACAAGAGAAAAAAATGAAAAAATGATCTCCTGAACTTATCAATGACACCTCTAGAGTTGTCAATTGAAGCCCCTGGAGTTGTCAATGAGACCATTTTTTTATTTTTTTCTCTTATATGGATTTGAGTGTAATTCTTCCTTTTTTTTTTTATTTAGTCGAAGAAAATGTGAAGTTGTGAGCACACATCCTCTAAACGTTGGTGTTTGGGAATCTTGATGCACGAGGTTCGATTTATTGCAAGGAAAATTGTTTACTTCTTCTTATCCTTTTTTTAAACAATTTTTTTTATGGGTTGGTTCTTAATATAAACAATTTTCTTCTTATATTTCAAAATTTAAACCTTTTTTTCCTTCTCCTATTAAACACATATATTTATATTAATTATCCCACATATACTACTAATTCTCTTTCATTTAATAATTTATCACTCATTCTCTCTCATATTTTATATTTATTTTCTCTCATATTTTTTACCCATTCTCTCTCCGACGCTTTTCATAAATAGGGACATACTTGAAAAAAACATGACATTTTTTACACATTTTTTGTTTTTAACTAATCTTAATTAACCACTTGTTCATTTTACGCAATAAAAAAAAGTTGCTTATAAAATTGACCGGAATGAGTAATATGTAAGAGATAAAAAGAAATGAGAACTTATATTTATAATAAAAAAAAGGTTCTTAAATACACCTTATAATTTATAAGAAAAAAAGTCATTATTAACTACTCATTTAGGCCTATTTATAGAATAGAGAAAATAGTTTTGTTGTGCTTAATATAAGCTAGTCACCCTTTTCAATTTATTATGTGAATGTAAGATTTTGTCCCCGATTCATTGTTCTTAAACTTTTCGATTTTTACCTATTCCTTTTTGTTAAATATGGATAAAGTTGAAAAATTATTTAATTTTTTAAAAAAATTAATGAGGCTAAAGTTTTTCTTAATTTTGATAAAACATGTTAGTATTGCTTTATAACTAGGATTGGGGGAGTTCAATCTAGTTAGTATTTATTTGATCATATTTATAAGTCATTGTCAATATGTTTCACATAAATTTAAATAACCTTATATTTCATTAATTCTATCTTAAAATCTATCAACTTTCCAATTATACTACTTAATGAGAACAAAATCAATACAATAATAAAAAAAATAAATTAAACTTGTATTCATTTGGAGAAAATTAAGGATGTAGTGTAAACTTATAAATAGGACAAAAAAAAAATCCTTCTCCTTACCTTATAAATAGTACTCCCTCCGACTTTTAATACAAGATTCAGTTGACTTTTTTTGAAGAAATTAAAGAAGCTAAATAAGTTGGTTAATAATAGCATATGTCATGTATCATTTGATTATATATCATTTTATAAGTAAGACAAATTAGTTTTGGTATAAAGAAGTTAAATAAAAATACTTTAAATTAGTTTATTTAGCTTCCTTAATCTCTTAGAAAAAAATTTTAACCGGATCTTATATTAAGGACAAGAAATACTCTCTCCAGTTCTTTTTTATAAACAATTTTCTCTCTCTTAGAGTTGATCCTTTTTATAAGCAACTTTTTCCTTGTGTTTCAAAATTTAAACTACTTTTTTCTTTTATATCCCTATTAAATACACATCTTTATATTAATTATTCCTCACGTACCACTAATTCTCTTTTATTCATTCATTTATTATATATTTTCTCTCATATTTTAAACTTATACTCTCTCATATTTGTTACTCATTTTCTCTCCTATACTCTTTTCATAAATAAGAATATATTTAAAAGAATTATGACATTTTTTATACATATATTATTTTTAATTAATGTTAACCGTCTATTTATTTTATGCAATAAAGATAAAAATTGTTTATAAAAAAAGTTAGCGAGTAAATAGTAATACCTAATGAGTACCATTATGTGGAAACGGTCAAACAGTCATTAATTAGAGCATAGGGAGGCACCCAAATCGCGGTAGCTTCTGAGGCTGTCTCCATATCTATATGTTCAAAACAGTGAGTAGTTTGACCTTGTTTCTTCGTTTATCATTAGTGACATTAAGCTTCGTTTAATTCCATAATTGAAGACTTTTTTTAAACATCGAGGACACTTGCCTCATTTCTCACAAAACCCCTTTAAACTCTCTCTTCCTTGAGATCAACAAAGATATATAATCAAACAAAACCCCATGCCAATGAAAACGACATCAATTTTATCTGCGTATAGTACTCACATACTTACATATCGGCACTGTTAGAAATTAATTAATGGGACCAAGTGAAAGGTGTGCATGGCCCCAAGTCGGTTGACATCCTATGACTTGTTCATTTCACTCCAATTATCATCTTCATTTATTTGCTTATGCTGTTGTTGGGCTCTATGAGAGGGAGAGGGAGAGAGAGAGAGCATCACATGCCTGTCTATGACATCCTTATTATCAGACTCCTACTCACTTGACATCCTAACAATTTGGCCTCCATCTATATATGCTTTATCACATCCTCATTCTCCCTTTTTCCAGATTGCTTATGTGATTGCCAAAGATCTTTTAGTTTTGTGGCACTAGATGTATCCTTTTTGGCACTAAGTTTAGGGTTTAACCCCACACTCTACAGATGTTGCGCCTGCCATCTAAATTTTAAAGGAAAAAAAAAAAGAATGGTTTTTTAATTGCCCTTTACTGCTTTTTATTATAGACACAACACTACAAAATCCCCTGGTAATATTAATCCACCACTCTAATTCATATTGGCCACATCCAACCCTTTACTTGAACCAATAAGAGGGGCTTGAATCATTAAATTTGTTTCAAAACGATTTTTTTTATAAAAATTATTCTTATTTAAAACCATGAATTACATCCCAAGAAATTCAAAAAGAAAATTGCATCAACCTTTGAATATAGATAATCCTGAATAAATGTCATTAATACCTGAATTTACGACTTGCGATAAAGATATAATGCAGGGACTAGAATTGTACCATAACGTTTCTCTATTTACTTTATTTCCAAACCACTGTAGACATTACATTTCTCAATCGAGCCAAGTTGGTTTTGAGGGGTTGGCGCAAGTTGATCCGATCCCAATACACAGCTCAAAAAACAAATGCTCTGGGCAGCTGGAGGATCCCATCCAATAATAATTTAATAATAATAATAATAAAACTTTGAATTTGAAGTCAAACAAAGTGAGTCCAAAGTCTCACTCTTCTCCACCATCTAATTAATTGGCATAATACAGAGTATAAAATTGAATTGAATATACGTTTTTGGGGCGATGTTTTTGCAGAAACATGGCTTAAATTATTGTGTTTTTAGTCGACCTAGGGTTCCCGACAGCATCGAAAACAACGTACACACACATACAAAAAATTTAATAATACTATCAACTTGGTTGTGTTTCTGGTTTTAATGTCCATGTTCCAAGTGAGGGCATAGAAAAATTCTGACATCTTTCTTTTGTTTTCAAGTTACGATCCATGATCTTCACTGAATCATTTAATGCTTTGGATTATTATTAATGACTTTTTTAATTAAGTAATGAGATCAATATAATTAACGTCAACCATATACCACTCCTCGATCGAGAACGAACATTTTGTTTTGGGTTTCGCATATTTACACGCTTGTGTCCATATATATATGTGCATTAATTATTGTTGGATATTTGTGCCTTATAATAGAAACATCTAAATTTTGTCTCCACAAGAGTTTCGTGCTACAACATGATAAAATAATCTTGGTCGTCGTCACAGTTAAACGAATCTTCTTTAGATAATTATGTCGTATTTTATGTTAATTATAGGCGCTTGTACTTCGATTTCATTTCCCTGATTGTAATTATTCCCATACTATAATAAACAAGAGTACTAGTTAGGGTTTTCTTTCAGTTGTAATAAATATTATCTTGACCGAGGCAAAAGAGATAGATACAAACAATCTCATCCAAAGACCAAAGATATATATGATAATTGAGAATTTAAAATTTTCTGTTTTCTTTAATCATTCAACTTTTAGATTCCATTTAAAAGAAAATTAAAGCAAGGTATGATTATATTGATGCTAGGACCCCAAATAACAAAGTAAATGAATAAAGAAGCATCATAATTAATCTATTTCCATCATCTCTTAAAGCTCCTTAATTATTTATGTGTATGCTTGCTTAAGATAAACTTTAATTCCATTTTCAGGCAAAAAAAAAAAAGCTTTAATTCCATTTTATTATATATGGGAGACACGTGATTAAATTATTCATAGTGTGACCTTCAATACGAATTAAATAATTTTATTAAAAGTGAAGTGCAGCTTTGACATGATTTAACATTTTAACTCCCTAACCGACATCCCCTTTATTTCACTGCTAGGTACTTTTCTTTTCACTTTCAATATGGGAAATGAATTATCGATATCAACACTTATAACCTAAATTCACTCGGTCGATATTTTTCATTAATTAGATTAACAGTCAAGATTAAGGGAGTGAAAATACGCTTTATAAACTCAAATAATTAAATTGAAAATTGATTCAAACTTAGAAAAACAAACATATGCTTTAACCTACATTTCATTATCCAAATTACATAATTCATAGAAGTCTACATGGCTATACGCCTATACCTATGTCTATAGTAAAACTAATCCTACACGTATAATATATATAATTTCATTTTGCGTGAGACTTTTCTTTTAAAAAACTACAAGACATAGAAGATTCAAAGTGGGCCAAAATGCAATAAGAGAGTGAAATTAATACAGATTATACGTTGCAATATTTGAACCACAGAAAGAGAGGATATATATGGAAGGAGATGAAGAAGGAAGAGGATATATATATATATATATATATATAAGAGATGTGCGAGGAATGGGGAAAGTGCATATAGTTAAGCAATTATTCAGGAGTAGAGATGGGGACCAGATTAGAAAAATTATTTTATGATTGAAGGCTATCATTTTGCAGGCTATGACCACACAATCTATTAAATGCAATTCACCAAAATGAATTTAAAGATTGAGAAAAAACTGTAAAGTTTCTCACTTCTCTGCTTTACATTCAAACTTTGGGTCAACATTCAATTAGTGTCGCTCCATTTTCTTTAAAGTCGGTTTAATTAATCTTTCTTTAGCTATACTCTATTGCTTAATTATTAAGATCTATATAGCAAATCACATTATATATATATATATATATATATATTGTGTAGAGCATCTAGCATTCTAGACCTACCTCCTTTTTAACTTGAAGGATTTATGGGAAGTCCAGATTAATTCGGATTGAGTAGAGCAGGACCATAAGTACGGTAAAACTCTACTACTATATATTTAACACTATTGTATTCTCAAAATTCAAATCAAAGTGTACCCTTATGTACCAGTTGAATCAAATACTTGATGGTAAATCACATTATATGTTCGCAAGGAAAATATATATTTTATATTATTAATGAGTGAAAGAGGTAAATTGATTAAATAAGAAGAGAGAAAAAAAGTGAAGAAGAGAAATCATGATTAGGTGAAAGATGAGAGAAGGAAGGAAGGTACGCGGTTTATGTCTAAAGTGGATTTGATTGTTACAGCTTTGATTCTCATCAGTGATGGCTTTGTCTCATAAAGCCATATTTTTATGACTTGGAATCACTTGGTTGAATATTTGTCTCCAACTCTTTTCTCTCTTTTATTTCTATAATTCCTTCTGCCTTTTCTTTTCTATTTTTCCACGTACCTAGCTATTGAAGGATAATTCAACTTAATATTAAGCACTTTATTGTGTGGTTCCCAAACAAGCACTTATTAACATGAGCAAAGTTGTGAGAAATCTTGAATTGATGGGTTATTCAAAGAAAATAGTAGTATATTTTTTTAACTAATCTTAATAATTGATTTTAATTAACTTGTTCAAATATAAGTGGAAAACAATTTTTTTTTCTTTCAATATGACTATCTATATAAGTCAAATGAGTGATTTTTCTAAAGACGTTTTCTATATTTACATGGACTTCAACTTGAAACTTGGTGTTTAAACAAATAAAACCTCTTCTACTAAAACCAACGGTTGTTGGAACAAATTTTCTTCTCATAGCACGTGTCCATCATGTTTTAGCTTAAAATTCTCCCAACAATTATCTCGTGTACTTTAATCAAAATCACTTTCTTATGTTAAAGTTTAAACAAATGGGCCTTAAGTTCCTCCTTGTAGAAATTGGATTTAGGATATTAATCTTGTGCTATCAACCATATTAATTAGGTTAAACAGAAAATAAGAGAATTAATGGACAACTTTTTCAGACACATGGGATAAAATCTGAATCAAATATATTTTATTCCTCATTTAATATCAATAAAAAATGTATTTAATTGGATCTCACAAGGCGTATCAGTTCATCAATGATATTCCCTTCCAAAATTCCTTGCTTGCCTATTTCTTCATTCAACCCCACACGTTAAAGACTTCAAAAGTAGTAAAAGGCTAAAAGCTTCTTTTTATTTGATAATTTATTCCAACTTTTTCATCCACACACGCACACTCAATATATATTTAGCAAAAATAATAATGGATGAAGGAGATGCAATTCTGCAACACATACGCAAATAGATCTTTTGCATTTTTTCCTTTTATATTAGATATAAATATAAATTTAAATACACAAGGATCTAGTCTTAATTAATTATTCAGATTTTACCAACAAGCTATTAATTGAAGTAATAAGTGGCCTTACTCTATATGGATGAGAACACAGGTTTAAATCCCAAAAATCACACTTGTTCAAAGATGTCAAAATCCTTTACCCTTTAAATCTTGAAAGGGGAAAGCCTTGATCAAATCAAAATAATTACTCAGTTTTATTTAAATATTTTTTGTTTGGGGAATTTTAAATTAGTAAGATCTAATCTAAGCGATGGGTCTAAATTAAATTGGATAAAATAATAAGAGAGGTTGAAAGAGAGATTATATGAAAGATATTGACAAGAAAGCATTAACATAAATTAAGGCTTTGTTGGGCATACTTGAATGAATCTGACATAATTTTTCTTTTAGGGTTTGCTTAACTTTCCACAAAAAAATCAACAAAATTATTCTCTTTAGGAAAAAGGGATAAATAATTGAGGGAGACATACAGATACAGATGGATGGTCCTACAAAGTCTCTCTTAAGGCATTCAATCAATCTGGAAAATTTGTGTCTTTCACAAACAACTCAACCTCTCTGCAAAAGCTTCCACCCACCAACTTCTTCATCACCCCAGTTTTGTTTCCCTCCTTGGATTTTGTGACTCTTTTTTATTTGCCAAAATAGTAACATTTTATTGATTGGAGTGCCCTTCAATTCACCATTTCTTAAGGCAAAAATGTGGGGCTGGTTCCACTTATCATTTGAATTTAAAATCTGTCACATAGGAGGGAATTTGCTCTATATTTTTTGGGTTAATATAATCTTCAATCATTTAAATTTGTAGTTATTTTGGTTTTGGTCCCTCAAATTGCAAACCATAGGTTTGTGTCCCTATAGGGGGAAAATGGTCTAGGTTTTTATTGAGTTATACGACCAATGTTTTAAATGAAATGAAACTTGAGGAACTAAGACCTATAGATAGATTGAAACTTAAGGGGACCAAAACCAAATGAGAACAAACTTAAGGTACCAAAGATGATATAAACCCATATTTCTTTGTCATTAATATAAATAGAATGAATGAGAGAACTAACGGCTGTTTTGGTCCTAGTACCCGTTTGTTTTAGCTTTTTAAAAGTGCTTTTATGATGTTTGGGGTAAGTATATGAGATGAGTTTTGTCTCGATTTATGAAAAATTATTTAAAAAAGTGCTTTTATTGGTTTCCAAAAAAAGCTTTAATGAAAAAGGTTTTGATTGCTTAAGTACTAAGTTTAGAGTTTGAATTTGAGCAAATGCAGAAAGCGCTTTTAAAACCAATTAAATCCGACAATATTCAAATCTGACTAGCCATACTTGAAAGAATGAGAGAATTTAATGGATTATTTAGTACCCATGCCCTAAATCACTTCCTTTTTCTCTTTCAACTACCGACGGTTCCCTCTCAAAACAGATAATCTTCTAAGGTGAACTGAGCTTTCGTTGCTGTGCTTCGAGTCCATGAATTATTCCTAATGTCATAGATGTATTTATGTATAATAAGCGTAAATTTAATAGAACGTGTAAAAAATATAACTGTAGGAAAGGTGAGTATTATGCTGTGCGAATTTACACGGCATTTCTATGAATAACCCTGTATTAGCCACCATAGGTTTGTTTATGTATTAATGTCATATGTTTCACCTTTCTCTCAGTCGGTCTCACATAATATATTGATGTTCAAACCTGAGTCCATGAATAACCCTGATTCCTTTTTTGAATTATGTATTTACGTATGCGACGAAGATAAAGGGGAAGATGATCGGTGGTGAGGCCAATGGAGTGAGCCGCAGTGAGGGCGACGATGATATGCTTGAAAGTGATTTATGTCATTGGTGAGAAGAGAGAAAGAGAGTGTGATTATGTGAGAGGGATTGATTCTATGTTAAAATTAAGGTTATTTTTCTCTGAAAAATATTTTAATCAAGAATATTTTTGTATCTATAATTTTGCAGTCCCGGTATTGAAAACACAATACCAGGGGGGAAGTGGCTTTATAGCAATCTCACTTTCGTGGTACTCCCAATCACTGATTATCCGTAATCCTCCATATCAAATTATATATTTTGACTCAATCCTTGATCCAATCTCAATCCCTACTCTAATGCATCGTACCAAACAGGGCCATAGAATGAAAAGTAAAGAATTTATGCCACACCCTTCAAAGACGATGAAGAAGAAATTTAGGATCTCGTACAAGTCCCTTTGTGCGAAAAATTAGTTATCCAACTCTCTTTTTTTTACAAAAAAAAATGGGGTGAAGAGTCAATTTAACATTATCTTCCGTCCTCTCCTTTTGCATACCAATTATTAGTACTTTGTTTCGTTGTCATATTTGGTCTCCTAATTGAGACATATGAATGTCCAATAAGTCCAATGGATCCACTAAAACTCAGTGCTATTATATCCATTTATGTGGATAGTGTATGAGGCTCAGTGCTATTATATCCATTTATGTGGATAGTGTATGAGGAGATTGAAATATATAATAAGTATTTTAGAACTTGTTGGATCCTATTCTTTATTTTTTTCGTTTTTAAACAATTTTATAGAACTTTTTTTGAAAACAAGTCTTAAAAATAAAAAAAACATAAAAATTTATTTGGATAGTTGTTTTAATGAAATATATTTTGGAAGTGGAGGCGGCAAACATGGCGGTTGTTGCCATTGGTAGTATGATGTCGATAATGGATAGATAGTGGTCTCAAAAAATAAAAAATAGAAAAATAAAAATAAGAAAACAACTAAAAACTGTTTTTGTTTTATACTCCCTACAGTCCTAATTATAACATAAAATTAACTTTTTTAAAAAAATTAAGGAAGCCAAGTAAATTATTTTAGAGTATTTATATTTTTATTTTTTTTCTTCAAATTAATTAATTTGACTAATAAATTAATATATAATCTAAGGATACTAAAAATATAAATACTCTAAAATAATTTAAATGGCTTCCTTAATTTCTCCAAAAAAGTCAACTTTATCTTATAATTAGGACTGAAGGGAGTAATTTTTTTAAAAAAAACTTTGGTTTTTTTAGAAATGCCAGTTATTGAAAACAGTTTTCCAAATAAGTTTTTTTTTTGTTTTTTCTAAAATAAAAAAAAAACTGTTTTTAAAAACACAATCAAATAAGCTCTTAGTTTTCATATTAAAAACAAAGGTTAAGGCGCACCTAACATCCTAAATTATTTTTTAAGGTGCATTCATCGCCCTAAAAAGTATTTAATGATACAATTTTGACTATCATATAATAAACCCCAAACTAATGAAACGGAACTTCCCCCCCCCCCCCAATTGCACATTCACAGTTGTGTCTCTTGCCACTCCCATCATCATTCAATCACCAACGCCTCTGCTCATATTTCTGCATTTGAATAGAAAAACCAAGGATGGAAACACTTGTTTTGAAGCATATTTTGATCCTTGAAGTTCTACGAGAACTCTGCTTTTTCTTGTGTTTTTGTGGATGGATTCATGGATCTCTTAGTTCATTCGACTTGTATGACATCATAGTTGGATATGCCAAGAACAGACCCGTTATCTTCTCAAGTTTTCATCTACATGCCAAAAACTCTTTCGTAAATAACAGAGCACCTACCCTATATGCTCCTTGCCACTTTAACTCCGGATTGATCTCATGGATAATAAAGAGTTTCAAGTTCCGGCGGCGGTCATTGAGATTTGGCGTGAACCCCGTCAACGACGGGACTAGTTTCACACATCAACGGCTTCTTACGGCGTGTTTCAACCTCCTTGACTTTCCTATTCCACTATATCATTCATGTCCTTTGACGTTGGATCTATATGCAGCTGCATCCGCCTCATCTAGTCAAATTTACGGTGATAATTGCACCATTTTTATTATATTAGGGTTAAAATTGCCCTGCCAAAAAGTCGGGATGTTGGGTGCATCATGAAAAATACCTTAACCCTAAGAACAAATTGTTCGTTGAGGTGATAAAAGGCTTCATCCCGTAGGAGGAAAATATAAGTTTAAATTTCAGAAGTTACAATTGTTGGAAAAGAAAAAAACCCTTCGCACTCCCAAGTTTAAAAAAGGAAAAACTTGATCAAATAAAAACAAGGAATAAAATCCTTTTATTTTTTAAAAATAAGTTTACTAGGATAAAATTCCATCATATTCCTTTTCTCGTCCCAAAAAAAAAAATCCCATAATCGATTTGGTTATTGATTTTTGTTTTTGCTAACATGCGGACCAAAAATCTGACAAATAAAACCAAAAAATAAGCAACAAGTGGCTAAAACAGATTCTAATCTATGACCCAAACTTGACCAAAGAACGAGTACACAAAATTATGGGCGAATAATTCAACATTATTGGACTAACATACATGGAAGAATGACACAATTCTCGGGTGCTATCTTCAACATGGCGTAATTTTCATCTTACATATTGTTGAACTTAATGACCGAAAAGGACATTTATTTTTTTTGCTGAACAAAAATTATTAGAAGGAAATGAAGGCAAATAGTGATAGTCGATGTGTCATTTGATATGTCAATTTGTGGCGAAGCATTGTAAATTATGGGATATAATATCAATATAGAACATAAATTTTACATCAATTAAACGGAACTTATTTTTCAAAATCCCCAGGGCTCACTTCTTAGAAAAGAAAAGGGAGAAAAAACACACAATATGCTCACGTGCGAACATAAAATAAGCAAACAATAATTAATTGCCCTTCTAATAAAAAATGGAAGAAAACCCTTTAATTTATATTTTTTGGTGCGGCATAGGAGACAATCTGTTGTAATTTTGGAAGGTAAACGAGAGAAATGAATTACTCCCTTTAGGTATAAGACATCTTTAGACCAAAAGGGCGATAATCAAGTTTGTCTGAAAATTAAAAAAAATTAAAACTTCAGTCAATAAACGAATTATATCATAAAAAGTGAAAAACAATTACTCCCCGTGTCTTATATCTAAAGACCGGAGGGAGTACCTCAAATTTTGTATGAAGAAACTAAAAAAAGTTGTAACTAATACTACATGACTAATGTAATAGTAATAATGATTAACAGATTATTTCTCTAAATATCGTATTACACTTGGTGACTAGTAACATTCTACCTTACTAATATTCTACCTGCAAATCGGGAATGTTCATGAAAGTCCGACAAATTAACTTGAGTTTAACTGTACTCAGATACCGTAGTCAATTAACAAGCCGCCTCAGATTCAATTAATAATTTACTAATATCAATAGATCATGGCAAAAACAACAATAAATCTACACAACAAACAAACGCTTATCTTATTGAAACTAATTGAACGCCGAATATTCAAACTCATTCTCGAAAAGATTCGAGTGACATCAAAACTTCAAAAACCAGTTTCCGATCAATGATAAATCAAATGGTTTCTCAATTTTTCTCACATCAAGTTCAGAAGAAAAGGACATCTTTAACGGTATACTTAGTTGAATCCAACTAAACCATCCAAATTGAGAGGCCAATTAACATAGAACGCTAGAAAACAATTGTGAAAATGCAAGGCAAATTCTAATGTCGAGTTGCCAATTACCAGCTCCTTTAAGGTAAAAAATTCAACAAATAATGTCATTGTCACAACTTAAAATAAACTCTAACGATCACAGTATCAACCAACTTCAGGTACAAGAGTCAAGAGAAAGCAATGAAAATAAGTCTCAAGCCAAAAATCTAGACTACTGGAGACAAGTAACATAATATTCACGGCTTCATGTCGACGCATAACGCAAAGTAAATGATAGAGCACTCCAAAGACATCACTCCAAAGTCACAGATCTCTAACCTCTCAGTCACAGGCAGCCTCAAGCTTCACCGCAGTGGTGTTGCTCTTCGTCGATTCACTTGAAGATTTGAATGGTATCTGCATGCAGCAAGGGAAACTTTTAATTTGGGGTTCTCTAAAACAAGAAACAGATATGGTTCATCTAAAATAAAAAATCTGTTCGAAGAAGTTCAGTTTTCACATGTAAATATGCAATTATGATAAACAGCAAACAATGCCTTTACGAGTCAATAAACTTGGAAAGGGTCCCTGCAAATGGCAGAGTAATGTAGACACAGTAGTGTGGATTCCATTCAATGTAATTGTATGTTATACAAATAATTAAAATAAAAGTAAGACAGTTTAGTTAGTTATCCTGGGCAGGTATGAATTAGTTAGAAGCCTATAGCGTATACATAAATAAGTCACATCGGCCTAAACACAAGTTTTTGTTGAATCATAATCCAGTAAAGTATTATTCAGTTACTAAATCCCTCTTCTCTCTCTGTTCTTCTCATTTCCTCTCTCATTCCCTCTTCAATCCCATTTTCCACGTCATTGTAGGCCTCACTTGGCTGCATCAACATCTCTCGTACTGGATTTCATGGATGGCAATGCACGGGAACCCGAATTCGATAAATTCATACCATAAAAAACCATGTGCAAGATTTCAAAGCTAAGTAATTCTAATACAACTCTACCTTGCATTGAAGGTTTGTTATTGTAGTTCTTAACAGATTATCTCCTACTATCACCCTCAGCTTCTTCACGAAATCATCCCGGACTATCTTCTTTGCCTGATGATTATAACAATAACAATAATAAAAAGCATGACATGTTAGAGACATTTCAATCAGAATAACAATGAGCATGCAATTTGAACTATTTAACGTACCCTGAATTGTTCATAATATACATTGATGAGCTCCATATCCTTGGGAGGAACAGTGTTAGAGATAGCAGCAAAAAGCATAGGGAATGGCATCCAAGGGGACTTTGGAGCTCTTGATGTGCTAGCAGATGCACTTGCAGTCTTCCCCTGAGGTACCTCATGTAGCTAATCATTAGAATATTCAATGCAGAATAACAAACTTTTATACAAGAGAGGCGTCAATCAAGTGATAGACCGTCCATAATAGAGAAATCAAATGAAATATCAAGCATGTGAATGCAATAGTCAATGGTTATCAAATCGGGATACGGATCGTGAATCGAAAAGCCTACTTTTAAAATCGTGAATTAAAACGTATCGTGAATGATCAATTATTTAGAACAATATAAATGTAATGTTCACATAAGAGAACATCAAAAGTTTGTAGATATTAGCAATTTAGCATTTTAAATTTCACTTAATAATAACACTTCAAATTTCATAAAATTAACATTTAAGGAGTAAATAGCTTTTTCCACTGTGTGGGGAATGGAACAATCCAACAAAAAATGTAATGGCAAGGAGAAAGAGGAAAAAAAAATAGGATTATGATGGGATAAAAGGAAATATATAGGGCACAATATCTTGATGTGATAAAAGGAAATACATATAATCATTTTTCTACACAATAGGATTAATTAATTAAATTAAAGAAATAATATATACCTAGATCCCATAAATTATGGAAATCACTTGGTCTAAATAAAATTCGGTTGAAATAAATCAAATATCATGAATTCATGATAAATACTAGATTTAGATATTTTATATAGGGTTAATATAACTTTTGGTCCCTGAAGTTTGATCCAATTTTGGTTTTGGTCCCTCAAGTTTGAAATCGGTGGTTTTGGTCCCTGAAGTTTCGCCCAATTTTGGTTTTGATCCCTCAAGTTTGAAATCAGTGGTTTTGGTTCCTGAAGTTTTACCCGATTTTGGTTTTGGTCCCTCAAGTTTGAAAAGGACTTGGTTTTGTTTCCGGGTCGGGTTGGGTTTCAAAAACGGGTTGCCAAGTTCTTTTCAAACTTAAGAGACTAAAACCAAAATCGGGTGAAATTTCAGGGACCAAAACCACCAATTTCAAACTTGAGGGACTAAAACCAAAATCGGGTGAAACTTCAGGGACCTAAACCACCGATTTCAAACTTGAGGGACCAAAACCAAAATTGGATCAAACTTCAGGGACCAAAAGTTATATTAACCCTTTTATATATAATCTTTTTTCTCAAAAAACGTAATCCTATTTGATTGGATATTTTCAATTTATGCGTTTTAGTGTTTTACTTTTATTCTCAAAGTCAAAAAAGGGAATATTAAAAATAGGAAAGCAGATGGGAAAACAATAAACAAAACCAAAAAAAAAAAAACTGAAACGTTGGCTGAAAGACAGGAAAATAGGAAAAACGGAGAAGGAAAAAAAAAAAAAAGCAGAAACGGGGGTTGGGCAAACCGGGTCGTGCACAGATCTGGGTCGGATCTGTGCGTGACCCATTGTCTCCAAAGTCACGCAATTCCCAGGGAATTGCGATTCCGGCGAGAATCTCACGACACGGGGCCGATTCAGCACCAAAACGAGACATCGCAGGAGGCTACGTTTGGATCGTTTTGTGCGATTTGTATCTCGATTCATCCGATTCTAATAATGCTGCAATAGTCATTGAAGGAACTATAACACTATCGACAAGAATCACAGCCTAAGAGTTATAAAAACAGAATACTGATAAGAAAAAAGTGTCATTGAACCACAAAAGCAGAAATCAACCAGTAAAAAGAGTAACTGAATAAAAATATATCATCTTCAACAAGAATCACGGCCTAAGAAATAACAAGAGCAGTGTTCATTAAACCATAAAAGCAGAAATCAACCAGTAAAAAGAGTAACTCTGAATAAAAATTTAATATTATGTTCCCCCAGGGTGCTGGTGTAATCCTACCATAAAAGCAGAAACCAACCTCCCAGAAGAGTATCTCCAAATAAAAATTTAATCTTATATTCCCCCAAGGGTGCTGTGTAATCCTTTTGTTGCCAATAAAACTCGTCTTTAGATTTTTAGTAGAGCCAACATTTTCAGAATCATGCCTAAGGTAGAGGTGACAATACTACAAAGTTCAGCAAAGCACCAGAAGCAAGGTTCCAATATCAAGTCACTTACCATATCAACTGTAGAAGACTCTGTATGTACAAAGCCTTGACAACCATTAAGAGCAGCAGCAGCAGTAACCCCAGATATATTAGGCTTGCTCTCAATTTCAAAACATTTGCCTGCAGAAGCAGATCAAGTGTTGGTGATCCAGTAGCATAAGTCTTTAGAAGAAATCCTTAGCACGAAACAACTTGACTGCAGACATAACAGTCTATATCGTTGAACCCCCAAGTTGAAGTGACAAAACATCTCTTCAATATGAGAACCAACAACCCAACAACCAAAGGATGAAGTCCCATTTCCTAGTAAGGAAAGTTTAAGATAATTTTTCCAATCCATACGAAAATAATTGACCAGTAAATTGTAGATAACTACATATTAACAAACTTCACCTTAACTGATAAAATACCAAGTATAAATCGAAGAATATCTGACAAAACATGCAAACTCTTATCTGTTTCAATGAAGCATAAACCCATAACAGACCCAAAAAAAACTAAAGGAATAAAATATCACCTTCAAAATCAGAAGAAACCTTGAAACTAACAATAAACTCTGGATATATGTGAGTATTCATGCTCATAGTCCACACTGTAAAGCATCTGGGGCTTTCAATATCATCCACCCCACTATCATAATCATTACTGCTGGGATGAAGTTGTGTACTGCCAGGACAAAGAAGTTCCATGTTCCCCAATATTACACGACATAACACCATGTGCCGTACTCCATTTTCGTCAGCATCACAATAACATGCCCTGTAAGTCAATGTTAAATACTGCTCTAAGCACGTACAATCATGCTGACACTAGGGAAAACACATCAAGTACAAAATTTCCTATAGATCAGAATATAGGATTAACAATAATAAAAAAAGCCACAATCAATTGGTAATAATTGAGGTATAAAATTTGTTAACATGTAAATGAATTGCATAGAACCCGGTATAGGGGTCACCCTGTACGTTATGGTAAATACCTTAGAAACCAATTACTTTGACATGCAATAAAATGAACTTGCCAAACAAATGCAAAGATTTCTATGGAAAACCTAACTAGACAAAGGAAGCTAGTGGCTCCATTCAACATGTTTTGATCCGAACTGGGGCTGAGCAAGTCGCACTCAGCCAGTTGAGCCTACCCTGACCCAGTGGAAATTGCCCATTTTGGCCCATCCAAAAAAGGCTTGTAACGAGTGTTGCAGGCTTAAATGGGCAGGTTTGTGCACTAAACGGAAAGGGCTACAAGCACACACCCTCAGGCTGCCCGTGCCCACCCATATATGTGTGCGTAAGAAATATTTTTAAGTATAAATATTATATACACACACACATAATATGACATTAATTCTAAAAGGAAAAATTTTCAAAGGAATCATGAGATATATAATTAGATATATCTCATTTTTTGATGAGTGAATTATACATATATCATGAATCAATAATATCTCATGATCATGATTATCAAGATTAATTTTTTTTTTTAAAAAAAAATGTGCTAGCGGGCTTCCCCATCCCCTTCAAGCCTGCACGTGTTTAGCTCAAACCATTTGTCATGGACTTTAACGGGTATGAGCTAGCTCGTGCCCATTAAGGAATAAATGGGCGAGCAGCAGGATGACCATCAGGCAGCCCATCCAGCCCATTGCACAGCCCTTCCGAACAAATTTACTCACCACAAAAGTTCACCATTATAATTCATAGTATTTTGAACTATGAATTGATTAAAGATAGTGACTAGAAAATCAAACCTGCTGAAAGGGCAATTAGCTGCTGCAAGATGCACACCAATGCCATACATTGAATGCCCAACCCCATACTTCATAATTGTAGACAATTCTGTTTTTGAAGAAGCAAGCCATGCATATTGAACATTTGCACTCCCACGACACTTTTCTGTGATTTCGACTTGCTTCTGAAATAGTTCAAATCGAGCTGGCAATAAAGTGCTTGAGCAGCTGTATATGTCAACTATGTTTGTACTTCCAAGACTACTCATTCCCTTAAGAAACAACTCCTGTACAGTATTTATGTCCATCTTTCCATTTACAGATTTGGTATAATTATCTAAACCTAACTCTAGATTTTTCTCCACAGATTCACCAATATTTCCATTATCTGGATTATTACTGCTATCTTCAATGTCTACATCATATTGATTGCTGGCAGGCTTTGCATCAATATGAATATGCTTAACTAGAGCATTAGATTCCCCACTACATTCCCTCATGTTAGATTCGCCAACTCCATTTATTTCAATTTCTAAATGCAACTTTATCTCATTGGATTCATAAGACTCGTTAGATTCACAAGGATCATAAATTTTCCCACCCTCATATGGTTCATCATCAGAAGCAATATGAAATTCAGGAAAGAAGCAGCACCCAGCCTCATCAATCCAGGCAATAGGTTGTTGCGAACCAGTTTTCAAGTCCATTTGATACATGTGCAAAAAATCTAACACAATTTGACGGTCATCAAACTCAATCTCTATGGCAGCATTCTTTACCTCAAAATCTTTCCTGACCAAGTCAACAATGTCCCGAGGGTAGTCATTCCATTCATTATTCTGATAAAACAGCAAACGTTCAGGCCTCCCACTTTTCTTAAAGTTCAAATAGTATCGAAGTAAAGATTGTCTAAAATGAGTCTCATTGCTTGTCAGCTTGTTTTTATACCCATCCAGCCTCCTCTGCTTCACAAGCTTTTTCATTGGCAATGTTATGAATGGGCAGTGCGATAAGACTTCATGGGAAGCTTCACTTAGATATGCCTCGCATCGGGTAGCCCGCTTCCGCTTCTGATTAAGCACAACTCTATCCGATTCCTTTGCGATGTGTGCTTCCATTTCTATCTACTAGATCAATTCTTATGCACAAACTGGAATCTACAAGCTCCAATGGCACTGAAATAGAAGTCTAGGCCTTGTTCAGTTTTAAAGAGACAGCAGCAGTAGTGGTACGGACCATGACATCAGAAATGGCCTAGCATCCCTGGAAATATAAAATATACAAGATTATTGAGATGACATATAAGATAATGCTTTCATAAAAGAAGAATTAATGGTGATAAATAAGGATTGAGTTCAGAAAGGAATTACAATTGAATAAGCCAGCTATTACCAATATGACAAAGGGAAAAATTAAAAACAGTTCAATTTAAGAAACATTGCAAAAGAGCAAGAAAAAATGTTCTATCAAAACAGTCCACATCACATAACTAGTAGAGCCTGGAATGGCCTTCCAGTTCATAGGCACAGCTTTCTACTACAAGCAAATTCCTCGCTCCAACACTATCTATGTCTATGCTTCCTGAACGACGGCAATGTTATCATTTCACAATTAATTTCTTTTGTACGCATAACTAACATAATTGGGATAACCAGTTTCAAACTTGTCCAAATATGGTTGAATTCATTCTATGATGCAAACTCCTAGTCTTCAACATCATATAAGGACTAAACAATATAACCACCAAACTTGTACTTAAAACATAAACTGATAGTAGTTCACTTTTCAGTTAATGCATAAGAAAACCAAAAGCATACATTAACTAAAGATAAATAAACAAGTAATCCATACCGAGCACCGCAGTTACTACCCATACCGCACATGTTTCTCATCTCTCTGACCTCAATTTAATTTAAATAAAGTAGATCTGCTCCCGATGACGATCTTTTATAATAGAACTCAAACTTTCATCTCATCCCAAACTGCTACAGAAAATGAAGTAATAACAAGGTCATCCAAATTAGAAACCCCTCCAAAAACCCTAAAAAAGATCAATCAAGATGACGGATTAGATCTCAGACAGCCAATAAAGCGTAAGCCACATCTTCCAAATCAACCCAGATAAAACTGATAGCATCAACCATGATTATTTAAAAAATCAGACAACCCAGCAAAATAGTAATTTGCGTGCTCAAAACAGTAGGACCTTAGAGTTCAATATCATCTATTGGAGAAGATTAGATAAAAAATTGAAATTATATTGAAACAAAGGAAAATAGGTTTATGCATATAACATAAACAAATTACTCAAGATAATAGAATAAACGTTTCGCACCAAATATAGTTCCGAATTACGTATCAAATCGTTGCGAGTAATTTTAACCAAAAACTAAAAAAATTCAACTTGTCAACCACCCAAATATCATTCACAAGAAATTCCACAAAATCAAGCAAAAGCACACTAAAATCAACAGAAAAACGAGGAAGGACAACCGGGTCAGCTCAAAACCCTGAAACAATTAAAATCAACCCCGATCTAGCAGATCCAATCCCCAAATGAAAAGTCAACGACCATAATGTCGTAAAAAATCCAGATTTTGTTCCAAAACCTAACCCTAGAAACAGGGCCTCAACAAAATAAGATCGGGGAGAGAATTAGTCCATCAAGAGCGGGGAATAAGATGAGACTGAAATTACCTGAATAAACACAAAAACACAAAGTTACCTATATACCAAAAAAGACGAGATTTTGAACGGAGTTTAGCGGGTTCCAGGAGGAACGGTCTAGCAGGGGATCGATGAAAGGAAAAACCCTAGGTCGAGAAAACAGGGCATGAGGAAGGCATACGCCGCAGTAAATTAGGGCTGACCATGGACATGGCTTGAGTCGGCGGTCTCAGATTGAACTCTCGCATACACACTAGGGAGGGATCAGAACAAGTCGCTTTCGCTTGAACGATAAGCAATGCTCAGTAGTCCACTGACGTTACATATGAGGCTTCCCTATCGCTACCCACCAGGACACGTCATCTCCCACTCACCGCCTCAATCCTCATCTTGCGTTCAGTTACTTTTTACGGCACACGATATTTTGAGTTTTTTTTTTTTGGCCGTTGATTTTGAGTTTAATCAGTCTTCACATCTCAACCATCCATTCTCTACCCTAGGTTTGGATATCCGTCCAAAAAAAACCCTGCGTTTGGATGGGGTAAAAGTTAAAGGAAAAAACGCCTAAAATAGTAAATTTTTTAGGAGGATTTTTTACTATTTTTACAAGTTTTTCCTCTTATATTCTTTCATTCAAAATTATCAAACTTGCCGAGTACGAATTTAAGCAAGCTCGTAATAAGTACTTAAATCCATATCATACGCTGATATTATGAAATAGAATCATAAACTTCTAAACTTGTAAGAATTTATTTATATTTAAAAAATAAGGCTAAGTTATATGAAATCAACCTAAATTTTGGATCAATTGTATATAATTCCTTGATATTTTAAAGTTCAAATTTAGTGTCCTAACCTTTTATTTTTTTTATTATTAACACTCTATCGTTAACTAACATTTATCTTTTTAACAAAAATTACCATGTCAAATTAACAAATAACACGTGACATCATATATAAATTACTAATTTTATAAAACTCTCAGAACTTCAATTAGTTATAGATACCCCTGAACTTTCAATAGTTAGAAACAGCCCCTAAAATTTTAATATTTAAATTTAATTTCTTTAAAATTTTGATTTATAATATTAAAACTAGTTTCATTAATTTTACCGATTTAATAAATTTATTAAGATTTTTATTATGATTTGTCAATTAAAATAGCTTTTTTGTTTGACAAAACTAGAATAATAACACTTAAAAAATATAAAAATAAAAATTTCATCATTTATATAATATTTACTTATTTTCATGAGATAATTTAATATTGATAGTTTAAATATTACATTTGTATTAGAGGATAGCTTTTACTCTATTTAATTCTTTATTATTAATGCATATATTTTTCTTAAATAAGAGGTTCAGTATTTGTTTTTATATTTTTTAAAATATTATTCTTCTAATTTTTGCCATTCGAAAAAGCTATTTTAATTGACAAATAATATTAATAATCTTAATAAATTTATCAAAATGATAAAAATAACGACATGTGGTTTAATATTATAAAACAAAATTTTAAAGGAGTTAAGTTAAAATTTTGCAAGGGTTATTTGTAACAAACTAATGGGTCAAAGTTCAAGAGTTTTATGAAATTAGTAATTTATATAGGATGACGCGTAGGATACCACATGTCATTGATTAATTTGACGTGATAATTTCCGCTAAAAAGATACCGATTAGTTAGTTGTAGAAATTAATAATAAAAAATAAATAAAAGGTCAAGAGATTAAATTTAAGCTTTGAAATGTAAAGGGTTACATGCAATCAACCTAAAATTTATAGGAGTTTTGTATAATTTAACTAAAAAATAACTATTAATAGTACACGATTAAATAATTAAAATATAAAAAGGACATCATATTGATTTAAATATTTTAAAATTCAAATAATTGAATTTATATAATTTGCATTCATTAACATTCATAATTTATCACATTCAACAACAAAAAATTCTAAAAAATTCATACATAAAACCAATGAGTGTCATCAAATCGAAAAAATTAGTATGAATTTAAAAGTGAGTTAATGTGATTTTATAAATTAGAAACGTAAAAATTATAAAATCGATGTATGAACTCAACACTGTAACAACAATGCTTTCATCCCGATTTTTTTTAAATCTAATTATAGAGTAAAATAAATTCTCTTTGAATTGGCAACGAGACAGATGTAATTTTTTTATTATCGTGATTTTTATAAGCAATAAGAAGTGAAGATTAATGATAATTTATGTTTCGAAACCTTTTATAGAGTAGCTTTAAGAAATTTGATTATACTTGGATGGATGTGTGTAATTAAAAAAAGTATGAATTTTATAAAATTATTTGCATTTCTATAATCATATTTAACAATAAACTCAAAACAAAAATGACGTGGATAACACATAAACTGCTAGCTTAGCATATTTGATCAGCTAACGATAAAATTTAATTAGGATAATAGTCATGACAAAAATGATACGATTTAGAAACTTTCAGGACAACATTGCACCCTAAAAAACTTTTATATCAAAGTTAGCGGAGACACTTCTCTCCCATGACAAATTCCTACATCATAAAAATGACACATTAAATTATTAGAATTTTCAGTATCAAAAAATGAACAAGGAAAAAGAAGAAACTGCAGGTTACATGTTGTTTGAGAGGATAAGCACAATAAAAAATGTTCATATTAAAAATAATATATTTATTTAAAAATTAAGTATAAATTTCTTTAAATTATATAAGTAAATGTTGAATCAACGTTTCAATTATCTAAAACATGGAATAACAATTGGATTTTTCAAAATTATTTTTTCAATTATGATTTAAGGTATACAAGAAAAGTATGTAATAGGAGTTTTATCTTGATTTACGGAAATAAGCACTTTTAAAAATCCCAAACAAGCTAATAGTAATTTTTTTTAAAGCTGATATCTTAAAAAGTATGATTAGTTGAAACAAATGGTTGCTTAGATTAGTCAATCTATCAACTCATGATTTTCAAAAATAATTGATAATGCGGTTTTTGGACTCTCGCAGTATTCATAAATCATAAATTAGATCCCTATTATTTTAATTTAATTAAATAATGATTCGTTTGGTATAAAAAGATAATAAAATAGGAAAAAATTAGATGAAATGCCTCTTTTAATTTTAACAAAATTTAATTGCTATATACACCAGTATTTGTAATTATAAATGAATAATTTATTATCCCTTTTTTAAAAAAAGCTAAAAAAATCATTATTTCATTTTCGTATCTTACTCTTGTATACACGATTTCTTTCCTTTTTTTTTTTCTATGACATTTATATACGCTTTCCTCGGAAAGCAAGTTACACTGATTTTTGATATGAATAGACTAAATTTGGAATTTAATTTAAGGTTTTCTTAAAGATTATGGAATGTTATCTATGACAAAAAAAGATTATGGAATATTAAAATAGAAAAGAATCCAATGCGCGGTATTAATATGGACAGATATTTAATTACGGAAGCGAGATTGAGAGATGTAGACTTTATATACAAAATTGAATTACAAGAAAAATACCATAACTTAAAAACAAAATTGAATTACAAGAAAAATACCATAACTTAAAAAGCTGGTTTCGACTTGAGAATTGAAGTCCAAAAACTTGACCAAAAACAAAAGAATTCAAGTCCAAATAAAAAGTCCAAAATATGATTTTATCTTACCGAAGGATGAGTTCATCATGAACTCATCATTTTGCTATTTAACGACGAACATATAATGAATGAAACGAAAAAGGGTATGTTTGTTTGAGCGATTCGATTGCTTATAAGTTGCTTTTTAATAGTGATTTACGGTATACGAAGTAAGTATGTGAGAGGAGTTGTGTCTCGATTTACGTAAAAAGCAACTTATAAGCAAATTTAAGCTCAAACAAACATGCTTAAAGAAGATTCAGGGAAAGGCATTTACCAGTGCTGCATTAGTCATTTAGTTGTTAATTAATTAAATAAAATGACATATTCCAAGCCATATTCAAAACAATGACACACTGAAGGAGAATCAGGAAGAATATCCCCCAATATTTCAAAAATTTCAAAAACAAAGAAATCTAAAAGCATTCGCCTCCACACAAAGAAATTTCAAATATTTCGACTTGACTTGGTGCTTTTTTTTCCTGACTTTATTAAAAACAGCACTCTTGCGCCGAAAGTATTGGGCTTTATTACCAGCCTTTTTTTATGCATACGGAAAAAAATAACATATTGATAATTGCCCATCGATCACACCATCTCATTTATTTTGAAGTTTTTATGTTATTAGGCCATAAAGTCAATGGTAATAAACATCTTTGTATTTTCATTTTTTCCTTCTGTCCCTTTTGAATCTCCAACAAATAGCTCTGTCATAACAATAATTCATGCAAGTTTGTCGATAATCCACACGTTGCAAAGGAAGACAAGACCATAGACTTGGGAGATATTTGGAGCCTCTTAAAATAATGATTTTGCTGTTTACTAGACACAACTCCTTTAATATATCTATCATCATGCTCATATCTCATTTTATTTCTTCATTATATTTTAAATATTTCGCCAATAATTTCATAGGCTAATGGCATGTCGTTTGGTGCTTTCCCTTTAATCTAAGAAAAGTATTTTTTTAGTTGGCAAAAGAAAGGAAAAAAAAATATTTTTTTAATATTCTTTTCTATGATAATAGTTGCATAATATTAAAAAAAAATCGCTGTACCTTTTTACTTGTCGAGAAAGCAAACAAATTCATCTCACGCTGGTGAAATATGTATCTATTTGTTTAATCTTTTTAAAAATGGTTTCTACAGTGTTCCAGGTGAGTATGGGAAAAAAGTTTTATCTTAATTTATGAAAAAATATATAGAAAACACCTTTTCCCCCACTTTGCCAAACGCATTAGAGGAAATTTCAAAGAGAATATTGTGCTGACGTATTGGAAGCGAGAGAAGCCATTTTTAACAAGCTTCTGATAGACTGCGAATAAAATTGTATTCTTTTTCCCCGTTCGTGTATCCTCATATGTGTTAATACCGCACTTAATTGTCAAATGAACAGCTTAAAGTATCAAGCCTGCCTCAGGTTCACAATCAAATGACCTCCTCCAGCATTCAAAAGACAGATTATGTATAGTATATAGCACTAGACATGGGATAATCCAAAACCGGCAAACATAGACGGAAAAAAAAAGGGGCCACAATTTTCCAAGGAGTCTAGGAAAGTTGCATACAAACATGGATTTTCACATAAATTCAGAGCCACTATATATGTACACAACAGTTAGAACTCAATCTGTAGAATTGTAAATGTGAAACTCATATTTAGATTATGATACTGTTAGTATATCGTAGCAAAGTTTAAACGAGAAACAAAATTGCCTCATTTTTCTTGCTTGTTGTATGATGGCTGCAGCACTTGGCCATCTTGACTTCGTTGACCTATTCCTGCATTAGGATCAAGCCCTCACTTTTTGTGCAGCCTCCTTGATCTGATCAATTGTGAAAATGCCAAATTCGTCGTCATCTTTGACAGCATTGATAACTGCAAGTGCAACATCATCAACACTAACGGGTGGGGCTAACAGCAGATCAGATGCAGGAAGAGAGTTTAAAGGTTTGGTGAAGTTCTCTAACGCTCGTAGAATTCTCTCTGCTGGCTCTCCCACCAAGTCTAAGGGAATCTCAAAACCATCCACTCTCCTCTTCCCGTATATGAAGGCCGGTCTTAGTACCACACCTGAAGATTTGGGGTTCAAGGGAACTGTCAAGGATGCAGGTCAAATGCAAAGCAATCCAGTTCATACAATACGTGCTCAGTATGTGATGGTTGATACCACTAGTAATAGGTTGTGGTAAGTGATTAGTTACCCATGTTCATTAGGCTTTATACCCCTAAAACACAAACACATGAAAGCCACAGCTGGTTTCATAAGCATTTTCTTTCAAGGGAAATGTAAAATATGCCGATTTTCAACATACAAACCACAATGATTTTTTCTTCTCTTCTAATCAGAAGCTATCAAATCTTCTAATGTGGAAAATTCCTCACGGGGGTGCCTGGGGTCCTTGTTTCCAAAACTCCGGCACCAATATTTTGTAATGCTGTGACTTGGAGGCATATTTCATGAAGTTCAAGATTATAAAGGGCTAGAATAATAACCTGAATTGGGGTATTTGGAGAGAACCTCAGACTCTGCTTTCCTCTTTCCAGTGAAGTACCCAGATGAAAGTAAAAATGAGGGTAAGTTGTAATCATGAACTGAGATTAAGATGAATTTGGGAATCCCTGCAAGGCAAAAAATATATTTTAAGGAAAAAAAAGTGAGAATAAAGAAGCATCCAATGCCTTCTGGCCTCAATATTCTAAGATGCATATTAAATAAAACCTGCATAACAGAAGGTCTTTGTTCACCTCCAGAAAAACAAGCTTTAACCAAAGATGAAAACTATTGTCAAGATTTACAAAGATTTTACGAGTAGAGCTTATTACCTGGTAAAAATACTAGCCACTAATTTTGGATTTTATAAATAAAATAAGAAGATTTACAAAGATTTTTTTTTAATAAAAACAAAATTTGTGAGATGCATTCATACAAAAGCATGCACCGGACCAAACTTGGTTGAGAATGGACTCGATACCTTATAAAATGGGCATCATTCCATTGTGCTAAAAGAATAGGAACCAGCACAAGATGGTGGAGAGGGCGAGGGAGGAGTAGAAAGTGGGGAAGGAGGCAAGGGTTCAGGGAGAGTCTGAATTTGGATTTAATAATCAATTGAAAGTTAAGCCCTAATGCAACTACTAATTCTCACCAACATAATCCAATTACTAACGGGCAACAGTAAAAATAGAATACACATAAAACAAAAGGATAATTAAAGCATGAATTTAAAGCAAAAGCAATAGAAATGTTGTTTTCTTACTTTTATTTCCTATGGTTCTCATTATTTTTCAAGCGCCTAAAATAATTCTTCCATGGATTCCAATCATTTCCAATATTTAGCCTTAAGTGATGCTTTGCTCATAATTTGCATATAATTCTCAGTATCACTGTTGACCATATCACTTCCAATATTCTCTTTCCACACTTCATCACTTCTCATCCAGAAACATGGCCACATGCTAGTAATTTTGTCTAAAATTAACTTGAAAAGGGCAGAGGCAGAACCCACAGCTGTTTTTGACACAGCTTGTAAACCAAAATGAGTAGCTCCATATAAGTCCATGATTGTTTAAAAAGGCATTTTATAGACATTTCCCTAAAAAATTACAATTCTATATGGAACACAACAAATATGAACAAACAAATAAGCAATATTATGAGAAAATTTAACAGAAAAATAATAATAAATGATTCCTCACCGTATTCCTTTGCAGCATTCACAGCAACTACATTAGCCTCACCATTAATCCTTTTCATCTGTTCGTCACTACCTAAACCCCCAAGGGTTGAAACCACAGCAGTGGCTCCAACAAGTACTTCATCCCAGTTGACATAAAAAACATCTCCTACAAAAATGAAGTATATCATTCAGAACTCCCACAGGAAACCAAAACGTGCGTGCACAGTTTATGATGCCAAACAAACAGCATCATAGTACTTGATATATGATACCGGATATCTCATAGATTGCAGTTCACACTATTCCTTTGCAGTTTAAATACTCACACAGCAGCCCAACTATCTGGTCAAAGGAGATGGTAGGAACTTGTTAAAAATTAGACTTTCTCTCACTCTATATCGGATCACATCAGGCATGCCTATCCTCAGGCTGATATATTCACCAGTTTCTAAGTTACTATAAATAGGATAAGATTTACAATTATTATGTTATTTAGTCAAATGTAAATGAACAAATATTTGCAGGATATCTTAACCGAACCCCAGATGTTTCACTTTGGAGCCATTAAATAAATTCCTTTGACAACTAGAAGACAACCACATAGGTGACGGAAACTGCAAGAGAAAAGTATTTAAACATGAATCCATTAGTGAATAAAGTGGCGAGGAAAATTTGTATACAACATAACTAGGTAACAATGAATAAATACTTCTTATAAAATTGTTTTGTATTGAACTTTACATTATCTGCTCACTCCCCTTCCCCACCCAAATCTTTATTTTTTTAGAATGTTTTCACAAAAATCTTGATATACATTGACAAAAAAAAAATCATAATCAACAGCTCTGTCATAAAACAACAGTTAACATGCCTGAAACCCAAGTAACCTGGTCTACCCAGCTGCTTGGATAAGTAGGACGCCCTGACCTGTAACATTAAAAACCAGATACAAATTTTATTTTACTAAAGGTAAAGAGAAGAGTGTACATTTTCTGTGCATGTGTGTCCATACAGACATGCATGCATATAATTATATGTATGTATATGTATGTATATGTAATATGAACTGCATGTCTATTGTTAGAAGTTTAAACTCTGCATATGCTATATGAACTGAACAGGTACAAAGGGGGCCAATTTAGTTGATGGACTGTAGCAAAGAAGTCTGGGTGTATAATGATACTTGTATCTAATTTACTTTGTGTTGAAAGGGCTAATACAGCAAAGAACTAGAGATTCAAAGATTGAAAACGGCGAAAACAGAATATGAAAAAGGGAATGACCTGATGATTAGTGCTCTACCCTACTATTTCTTATATAGTATACAGAGTGGTCCTGCCCTAGGGAATATACAGATGGCATATTACAGATGCTGTATTATACAAATGACACGTGTCCTATAGGAGGGACCACACTAGACACAGATGATTACAAATACTAATGATACAATAATCTCTATTATCTAACATTCCCCCTCAAACGAGAGGGTGTAATAACCAGCCCGAGTTTGTTTCTAAAATGTGAGAACTTTGAATAAGGCAAGGCTTTGGTCAGACAGTCTGCAGTTTGTTCAGATGATGGAACATATCTAACATCAATAAAACCTGAGAGCACCAAATCACGTATAAAATGCAGATCAATTTCTATATGTTTACTCCTCGCATGTTGTACTGGGTTTGCTGCCAAGGCTTTTGCATTGATGTTATCACACCATATAACAGAGGGTTCTCGAAGCATCAGTCCAAGCTCAAACAACAGAGAATATAACCACTTAAGTTAAGATGCTCCATCTGCCAAAGATCTATACTCTGATTCCCAAGAGACTAAAGTATTTCCTAGATATACACAACAACCAGCCATGGACCTTCTATCATCTAAATCTGCAGCCCAGTCAGCATCAGTAAAAGCAGTGAGTTTCAAAGAGTAAAATGGCTGAAGTAACAAAACATAGTTATAGGTTCCTTTTAAGTATCTAAAAATTCTTTTGACACCCTGAAAGTGAACCTCAGTAGGATTTGCTAGAAACTGACTCAATTTATTGACAGAGTAAGCTATGTCGGGCCTTGTTGTAGTTAAGTACTGTAAATACCCTATTGCTCTTCGATAGAAAGAAGGATCTTTCATCAGTTCTCCTTCATTTGCAAAGAAAGATCTGCCAGTTACCATAGTTGTTGATACAGGGGCACAGTCTAGCATGTGAAACTTACTTAACAGATCCAACACATATTTCCCTTGATTTAGATAGAATCCAGTAGAGTCACGATAGATTTCCAATCCAAGAAAATAATAAATTGGACCAAGATCCTTCAGAGAGAACAAAGCATTCAACTGAAGAATAAACTTACTCATATATGCAGCATTATTTCCAGTCACTAAAATATCATCTACATATACTAGGATAAAAATTGTCAGTCTTTGAGTTCTGAGATAGAAAAGTGAAATGTCACTCCTAGCATTCTGAAAACCCCAATTTATCAGAGTTAATCGCAAACGATCAAACCATGCTCTAGGTGCCTGTTTAAGTCCATAAATGGCTTTGACTAGTTTGCATACATAATCAGGTCTTTGAGGATCTTGAAATCCTTCGAGTTGCTTCATAAAAACCTTTTCTTGCAAATACCCATTTAGAAACGCGTTATTCACATCTAATTGTCTTACTGGCCAATTGAACGTTGCAGCAATCAACAAAACAATTCGAATAATTGTAGGTTTTATGACTGGACTAAAAGTTTCACCATAATCTATACCTGGAGATTGCTGGAATCCCTTCGCTACCAAACGAGCTTTCGGTTTCAGAAGTGATCCATCGGCTCGAAATTTGTTCTTGAACACCCATCTATAATCGACAAGTGTTTGAGCCTGACTCCGAGGAACTACAACCCAGGTGCCGTTTCTCTGCAGAGCTTGAAACTCATCAAACATTGCTTTTCTCCGGTGCGAAGAAGCAAGAGCTTCTGTAATACTCGTCAGTTCGGCAAGGTTCTTTAGCGTAATCGAGTCCTCTGATTTCAGAAGACCAACAAACGGATATCTAGGTTTAGATATACCCGTTTTTGATCTTGTGATCATTGGATGCTGATTAACTTCATTGTTATTGGGCCTATTGCTTGCATCATTATTAGTCTCAGCTAGGCCAGGCTTTTCATTAGTATTGGGCTGGTTATTCGGTGACCCAGGAACCAGTGACAAACTATTTCTGGAGCTTGACTCAGGTGTTAACATAGAGGTTTCACCCATTCTTTGTCCAGACGATGATGAAGAACAGAAAACATCAGTAGATTCTGATCGTTTGTCGATCAAACGATTGGAAGTATCAATAATCATAGGAATTATGGCCTCAGAAGTTGAAGATGACACAGCAGATTTTCGATTCAAGAATCATGCAACAAATGGAAAATTGGTGGCATCGAAAACTACATGACGAGATACATATATACGACCAGTTGAGCTCAAGCATTTGTATCCCTTCTGTTGAGTTGCTGGGCCCAAGTGTACACACTTTTGGCTATGAAAATCAAACTTATGATTGTTGTATGGCTTTAAACATGGGTAACACGCACATCCAAACGGTTGCATTTCATTGTATTTCAGTTCTGTTTTAAACAGCCGAAACAGAGGAGTTGAGTTATCAAGCACTAGTGTTGGCAATCGTTTAATTAGAAAAACCGCAGTTTGAAATGCATCAGCCCAGTAGGTCAATGGCATCCTGGCTTGCGCAAGCAATGTAAGACCCATTTCAACAATACGCCTATGTTTCCGTTCAGCCCTGCCATTCTATTCTAAAGTGTATAGACAGGTAAATCTCATGTCAATTCCAGCTTCTTGAGCTACTGGAACAAAAGCTTTGTATCCAGTTCCATTGTCACATTGTATTTTCTTAATCTTAGAATTAAATAAATTCTCAACATATTTTCTAAACACATTGAAGGCATGAACAACCTCGTTTTTGTGCTTTAAGGGATAGAGCCAGGTGAACCGACTGAAATCGTCTATGAAATGTATATAATATCTATGCCTATTCATAGATTGAATTGGTGAAAGACCCCAAAGATCAGTGTGTATGAGTTCCAATGGAGATTTAGCATGAGTCAAGAAATTTTGAAATGGCAAACATTTAGATTTACCTAACTGACAGGATTCACAAACAAAATTTTCATTGATATTGACCTTTGCATTACAAGAATTGAGAACCTGTTTTTGGACTCGGTTACTGGGATGACCCAGTTTGAAATGCCACTTAAGAAACTCGCTAAATTCACTACTAGCATTATTCTGAAATGAAGTTGTTGCTGCCTCTGCAGCACACACAGTTGCAGTTGCTTGACCTTGGCCACTATCCATGAGATACATTCCTTGACTTGCCTTCCCCTGCATCAATGTTTGACCTATCACCTTGTCCTTCACAACACATTTCGTATCAGTAAAATGAATATCAACTGAATTATCTTCGGCAAGTTTATTAACACTAAGCAAATTCTTAGTCGCTGAGGGCACCACAAGTACATTGTTAAGTTGAAGACGCGATTTAGATAGAGATTTAGAACCAACACCATGGATTCTTGTTTTTTCACCAGTGCAAGTAGATAGAAATGACTTACCAACGTTGTTGACTTGATCCAACTGGTCAGTGTAGGGAGTGACATGGTAATTTGCACCACTATCCATATACCAAGATGGATCAGCCACCGTTTGAGGTCCAGCATAGAAGGCCTGAGCATTATATCGTCCAGCATCAGACGGTGGTTTGAAGCTACGATCAAAGCGACTATAACAGTTAGCAGCTACATGACCAACCTTCTCATAGAGGCCACAATAAGGCCTATTGCCTCCAGTAGAATTGTTTGTGCGATTATTGTAGCTGCCTCTTCTGCCTCTGTTTCGTCGACCTCTGAAATTAGATCTCGAACCAGACCATGAAAATCGACCAGATTCTGAGTATGAACTAGAATCAGATGAGTCATGATGAGCAATATTGACAAAGGGCTGTATGCTTAGAGAGGATAATTGATTGAGTTGTTCAAGACGACTTTCAAATGATAAAAGTGACGCCTGTGCTTCAATCCATAAGAGTCCAACTTGATCAATCAATTTGACTACTATAGTATTATAGTTAGCGTCAAGTCCGTTCAACGTATGCATAATCAGTTCTTCAGTTGAGATTGATGCACAGGCTAAGGCGAGTTGATCATAAACATTCTTCATCTTTGACAGATACTCCTCCATCTTCATGTTATTTTTCCTGGTATTATGGAGTTCATACTTGAAAACCATTACTCTTGCCTTGTTAGACGCACTCGTTAGCTCTCGAGCACCTTCCCAGAGATCACGAGCATTTTTGCAATGAAGCAACTGTGCTGCGACTTCTTGTGTCATGGTGTTTCTCAATCAACCAACGAGCATTCGATCAACCGAGTTCCATTCGGTGAAGTCAGGGTTAAGTACTCCTGCAGCATCAGGAGTGAACCGAGCAGGAACTACACCAGTCCCATCAATGTGAGATTCAAGACAGTTGCCTTCAATAAGAGGAAGAACAACTGATTCCCACATGAGAAAATTGCCACGATCAAGCTTAATCAACGTTGTCTGACTGGAGGAGGTGAATAATCCATATTCTTTTACTGCTGGTGACGTGAGAGCAGAGGAAGCAGAGATTTCAGACGAGGAAGACGACAAAGATGCCATTTGTCGGCGCCGCTCTGATACCAAGATTGAAAACGGCGAAAACAGAATATGAAAAAGGGAATGAGCTGATGATTAGTGCTCTACCCTACTATTCCTTATATAGTATACAGAGTGGTCCTGCACTAAGGAATATACAGATGGCATATCACAAATGCTGTATTATACAAATGACACGTGTCCTATAGGAGGGGCCACACTAGACACAGATGATTACAAATACTAATGATACAATAATCTCTATTATCTAACATTCAAGGATCAAGCGGTGATGAATATGCTCGTGGTACTGGTCCTCCATTTCTCATTGTAAGTGTCACTCCTCTTAAAATGGATGTAGGCATTTTACATTTTGAGGATATACTCACTCTTTTTGGTTTACCCCTTTATAATGTATTGTATTTAACTCCACATCAATTTTATATTCCCATCTACTAGACTTCCAGCACCTTGATTCTATCTATATCCTATGCATTCAAAAACACAAAACATAAACACAAGAAAAGCAAGAGCCTAAAGAAGTAGGGACAGAAACAGATAAATAGATGTGGCCAATCGATTACACAATTCAGATACCTGCTTAGGCTGACAACCTCTATGCCCTTGGATACAGCTGCCTTGCATATGGCAGAACCAACAAATCCACTGCCTCCTATGACTACAACCTACTAAGAAAGGCACTTAAGCAAGAATTCTATTGCCAAAGAAGTTCGTGAAATCAACATATTTTTATACTTTCAAACTATTTCAGGTCAATTAGATGGGTCCGCATACCCGTTCATTTTTAACATCAGCCACAACATCTATAGGGACAGAACTATAATCATCCGTGATACCTGCTTCAGCATAACTGCTTCTAACCTCAAACCTGCAGAAAGAAATACATTGACTATTATATACGAACGCAAAAATATAGAAATCTGGCCAGAGATAATACTGTAGGCAAGATTTGAAAAGCAAGAGGAAAAATATTGTTCAATCACTTTTTCTTAGATAGTCGGCATTGTATATTAGTATCCTGATGCTGAGGCCACCTGATTTTAATGCAAAGTAGTGCCATAAGCAACATGGAGTTCAAGAACAAAAAGATTCACATAGGAATAATGGGCTCTCTGCAGGATAATCCAGAATATATGGGTTACACGCACACTAGATTGCGCAATAAAAATGTGACCACTTTTAACACGAGTGCTTCTCTTCATTATGGCCAGTCGTCCACTTCTAGGCCAAGCTGAATAATTGAAGCTTGTCAAATTAGTCAGTTCTGGAGAAAATAACTTCGTAAATGTCATAAATAACTTATACATATCTCATAGCTTAACTATCGTCTCATCCTCCACAGGCACTACCATGCAATTTCCTTCATTGTAGGCCAAATTAATCTTCGAACAGTTGTGACAAAAGCCTGAAATGATGCCTCAAACTAGCACAACTGCTATAAACGTTATCACCAGGCTGAATTTGGAATCGATTCTATCTATTGAAGAGTCTTTATATTAACATAATTATCAACGGCGGCCAGATGGGGAAAAAAAAAACCCGCTAATTCAGTGCGCCACAACAATAAATATCAGGAAAAGACACAACGCCTATCAACGATTACAGTTTACAGTCAAGTTCATCAACCAAACACGCAAGAACGGAAAGGAATCAACATGCAAGGGGAAAGAAAACACAGCGACGCCTGAGAAAACAATACAGTGAGGTGCGTTAACACTGAATATGGTGAGAAGGATTGCTAACCGCCTCTTCAATTGCAAGGTCGGTCGAGCTGGAAAGAAAGCTCTCGTCTGAGCTGTGGAAGAAGCAGAAATGGCCGGTGAAAACGAAAACGACGCCATTTCCGAGCTGAGGCTGAGGCTCGATCCTGCTCTAAACTCACAAGTTCACAAGTCCCCGAACACACCGATCCAATGAAGCTCCTGCCTCCTGATATTTAAAATTACTTATAATATAATATTCGCATGTCCCAGCGTTTTTTACTTTTTTTCATAAACATACGTCCTTCCTTTTATTTATGTTAAATGTATTTTATTATTTTTCATGCTCCCAATCAAAATAATAGCAGATGCTCTTTCTAATTTTAATTATAAGATAAAATTAATTTTTTTAAAAAAATATTAAAGAAACTAATTAAATTATTTTAAAATATTTATATTTTTTCTTTAAATTAATTAGTTTAACTAATAAATTAATATATAATCTAAAAATACATAACATATGATATGATTAAGTAGTTTATTTAGCTTCTTTAATCTCTAAAAAAAATTAACTTTATCTTATATCTAAGATCGGAGGTAATAATTTTTTTGGCATCAAATAATAGTAAATCTGTAATTCTTTTTCTGCCAGAAAATAAGAGGATGAGCAAATATTTAGCAAAAAAGAGACCACATTTTGTCCATGGGGCATTGAATGTGACGTGGAGCCAGTCACCTCCAAAAGTCCAAATAATCAAAGCCACGAGATCGATTTGGGGATTAATTGGTTCGTACTTCTTATATTTCCAATTTAGTCAATTCTCTATTTTTTTTTTCAGAATTGCTCTTATTTTGCTGGTAAAAAAATTGCAATTATTTTTATTTTTCTTTCTTCTTCTTGGGCCGTGGCAGGGCACGATTAGATCGAATCATGAGAGTTCCATATTTTTTCTTGATGTATTGCAATTATATTCCTAGCGAAGGGGGACAAAAAACACACCATTTGAATTTTAAAATATTAAATCAATCTTATTATCTACAAACATGTAGGTATTAACCATAAGTAAATAAAAATTGGCAACTCATTTTATTAAATAATTATTTATTTAAGATTTTAAAATTCAAATGATATTTTTTTATTTTTTTTATTAAAACAAAAATAAAGCACAGTTAAATTATTTTAAATTTCTAATAATTGTTTGAAGTAGATTTAACATAAGTTATCCAATCTGACAACTCTATCATTTTCTGACACTGTTGCATGGTTTCCTATGTAAATCATATACCTATCATGTTATTATTAACAGACTATGGGATAGTTTAATTTTAATTCTTTCTCCCTTGAGCAGTTTAATTTTGGATTGAGAGGTTGACAATAAAAATACAAAATATTACACATAAATGCATTAAACAGCTAGTTCTTTCATGCTCCCTTCGGTCTTAATTATAGGACATATTTACCTAACTTTGGAGAGATTAAGGATAGTGGTTAAATTAGTTAATCATATTTATTTTTCTAAAATATCCTTATTTAAAATTTAAAATGGCATTCAATTACGATAATTTTCTGTTTTTTCTTTTACCTCTCCTGCCTCACACACGACTTCTCAAAGCTCTTACACAATCCGGCGTCATCAATCTTCCTCAACAACTTCTGATATACTCTTATTAAATTATTATTGAGAAATATCAATAGGGGGTAATTTATGAAGAAATTGACAAAATTAAAATGTTGTCCTATAATTAGGACCAAATTCAACTCTCAAATATTGTTCTATAATTAGGATCGGAAGGAGTAATTCATTGGGTACGTACTGGCCCAAAAAGATTTCCTTAAATGTATGAGTGTTCAAAGTGTCCCGGTCCCTATCCCTGACATTTTATCCCGGGAATTTCTCCGGTACTGGGATTACACCTTGTGATCCTGGGAATTCCCGGTCCTAGTTTTTGTTTTCCTTAAAAAATAAGTTATTCTTTTATATTTGTATTTTTTACCCCATAAATTAAGTTATCATTTGATAAAATATATATCACATATTTAGTTAGAGTTAAATCCTATATATTTTGATACTAATCCTAACTATATAATATATAAAAATAATAAAAAAATGATGAATGTGATAATAATAATAATAATATATTATTCTTCAACTCTAACTCAATTTGTGTAATTTTTATGACCTTATTAAGTGTTAAATAATCACTTTAAACACTAGATTATAAAAAATTTAACTAATTTAATTATATTATTGAGACAGGGAATTCCTGTTCTCGATCTGACCAGAAAATTCCCAATCCCAATTATACCGAGAATTTCTCAAGATTAGAACCAAAAATGACTTCTCATTCCCGACTATCGTAAGACGAAAACCGGGATCGGTCCCCTCCTAAGATTTTAACACCTCTACTTAAATGTATTGGCAACTATCAACCAAAAGAAAGTCTGTTCCTATTTCCTACCCCTACTTTTCTAGTGTTCTGATATACAATGGGAATTTTTGAAGGGGAAAAAAAATACAATGGGAATAAAAATTAATAAAAATTGAATTATTTAGCAGGCCTTATTTTAGACTCCCTGGGGCCCACGATACAGGTCTTTAAAACTGTAGAACCTTCAAGTTGTTGGGCCTGGATTTTGATTGCGACCAATGTGGTCGTCTGTGAGCCTTTTGGAAGAAAAAAGACGACACTACCCCTAAGGTCAAGACGACTACTATGCGCATGGTGTGGCCTGGTTCGACCCAAAAGATTTGAGGGTTCTGCAATCTTCGTCATCGATTGCTAATCGAAGCTGTAGAAAGTAGCAGTCTAAGAGCAGAGAAGAGTAGCGCCAGTTCGAGGATGGCGAGGTCAACTAGCAAGGATGCTCAAGACCTTCTTCGCGCTCTTTGGTCTGCTTATTCCGCCACTCCCACTAATCTCAAGGTTCTGTCCTCTCCCGCGCCCCCCTCTTCTGCCTTTGATTCCGCTCTCAATAATTTATGATTTCTTAACCATTTCATTCCCTTTCTGTAGATCATTGATTTGTATGTTATGTTCGCAGTGTTCACAGCTCTGATCCAGGTACTTTCCGAGTCGCAATCTCGTTGAGTGCATGTCAATTCGTGTACCTCGCATTATTTTTAGATCTGTTCTCTTTAATGTCGTTTATGGGTTTTAAAGTGTTATTAAAATCGGTTGTATCAAGATACGAATCGCACGATACGTTTCAGAAGTACCTTCCAGCGATGCGAATCGGTTCTCTGTTTCATTTTGGTGCTGAATCGTCGCTGTATCAGGCGATTCTCGCCGGAATCGCCTGAATCGTGAAGCCCAGGAGAATCGCGCGATTCTCTGTTTCGTGTTGGAGACGACTGGTCGCGCCAGATCCGGGTCGGATCTGAGCGCGACCCAGTTCTTCCCCTCCCCGCGCGGCTCTTCACGTGTTTTTTCCCTATCTGTTTTCCATATTTTCTTTCCTTTTCTTTCAGTGTCACCGCCACGTTTCAGCTTTTATTTTTTTGGTTTGTGCCGCGTTTTCCCAAGCATCTGTGCTTTTTTAATATTCACCTTTTTGAGTTTTTGATTTGAAGAAATCTAATTCTAAGAGTACGTTTTTTTTAAGAAAAAAGATTATATATAAATTATTATATATAAAATATCTAAATATAATATTTATCATGAATCCATGATATTTGACATATTTCAACATAATTTTATTTAGACTAACTGATTTTCATAATTTATGGGATCTAGGTATATATTGTTTGTTTAATTTAATTAATTAAATAATCTTATTGTGTAGAAAAAAGATTATATATATTCCTTTTATCACATCAACATATTGTGCCCTATATATTTCCAAAAAAAATTATATATATTTCCTTTTATCACATCAAAATATTGTGCCTTGTATATTTCCTTTTATACCATCATAACCCTATTTTCATTCTTCTTTCTCCTTGCCATTACATTTGTGACTTAACTGATTTCAATTGACCTTTGGGATTATTTGTCATTTTGATCATTTGATGTTTGCTCTTTAAATGTTAGCTTTATGAAATGTGAAGTGTTATTTGTCTTTAAAATGCTAAATTACTAGTATTTACAAACTTTTAATGTTTTCTTATGTGAACATTAAATTTATATCATTCTAAATAATTGATCATTCATGATACGTTTCGATTCACGATTCCAAAAATAAACTTTTCGATTCACGATTTGTATCCCGATTTGATAACCATTTTTAAACGTGTGAAATGGCGAAATTGTGCTTGTTTCCTGGCATGAATTGTGGTGACCATTATTGCGCAGATAATAGTGAGATTAGATATTGATGTTTTTGAACTGATCATTTTTTCTTCTCTGTTTTATGTTGTTCGGGATTCCGAGAGGTTGAATATGCTAATAATGTTCGTTCTCTTTGAAAATTAAACCGAGCGGTACTATGTCTGGTGCAATTTAGGACCGGCATATCGCTAATGATATTAAAGGTGTCTACGTCTGAAAATTTTCTACCACATTTTTTGTGTTGAAATAAATTATGGTGAAATATAAAGAACTTGAGAATCTAGGTACATTACCTTAGTCCGTCAACGCCTTGCCACTAAATCTTCACTGGGATTGGGGAAAGCTGGCAGAGATTTCTGTTTCAGAATATGGTTAACATTAATCTGCTGCCGAGATCAGGATTATACATGAACTTGGATGCCAGGAATCTATATTAGTCACCCTTGGATGCCAGGAATCTATATTAGTCACCATTTTGGATCTGGGGAACTAAACGGCTAGGTCATGTCAGAACTGTGTTTCTCATATGATGCCCACCTCTTGAATAGCTTCTCTATCGTCATGAAATGAAAATTCAAAATGTAGTGCCTTTCATTTTGCTCTGGAAGTATTATAGGGAGGTGTGATTTCAGTTTCTTTGGAGAGTGCAAACATTTCACAGTTTGATTAAGTTGTGTTTGTTGAATTTTATATGTCATCCACCCGTCGCATTCCTTGCATCGAGACATGAGTTGGTGAGGTTGGCCCATGAGAATGCAAATTTAGGTTAAATTGTGGTATTATACATGCGGAAAGATAGCTAAAAAAATAGTCTTGTTGAATTACTGTTAGAGGAGAAATTGTATGCTTCCTGGGCACCAGGACACATGACTGTGGAGATTGATATTAGTTTCCTCCTAAGCTTCAGACACTACTTTATATTTGTTGGTTTACTCGTCATAAACTGCTTGTATAAATAAGCAAGCAAGATTGAATGATTAACATTGCCAACTTGGTACTGAGTTTGCCCCATAGTTGGCACTGCTGAAGCCTATTTTCTTTTTTTGCTGTAAAAACAGGTAGTTTACATGGCTTTGGTGGGATCATTCCCATTCAACTCCTTCCTTTCAGGAGTACTTTCTTGCATTGGGACTGCAGTTCTTGCTGGTAAGTGCCAAATGTCTAGTATTGACGTTCATACCAGAAAATTACGCCTATTTGTGTATGCACATATCTTGGAACACTATGAGACTCCTAAGTCATTTGTAGAGGTATGGATTTGTTTGTTCTTGCCTTTTCTTCTAATTGTCCTTCTGTTTTTATTTGGGTCTAGTTTGTCTCCGGATCCAAGTAAACAAGGAGAACAAGGAATTCAAGGTAAAATATCTTCTCTTCTAACTTTATGAATCATTCCCTGAGGTGTGATAAAATAAGTGATATTTTGTCTCAGTCTTCCATAGATTGGCCTGTTCATATGGTAAATATGCATTATTGCAGGATCTGGCACCAGAGCGTGCATTCGCAGATTTTGTTCTCTGCAATTTGGTACTCCATTTGGTGATCATGAACTTCCTTGGTTAAGTTGTGGCTGTGGCTCTCGTTATGTGCAATGAACCACATAGATTATTAAAAATAAAAAATAAAAAATAGCACCCCTGCATCTCGTTTATGTATTAGCTCCCCGCTCCCTCTCCTTTCTTCCTTAACGGAGTTACTTTATCAATAGGCTTGTGCTGAACATTTTCGGGGAATTTTTCAGCCATGTTGTAATTTTACATTGCAACCAATGAAATGAATTTTTGAATAGCTTATTGGCTTTATTGTTTTATTACGTGTTAATCATGTAGGGTGGAAAAGTTTTTGTTTTGTTTTGAATAAAAAGGTCACACAGAAGGTAAGAAGAAACGCGACCAGTTCTCACTGGAAATTGCAAGAGGTGGAGTTTTCAACAAGCCATTGCTTTCTTCTGCTTTGTTCCCAAAGCTCGAACTGTAGTTATCCGTAGGATATTTGGGGTTGTAACTTGTTACTTCAGGGCTCAGGGCACAGCGCATGCCTTTTATATATATATATATAATATTGGGGCAAGGCGCCATTATCACAACCTTATCCTGATCAAAGTATTGAGTGTGGCACCTCGTCTTCGTCCCCTCCCTCTTCGTTCATGCTTCTGTGCTCTGATTACTCCTCACCCAATTCACCCTCCTTAACAAATAGTGAACCCTATCCAATATTGCACGCGTCTTGAGACAAATGTCTACAAAATATAGTACACTCTAGGATAAAATAAAGGGTTAGTTGTTTTTTATTAAAATTAAAATTATTCTCAATGAATGCTATCAAAAAGAAAAAAAAAAGAATGTTTCAATGAATGAATGCAGATCTAATGTTGACATGAATGTACTCCCTTGGGCCTCTCTCCATAAGGCATATGATGAAGAAATTTCTATTCGTTTTACTAGTACAAGGCATCATATGATACGTGATCATGGTAAAAAAAAAGTATCATAAGTGACATTGGTTATAATTTTTTATGTCGCCGTTATTTAATGTTAGGTTGATTTTTCTAAAGTTATAGAGCAATATCATATGGGTTTTTTTTTTTGACCTGGAAATATTGCTTTTACTAGAAAGTCTAAACAATATGGGTTCAAATAATATGACAAAATTAAAAGTCTATGCTTTATTTTGTAGACCGAGTTAATGAATGGTAAACATGTCACTGATTTATGAATAATAATAACGTGAATGAAATGGGCACCTAAATTCGCCTGATATATGTTGTGTCACGTATGGACATGGGAGAGGGATGTCTCCATTGATTTTCTTCTGTATTTACTCTTCATCGAGGGTATCTACCATTAGATCAACTTTTAATGGTTGAGATTTACCATGGTAGATTTTTATTATAATGATATTCTTTACATATTATTAAATCTCAATCATTAAAAATTGATCTTATGATAGATAACCTCAATGGAGAGTAAATAAAGAGAGAAATCAATGGAGACACCCCTCTTCCTATGCGCATAGTGAGCTCATAGGGAACTACAAACTCACAAGTGAAAACAAATTTATCCAAACCGCGGCAACCGCTGAGAGCGCACCACGTGTCCCTCCACCCCCAATCCTCGAACGGAACAATTACAGAGCTCTGCCCCGCCAGCTCTCTCTTCTTTCGCAATGCCCTTCTTCTTCCTCTGGCCTTCGTTTCTATTAGCTTCAGGCCTATGGCTTGTCGTCTCCCTGTAACGCATGCTACCTTACTTACCATGTCCTTCCTTTCTCTTTCCTCGCCTCCTTCTCTCTCTTCCCTCTTCTTCTCTTCTTCTTCTTCTGACTATTTATTTCTTCCCCTGCCTCTGCGATCTGCTTCTTCCAGGAGTTTTGCTTCTTGTTCTTTTTCTTCTTCCTCATCTTCTCTTTCCAAGGTCGGAGCTCAGGAACGCCTTCTCATGGCGAATCACTCCCCCAACAACCTCGATCCTCCTGTTTCTTCATCCAGAACTTTCCTCAATGCTCGCTCTGAACAAGGTTTTTCTATCAAGTTTGAATGCTTAACTTATGAGAAAATTAATTCCTGCTTTATTGATCTGGGAAGGAGATTTTTCTATGTTTCTGCTCATCTGGGTTTATCCTTGTATCACTAGTAGCTATTTGTATCACCTCAGTGAGAGAGAGAGAGAGAGAGAGTATAGAATTTCCTATTTTTTGTGTTAGGAGCACATAATGTCGAATCTCCCGACATTTTTGCCGTTCTTTTTTAAATTTCGAATTGGGTTGACCAGGAAACTAGGCTTATGAAGTTTGACTACGCCAACGTAGTTCATTACTTCAAAATATTTCCGCTTCACTAATTCGGAGTAATGAATTGACTCTGTTTCTACTTTTGATTTTATTGGTACATTTATACTACATATAGTCTATGTTTGTGAGGTTATCAAATACGTTTGTTTAAATACATAAATCCTTAAAATGTCAATTGTCAATTTTTCAGAGCTTCTGTCTGGAATAAGTAAGGAAGCAGAAGGAGGATTTCTTCCTTCTAATGTTGCTTCAGCCATGGAACAAGTGTATCACAGCTACAAAAATGCAGTAAGCTTATATTCCTTGGATATGCACTTATGTACTCCCTCGTGTCCCAAATATAGGAGCTAGCTGACGGATTTGTTTTGGTACATCTCAAATTTATAATTTTTTTCTTCACGCTATCTTTATCGATTGCATATTTTAAAGGGATTTTTTATCACTAAAGATAATTATTAAAGGGGTATTTTGGGAAACCAATACACATTTGTTACAAATAACTAGCTCAACTAATCTCCTTAATATCTGTAAATTTTAGGACATACCGCGTGTAAGACAAACCATATGAAAACAATAACCAAATGAACATATGGAATCTTACAATGTCATGGTTGCAATGGAAGACTTAAATTGAAATACCTTTCTCCATACTAAATGATATGAATTTGTAGTCCGTCAAACCACGATATGAAGTATAAGATAGAGCATGGTCAAAAGAAAATGAATATGAAGGACTCTTCTAACTAGGATATCAGCTCAATGATGACAATTGGGGAAGAGCCATCACCAGTCAGTGAACCTCAAGGAAGCGAATCAGGTTTTCTAAGATAACTCTCTAACCTCAAGGGAGAGAGTACTCATGTGGGCACAGTAATTATTAAAGTAAAACACAGTAATTCAGGATTAATGTTTCTGGTATTCTTCCCATTGCTGTGTTGACTTTGGGAAAAAACTTGTTTCAGGTTTATCAAAGTGGGGATCCCCGAGCTGAAGAGATTGTATTATCAAATATGACTATTTTCTTAGATCGCATATTTATGGATGTTGTGGTAAGTTTGGATTCTAGGATTGTGACTAACTGACTACTGTCACTTTTGTATTCAAGGCACGTTTCAGTAGGACATGAAATATAATAACATTTAATTAGTTTACCAAATTTATTATTTCATACCAATATTAAGCTTATAACATTATTTTTTGTTTCCCCCAGGATCCTTTTGTCTTCAATTCACATCATAAGGCAAAACGAGAGCCCTTTGACTACTACGTATTTGGTCAAAATTATATTCGTCCTTTAATTGATTTCAGGTTAGTTCATAAATTTATCAAAATTTCATGCATAAATTGCCCTCATATATCTCATATTTTCAGATATTGCGCCATAATATAGATATAGAAATATGAAACAGAAAAATGTATCAGAATCAATTTCATTCAGGGTTACTCAATTTTTTAAACATGATATTTTTGCCTTGGTGCAGAAATTCATACATTGGCAACGTTTCCCTTTTCTGTGAAATGGAAAAGAAACTTAAACAGGTGCTAATTTTTAACACCTAATTTTATATTACGTGATTGTTTATGTTTCTTTTAAGGAATTATATCTACCTCCTCTTTGTTTATCATATCCACCTCCTTTTGTCAATTGTAAGGGTCCTATTTTTGCATGCATTTAAGATTCTTCCATTCAATTCTAAACATTTATAATTATAGAGAACAATTCTGAGAAACTGAGAAACTTAATTAATGCAGGGACACAATATTATCTTGATGTCAAATCACCAAACTGAAGCAGATCCTGCAATTATCGCATTGCTAATTGAAAAGTCATTTCCATATATTGCTGAAAACTTGGTAAATGTTCTATTTTTACTCTCTCTCTCTATTTTAAATAATGGACGTTTATAATCTTCCAGTTATCAAATTCTGTGTTTTGTCTTGCAGACTTATGTAGCAGGAGATAGAGTTATAACTGACCCCCTATGCAAACCCTTCAGTATGGGCAGGTTTTAACATCTCTGCATTAAGAATCATGCTCATATGTGTCCCTAGATGAATGAAGTTAAACTTTTGTTGACTTTTGATTTTTGTGTTTTAGGAATCTGATTTGTGTTTACTCTAAAAAGCACATGAACGATGTTCCAGAACTCGTAGAAATGAAAAGAAAAGCAAATACACGAAGTTTGAAGGAAATGGCCATGATTTTAAGGTACAGCTACTATTTGAGTCCTCCTCCATATTTAGTCCTTAATGTTTTTAGTTAGTTCCCTAAGTCCTAGGAATGAAAATTTGGATGTTACAAAAATAACTTACACTGCTTGAATAGGATGTTCTTCACAAGTTTACATGCCCCTTCATTTCTTCTAAAAACTTTTCAAATGTGTGTTAGTAGTGTTTATAATATGCTACCTGTTGGTATAGGGGTGGCTCGCAAATAATTTGGATCGCGCTAAGTGGCGGCAGAGACTGACTAGATCCCCGCACGGGAGAATGGATTCCGGTAGGGTGTGAAATAGAAGATTCTCTTGTGGTATACCTCTTACTCTTCCGGTCCTTAATAGAAGACATATTTGGGAAGCTGATTTTGGTCCTAAATATAAAACATAGTTTTCATATTTGTCAATTTTTTCCTAATTTACCCTTATGAATGCTCCCTTGACCATAATCAAGGAGGAGGGGGAATGGAGGAATTAAGAAGAATGATTAGGGTGTTTTAGAAAATACACGTCATATTAACTAAATCTAATCAAATTAGGTAAATATGTGTTGTATTAAGGACGGGTGGGAGTATTGTTTAAAGTGAGGAATGTTACCAATTTTATGGGCTTTCTTTACATACTGATGTGAAACATTCAGGCACACTTCGATGTTTCTTCAGTGGATAATATGAGAAGGCTGGTTGAAAATTCGGGTGTAGTAGGTCAGATGTATCCGTTGGCGTTATTGTGTTATGATATAATGCCGCCTCCTCCTCAGGTATGTCATCCATGGCTTTTAAGGGTCCCACCACTGATATTTCATCATTGTTTTTGTTTGTGATGTTACTGAGACTATTTAGTTTTGCAGGTAGAGAAAGAAATTGGAGAGAAAAGAGCTGTCTCCTTCCATGGGGTTGGATTATCAGTGGCATCAGAGATCAGCTTTTCTGAAACTGCTGCTTCTTGTCAAAGTCCTGAAATGGTTAGTTAAGTTTGCCTAATCACTGTCATTATCGACGATGATCATTCTATCCGATTCATGACCACTCAAGAATGTGTCATGACTCCACACTTTTTAAGTGACTGCTTAGTGCAGATCCTATTAACCTCTTAAATAACTGTTCCTTTAGCATAACTTGGTATCAATAGTATACAAGTATTCATATTTGGAGGCTACAACTTTTGTGTCTTTATATTCTGATGAAGATTTGGTAGTATGAGATACTAAGTCCCACATTAAGTAGAATGGGATGCTCAATGAGGGATTTAAGTGGCGAAAGAGAGCTTGATATATGGTTAATTTTGATGGAAACCGTGAGTTTTATATGGTGCAGGCCAAAGAGGCATATACACAAGCCTTGTATAATTCAGTGAGTGAGCAATATAATGTGCTAAAATCTGCTGTATACGCTCAGCAAGGATTAGAAGCATCAACTCCAAATGTATCTCTGTCATAGCCATAAAGAATCAGCTCCAATCTGTATACAATCAGGTATTATTTTCAAATTAGGCTTCAGGGAAACTGCTTTATAATATATCAAATTATTAGCTGAAAGCCAATGGTATCACTGTATCTTTGTTTGTCAATTCCCTATTACTATAATTTATAAGCCCCATGTTGCTGTTTATCCTCTTTTTTTGCTTCTTTCTTTTTCATCCAAGTTAGATTTTGTATTTTCTCATAGTATGGTACATTAGTGTGTTATACTCTGTCTAAAACTCAAACCCGGCTTTGGGCTAGGAAAAGGATCGTCCTTTTCCTTCCCTGGATCGTTGAATTGAGATCTTAACAGTCCAGATTTAATATATTATAAAAATATTATTATTATATTAATATATTAAAAATATTATTATAAAAATATATTAAATCCTGGACTGTTGGATTAAGGAAAAGGATGGTCCTTTTCCTTCCTCTTTTCCTAGAAGGAAAAGGACCAAGCTGGACTCCAAAAACTCATGGCCACCAGTTCTAACTAACTTAATTGAATTCTTTTCAAATGCCAACGACGATAGTCTATTTCACTCTAGCAGAAGCTTCTTTTATACTACACCCAAGGATTAGCTTGATGGAAATTTACAGTCAGTTATATGTCTTTTTTTTTTTTTTTTGGAATCTTTTACTATGCATATCTTGTATCAGGGTTTTATTCATTGTTTTTCAAGGTTCGGCTAAGCTGCTCATTGTACATGTCCGTCCTAGTTGTCTGTAACATTGAAGCATATACAACACTTGGGGATTAGGCTCTTTTTTTGGTTTTTAACCCCCTAGCTGAATAAAAGGTAAAGTTGTTTTCTTGAATTTTTTAGTTCAAATTTGATTTGTTTCTTAAATCCTAATAAAGGAATCTGTTAAGAGTGTGATTTTGTTGGACATTGATGGTGTCAGACTGTGCAGGCTTAATTTAAATATGCAATTTGGTCAATTTGCTTAAAAATTTTAATCTCTTGCGATCAATCTCCTCACTTATCATTAATTAATATAAGACAAATTCAAAACCACTCTAGATGTGCCAGAAGCTTTTGTCTTTTTTCTCATGAACATGGCAAGCATCTGTTGAGTAGCATTATTTGAGCTCATTTGGATTAGCAGTGACATAAGTGACTTTTTTTTAATCTAACTTTTGCAAATTTAAGATAGGATAAAAGTCAGACTAATAATTTATGTTTAGATTGGCGGTGGCAGAAGTGATTTTTTTAAAACTAAAATTTGTTTGAATGATTATTTGAAAAGCAAGTTTAGATAAAAAAATTACTGAAAAGGACATGAATTTCTATTATATATATATAATTTGATAACTGATATATTATTGAGAAAATTTTGTAAATACTAATAAGGGAGAATTACACTATAGTCCCATGGAAGCTAAAATACGAAGAAATGGTCGCGGGAAAATTTGAAATTACCCTCAAGTCCCAAGGGACCATTTTGTAATAAAATCCAAATGAGAAATGTCTGAAACACCCTTAAGGAAGGGGGAAAAAACGGAGACACACCAGGCTTCCTTTCTTCATTCGAAATAACCTTCTTCTCCTCATTCTTTTCGTCTTGCAAAATCAGCTTCTTTTCCTTCTTTTGCTCATTCGAAATCAGAACGTATTCCTTGTCTAATTTGTGAAACCTGAGACTCGATTATGTGCGACAGAAGGCAGCAGCGTGTGCGACGGTATTGGTAGGATATCTCTGGTGTAGTTCAGGCGCGATCGGCCGAGTAAAGCAACTCCGATCTTCCCTCTTCCGTGGTTGGGCTCCGACGAGCGGCATTGTGAAAATCGGTAAGCTTCTACAATATGTGGATGCAAATAGATGTCAGACCCAAGTATAAATTCCCTTTTTTCATCGACCTCATTCACAAAATGTGGTTTTTAATTTGTGACCTAATTGCCTAGCAAGTTAGAGGCATAAAAGTTTGATGCTTGCGTTCATATCCATGTTCATATGCTTGCATTCGTATCACTGAGTCCATGTTATGCTTAGCAAGTTAGAGGCATAAAAGTCATATGCTTAGCAAGTTAGAGGCATAAAAGTCATATGCTTGCGTTCATATCACTGAGTCCATCTTAATTGTTTCTTCTTATTTTATGGTTATTTAATTTTCTTTGAATTTTATTTTCTCTTAGATTTTGAAAACCCTATTTGAGATTGTTTTGTAGGAAGACCGTGGCAATCAGTGGAGTCTTTGCAGAGCAATGCTGAGTCTTAGTAGAAGTGAACTTTTTGAGATTGATCTGCTACTCGGTTGCCTTCTCCATAAACGTTGTGTATTGATGTTATTGTGAATGTGGTTTTCTGGTAGTAAGTGATTTTTGTTGGTAACCGTACAAAAATTGCTATTTCTTATGGTTTGATTGTTGTACTTGTTTAAAGTGAGTAACTTTTTGTTTATGAAGTTTTGCTTTTAAAGCTTGGATGCCTCCAAATTGGGATTAGCTTATTATTCGAGCCAACTATCCTGCTTCCTATGATAACTGTCTTTTAATTAACTTTGTTTTTCCACTTTGCAAGTTTCTTCAAACTTCAAATTCGTTTCTATCTGAGCTTTGCAAGTTCCTGAGCTTTTTTTATCTCATATTTGCTTCCTAGTTTCATCCTTTTGTTTAACTTTTTATTAAGATGAAGAAGAAGCCAATTCCTCTGTTATTATATATATCATACAATTGCTGATATGGGATGAGACTGATCATTAAACTTGCAAGTATTTCATACTTTTAGAGTTACTGATAAGCAAGCTCCTCTTCTTTGCTCTCTGTGTTCTCAAAACTATGCATTTACTTCTAGCTGAGTTTCTTTTTATTTTTTTGCTTGCTAGTCTCTATTACATATACACTAATTACATAATACAATTTGTATGAAATTAATTGTTGATGCAGCGCCTAACTTGACTAATCAATGCCAAACATATTGCAACAGGAAGAAGTGCTTTGATTTCTCTCCCAGTTGTGTTGGTAGGCGTACAATTACAATTTATTGTGCCTTTAAAGCTTGTTTACTCTCTTCTTTTTGGCTGGAGGTTATCCTCTTCCCCACGGGGCCTTTTTTTTTTTTGCATTTTCTTGTGTAGTCAACTATAGCTTTGAATTTTGATGCATTAAACTTTACTCTGATGTTATGAGTGTATTTTGGATTTTGTTTTTGCAACTAGTTCATTCCTCTGTACTTTGAGCTTTTAGTTTGCTATTACTCTTCGATGGTTAAGTGAATATTTTATCTATGATATGCATCCAATTGGTTGTTTGCGAGTGTTTCATTGAAAGTGAACTTTTTGAAATATTAGTTACCAAATCTCTAAACTCTGTACTCTAGCTTTGACCTCTAATGCATTAAACTTGACTCTGATGTTATGCATATGCTTTTGATTTAGTTTTCATGATTAGCTCATTCGTCTCTACTATCTAAATTTTTAGTTTGTTCTTAATCTGCAAATGGAATGATAGGTGGATATGAATTTGTTGTGAATGATTTCTTTTGAGATTTGTATGCTTCCAAATCATTTAGGCATTTAGGAGTGGTTCTTGGTTGTTTGTGATTGTGATAGTATTTCTAAATAAGTGAAGGCTTTGAACTCTTTAGCTTTGAAATCATCTGTTAGGATTTTCAACTCTGACGTATTAAACTTGACTATGATGTTATGTATATTTTTTATTTAGTTTTTGTGGTTAATTCACTCCCCTTTACTCTCTTAATTTTTCGTTTGCTATTAGTTTTTTGTTACATAACATGTTTCTTTTTAAGGACTGATTCGTTGTCTATTAAGTTCGGTTTTGTTAAATATGGTAATGAGTTAATATATGTTATATTTATTTGTCCCTATCCAACTGTTAATCAATTGTGTTATATTTCAGTTATTTGTATAGCTTAATGAGTTGTGAATATAGAGGCATGATGATGAAAAATATGTGTGATTTGTTAGAAGTACTCAATTGGTCTACATTAGCTTCTTCATTAGTGATCATGTATTGTATGTTTTCATTTTCCTTCTCTTTGCGCCTCAATATTCTGTCAATCTCATTCGACATGTAGTCCCTTTTGTTGAGAATTCTTTGAATCTTTGCTACCATCTCCTCTCCCTCCTGTATACTTAGATAATGTTCTGTCATGCATTCTTTTAGCTGGTCTATTTTGTTAATATTATTATCATGTTGTCAGGTTTTATCTATTTGTTTGGTGTCAGGATATTTTGTAACTGTCTCAAGTTTTCTTACTTGTGAAGGGGGTTGTATGATCTGGTGCATAGCAAATTATCAATTACTTTAAAACATGGATTAAATCCTTGGAGGCTTTCTCAGCTTGTGTAAGTTAAAGCTTGCACTGGAGAGTTGAAGGCATACCAACTATTGTTTGGCTCACAAAAACCTCCTATCCTCATCTAAAGTTGGGAGCTTGTCATTATAAGGAGGCTACAGAGGCTGCTGCTGAACCTGCACAAGGAATATTTCAAGCTACTTAAGTTGTCTCTAACTTTGAGGTTTGGTTTATTGAATTATAAATTTACATATTACAAAGCTGAAAAGTTTCAGCAGTTGAAGCTTTATGACATTATTTGCACCAATGTTCTTTTGTCTGCATTTTGTAATCACTTTTTAATCATTAGTACTCAACAATTATGAGGCATAGTTTGTGTTTCCAACTAGTTCATTCCTCTCTACTTTGAGCTTTTAGTCTACTATCAATCATCGATAGTTAGGTGAATATTTTATCTATGATATGCATCCAATTGGTTGGCTGGCAAGTGTTTCATCGATAGTTAGGTCTACTTTAAGCTTTTTGTCTTATATTTGAAAGTTTGAGTGGTCGTTGTTTTCGGACATGGATTGATTCAATTCTGCATTTAAATATTATGGTCTGTTATGTTTGGTGTTGTAAATAAAGTTTTGCTTATATGATAAGATTTGGGGAAAATCCCGAAATTTTCTTTGGCTATGTGTGTGGTTTATGAAAAATTCTGAATCTGATGGGCCTCTTTTTGCTGCGTATGTTAAATTTCTTAGTAGTTCCATGTTAAATGTTTAGCAGCATATAATTTTGCAGTGAAGTGCAGTAGGTCTTTGTATAAAAACTGACACATTTTTCATTAACCATGTGTAGGAAAGGAAGATGGAAAAAGTTGGTTCTGGCAAAACCAAACAACGAACAAACAGCTCCACACGAACAAGGCCAGCTAGCTTTTCTGGCTATACTCTATTCACGGAAGAGTTTTTCAGCCAGAAGGAGAACAAGCAGAAGGGAAAGGTGAAGGACAAAGGTGGAGAATTTTAAAAAGGGCAACCAAGAGGTGAGGGAGGCCTCGAATGCATTAACTGAAGAGAAGAGAAGAGAATATGCTAAACGGGCTGAAAAATTAAGAGGCCATAGCAAAGGGAAGACGTATGTCGTTTCATTTTTGACACGATGCGCACCAAAACAGTTTATGGCTGTGTGCAAAAACTTGAAGGACAGACCAGACGCCATGAAAAGGCTGAAGATAATTGGGTTTGACAAGCTGGTGCATATTTATTGCCCACAAATAAACCGTCACATCTGCGCGGAGTTCATGCGATGTTTTGACCCTCCCACCAACCAAATCTCATTTCGAGGGCAAACGCGTGAGTTAAAGCCTAAAGATGTGCAACAATTGCTTGGTCTACCTAATGGTGGGGTAGATATTCAAGTACAAGCACACGAGGAAGATCGGATATTCAAGGACCTTAGGAGCGTATACAGAAATCTAAAATACCAACAAATAAGGGATTTGTTGATGGGTGATTTAGATGAAAATTTTGAGTTCCTCTTTGTTATTTTCGCCTTAGGAACCTTATTGTCTCCAAGTGCAAGTATTTATGTTAGTGACCGTGTCTTAAAGTTGATGACACTAACAAAAGATGCACTTGGTCAATTCAATTGGTCATCCTTCATTCTAAATGAACTCTGTGCTGCAATTGGGGATTTCCAGAAGGAGTTGAGGAAAGGGAACGCTAAAGGCAGAAAAACTGTTGGAGGTTGTATATACTTCCTCATGGTACGTGTCTATGTTGTCTTTTTTTTTCTGCAATTGGAAATGTCAATGTATAATTGCTAATTGTGATGCATATGTGATGCAGATGCTTTGCATACAACATTTTCCTCTGGCCAATCTGAAAGCAACTAAAGATGAAGATGTCATCCTTTACTGGAATGAGGAAAGGGTGAGGAGCAGAGTTCAACTAGAGAAATCAAACAAAAAAGGGCTTCTTTATGGTGTCGGGCAGGGGGATGGCCCTTCATCTAGATCATTTAATCCTGAAACACCCGGTAATTATGACTATTTAAATATGTACACTGTTGTAGATTGCATTTCAGTTAACTTGGCAATGCCTTAATTACAAAATGTGATCAGTATGTTAATGTTACAAGAATTGAAGCGGACATACACTAGGTTGGTTGGCATTATTGGTAATGAGCTCCTTGCGCTTCAAAATAGGTTGTTGCATGGAAACAACGACGTCGACGACGAGAAGGACGATGAAGATGCAACAATCTACAAGCCATCAAGTTGAACGATTTTTGAGAACGATGATGACAAGGCAGCTGAAGAGGAAGAAAATGAAGATGATAAGGAGGAGGAGGCATACACAAAAGGAGAGGAGGATGAATCAGAATGTGAAGACAATGGTCCCGATGATAAGGAGGATGACGAAGACAATGAACATCATGATGCCATCATTGAAATTGACGCACATGATGGAGGTGAACCACCAAAAGAAGAATTCCAGCAGCATGAACTTGGAGAAAACCAGCAAGAAGGGAGTGATGTGGAAGTGAGAAGGTCTAAAAGGATCATAACTCCTAGTTGGGTTGTCAAATCTCCTTGGATAGATCCAACCAGAAAGTCTAAGGGGAAGAGAAAAGTTGATGAGAAGGATATTTTATTTCAGTTATGCACAACGCGGTGTAATGACGAAGACGGCGACGAGTAAGTTTATAGTATTATGTTGCAATTGTATTACATTGCTGTTATAGTAATAATTACATTTTTTTGCTGTTTGTTTTATTTCAGGGAGTTCGTGGCGATGCATGATGACTTCCTCACAAGGAGGGAACTCCAATGTCTAAGACCGAGATCATGGATCAATGATAGGGTATGCCACTGGAATTAAGTTAGGGTATGTCGAATGAGATTGACAGAATATTGAGGCGCAAAGAGAAGGAAATTGAAAACATACAATACATGATCACTAATGTAGACCAATTGAGTACTTCTAACAAATCACACATATTTTTCATCATCATACCTCTATGTTCACAACTCATTAAGCTATACAAACAACTGAAATATAACACAATTGATTAACAGTTGGATAGGGACAAATAAATATAACATATATTAACTCATTACCATATTTAACAAAACCAAACTTAATAGACAACGAATCAGTCCTTAAAAAGAAACATGTTATGTAACAAAAAACTAATAGCAAACGAAAAATTAAGAGAGTAAAGGGGAGTGAATTAACCACAAAAACTAAATAAAAAATATACATAACATCATAGTCAAGTTTAATACGTCAGAGTTGAAAATCCTAACAGATGATTTCAAAGCTAAAGAGTTTAAAGCCTTCACTTATTTAGAAACACTATCACAAACAACCAAGAACCACTCCTAAATGCCTAAATGATTTGGAAGCATACAAATCTCAAAAGAAATCATTCACAACAAATTCATATCCACCTATCATTCCATTTGCAGATTAAGAACAAACTAAAAATTTAGAGAGTAGAGACGAATGAGCTAATCATGAAAACTAAATCAAAAGCATATGCATAACATCAGAGTCAAGTTTAATGCATTAGAGGTCAAAGCTAGAGTACAAAGTTCACTTTCAATGAAACACTTGCAAACAACCAATTGGATGCATATCATAGATAAAATATTCACTTAACCATCGAAGAGTAATAGCAAACTAAAAGCTTAAAGTACAGAGGAATGAACTAGTTGCAAAAACAAAATCCAAAAAACACCATAACATCAGGGTAAAGTTTAATGCATCAAAATTCAAAGCTATAGTTGACTACACAAGAAAATGCAAAAAAAAAAAGTCCCCGTGGGGAAGAGGATAACCTCCAGCCAAAAAGAAGAGAGTAAACAAGCTTTAAAGGCACAATAAATTGTAATTGTACGCCTACCAACACAACTGGGAGAGAAGTCAAAGCACTTCTTCCTGTTGCAATATGTTTGGCATTGATTAGTCAAGTTAGGCACTACATCAACAATTAATTTCGTACAAATTGTATTATGTAATTAGTGTATATGTAATAGAGACTAGCAAGCAAAAAAATAAAAAGAAACTCAGCTAGAAGTAAATGCATAGTTTTGAGAACACAGAGAGCAAAGAAGAGGAGCTTGATTATCAGTAACTCTAAAAGTATGAAATACTTGCAAGTTTAATGATCAATCTCATCCCATATCAGCAACTGTATTATATATATAATAACAGAGGAATTGGCTTCTTCTTCATCTTAATAAAAAGTTAAACAGAAGGATGAAACTAGGAAGCAAATATGAGATAAAAAAAGCTCAGGAACTTGCAAAGCTCAGACAGAAACGAATTTGAAGTTTGAAGAAACTTGCAAAGTGGAAAAACAAAGTTAATTAAAAGACAGTTATCATAGGAAGCAGGATAGTTGGCTCGAATAATAAGCTAATCCCAATTTGGAGGCATCCAAGCTTTAAAAGCAAAACTTCATAAACAAAAAGTTACTCACTTTAAACAAGCACAACAATCAAACCACAAGAAATAGCAATTGTATGGTTACCAACAAAAATCACTTACTACCAGAAAACCACATTCACAATAACATCAATACACAACGTTTATGGAGAAGGCATCCGAGTAGCAGATCAATCTCAAAAAGTTCACTTCTACTAAGACTCAGCATTGCTCTGCATAGACTCCACTGATTGCCACGGTCTTCCTACAAAACAATCTCAAATAGGGTTTTCAAAATCTAAGAGAAAATAAAATTCAAAGAAAATTAAATAACCATAAAATAAGAAGAAACAATTAAGATGGACTCAGTGATAAGAACGCAAGCATATGACTTTTATGCCTCTAACTTGCCAAGCATAAGATGGACTCAGTGATACGAATGCAAGCATATGAACATGGATATGAACGCAAGCATCAAACTTTTATGCCTCTAACTTGCTAGGCAATTAGGTCACAAATTAAAAACCACATTTTGTGAATGAGGTCGCTGAAAAAAGGGAATTTATACTTGGGTCTGACATCTATTTGCATCCACATATTGTAGAAGCTTACCGATTTTCACAATGCCGCTCGTCGGAGCCCAACCACGGAAGAGGGAAGATCAGAGTTGCTTTACTCGGTCGATCGCGCCTGAACTACACCAGAGATATCCTACCAATACCGTCGCACACGCTGCTGCCTTCTATCGCACATCATCGAGTCTCAGGTTTCACAAATTAGACAAGGAATGCGTTCTGATTTCAAATGAGGAAAAGAAGTTGATTTCGCAAGACGAAAAAGAATGAGGAGAAGAAGGTTATTTCGAATGAAGAAAAGAAGCTTGGTGTGTCTCCGTTTTTTCCCCCTTCCTTAAGGGTGTTTCAGACATTTCTCATTTGGATTTTATTACAAAATGGTCCCTTGGGACTTGAGGATAATTTCAAATTTTCCCGAGACCATTTCTTCGTGTCTTTATTTTAAGAGAATAATAATTTTAAAAAATTCGATTATTTGATTGATAAGTATAAATAACGGCAAAATTAAAATGTTAAACGGATATGAAAGAATGCGTTATACTGAACATTGCTAATTGATGATGGTGTGTTGGAAATGCATTAATCTTTTTGGGTTGTATTGTCTTAAGCCCATAAGGTGGAGTTAAAATAGTCCACAAGTATTAGAATGCATTGCATGGATTGGCAAAAAAAAAATAATAATAAGAATGCATTACATGGGCTTGTTGGTCAATTAGTCCAGATGAGTAGGTTAGTGTGATAATGATGTTTGTTTATATACCAGAAATAAGATTCATAATAAACATACATGAGAAACAGTCGGGAGTGATATTGAGGAGGGTAAATCAAACAATATAAAATCCTCTAAAAATAGGTAAAAGAATGAAGAGAGTACATGATAAAGCTATTTAGTAGGACCTCTTAGTTAACAATAATTTATAGGGAGAATTATAATGAGATCCCAAGGCATCATTATCACAACCTTATCCTGATCAAAATATTGAGTGTGGCACCTCGTCTTCGTCCCCTTCCTCTTCGTTCATGCTTCTGTGCTCTGATTACTCCCCACCCAATTCACCCTCCTTAACAAATAGTGAACCCTATCCAATATTGCACGCGCCTTGAGACAAATGTCTACAAAATATAGTATACTCTAGGATAAAATAAAGGGTTAGTTGTTTTTTATTAAAATTAAAATTATTCTCAATGAATGCTATCAAAAAGGGAAAAAAAGAATGTTTCAATGAATGAATGCAGATCTTATGTTGACATGAATGTACTCCCTTGGGCCTCTCCATAAGGCATATGATGAAGAAATTTCTATTCCTTTTACTAGTACAAGGCATCATATGATACGTGATCATGGTAAAAAAAGAGTATCATAAGTGACATTGATTATAATTTTTTATGTCGCCGTTATTTAAGGTTAGGTTGATTTTTCTAAAGTTATAGAGCAGTATCATATGGGTTTTTTTTTTTGACCTGGAAATATTGCTTTTACTAGAAAGTCTAAACAAGATGGGGTCAAATAATATGACAAAATTAAAAGTCTATGCTTTATTTTGTAGACCGAGTTAATGAATGGTAAACATGTCACTGATTTCTGCAATATTATGTCTAATTTATGAATAATAATAACGTGAATGAAATGGGCACCTAAATTCGCCAGATATATGTTGTGTCATGCATGACATAGTGATCTCATACGGAACTACAAACTCAGAAGTGATAACAAATCGGCAACCGCTGAGAGCGCACCACGTGTCTCTCTTCTTTCGCAATGCCCTTCTTCTTCCTCTGGGCTTCGTTTCTATTAGCTTCAGGCCTATGACTTGTCGTCTCCCTGTAACGCACGCTACCTTACTTACCATGTCCTTCCTTTTTCTTTCCTCGCCTCCTTCTCTTCTTCTTCTTCTGATTATTTATTTCTTCCCCTGCCTCTGCGATCTGCTTCTTCCAGGAGTTTTGCTTCTTGTTCTTTTTCTTCTTCCTCATCTTCTCTTTCCAAGGTCGGAGCTCAGGACGCCTTCTCATGGCGAATCACTCCCCCAACAACCTCGATCCTCCTGTTTCTTCATCCAGAACTTTCCTCAATGCTCGCTCTGAACAAGGTTTTTCTATCAAGTTTGAATGCTTAACTTATGAGAAAATGAATTCCTGCTTTATTAATCTGGGAAGGAGATTTTTCTATGTTTCTGCTCATCTGGGTTTATCCTTGTATCACTAGTAGCTATTTGTATCACCTCTGTGTGTGTGTGTGAGAGAGAGAGAGAGAATATAGAATTTCCTATTTTTTGTGTTAGGAGCACATAATGTCGAATCTCCCGACATTTTTGCGGTTCTTTTTTAAATTTCGGATTGGGTGGACCAGGAAACTAGGCTTATGAAGTTTAACTACGCCAACATAGTTCATTACTTAAAAATTTTTCCGCTTTACTAATTCGGAGTAACGAATTGACTCTGTTTCTGCTTATGATTTTATTGGTATATTTATACTACATATAGTCTATGTTTGTGAGGTTATCAAATACGTTTGTTTAAATACATAAATCCTTAAAATGTCAATTGTCAATTTTTCAGAGCTTCTGTCTGGAATAAGGAAGGAAGCAGAAGGAGGATTTCTTCCTTCTAATGTTGCTTCAGCCATGGAACAAGCGTATCACAGCTACAAAAATGCAGTAAGTTTATATTCCTTGGATATGCACTTATGTATTCCCTCGTGTCCCAAATATAGGAGCTTAGCTGTGTTAAAGTATAATTAGTTTGATGATTAGTGTAGCTAATTATAATGTCCAGTAGAATATTCTCTGTATCAGATTTTTTGTATACGTGTCCAATAGTCATAGGTTCTGTTACAATTCTGTTACAACACCACAGCTGTAAGAATTCTCTAGAATACTGTACACATTCTATAAATGGAAGGAATACAACTGAGCACAGTATTGTGTGCCTTAGATTTCATACAATTTCTCTGGTTTCCTTTCTTGGTATCAGAGCCAGAACGATGTCTGCTTCATCCTCCTCCGTAGATTCTGGTTCTTCTTCAAATGCCAAATCCTATTCTCTTTTTAATTCTTCCAGCCAAACCACATCTATCAAATTAGATCGTGCAAATTTTTTGGTTTGGGAATCTATCGTCCTTCCTTTGATTGAAGGAAATAGGCTTGATGGTCATATTAATGGCACCATGAGTGCTCCACCGAAGTTCATTCCCGATGCTGCGGGAAACAAAGCTAATCCTGACTATGCTGACTGGTTTTCGGTTGATCGGCTGCTCATTGGTTGGTTGAGAAATACAATGACGCAAGATGTTGGGGCGCAACTTCTTCACTGTCAAACTGCTGAAGCATTATGGAATGGAGCCAAAGATCTCACTTGTGCATCAACAAAGGCACGAGTGATGGTTGTGAAAAATGAGCTACACAACACGCGAAAGAATACACTGAAGATGGAGGAGTACTTGAATAAAATGAAGAGTCTCGCTGATGAACTTGCACTCGCTGGTTCACCAATAGCAATGGATGATCTTATACTTCACACTCTCAATGGTCTGGATGCCGAGTATAATGCAATTGTTGTCAAGCTTGTTGACAAACCAGATCTGACTTGGGTCGATGCTCAGGCGGCTTTACTTTCTTTCGAAACTCGTCTTAAGGTGTGTTTGGAAGAGCTTAAATTTGAGAAATAAGCCCTTATTACGCAAGTCGAGAAAAAACTCCTCTCACATACTTACCTCGTATATCGTGAATCACGAATTATAAGCACTTATTGCCCAAAAATAAGCTCTTCCAAACGAGCACTTAATCAGCTCAATCATTTTTCTAGCTTGAGTATTCAACCTTCAATCAATGTTGCTCAACGAAGTGATGCTCCTGTCAATATACAACGAAATGATACTTCTCATCATGAAACAGGGACTTATCGTGGCAGAGGAAACAATACCCGTAACTACAGAGGCGGAGGAGGAGGACGTTTCCGCGGTGGTAGACGTGGTGGTCGTCCATATTGCATTCATTGTCAACGTCCCGGCCATACTTTGGCTACTTGTTATTATCGTGATGATAATAATAACACCTATTCTGGTTATACACCTCAAGCATATTATGCCACTCCTTACTCTGTTTCGGATCCATCATGGTATATGGATAGTGGAGCTAATTACCATGTAACTCCACATCCAGAACAGTTCGAGGAAGTTGTCCCTGTTGGTAAGTCACATCTTACTACTTGTACTGGTGCAAAGAGTAAAATTATAGGTATTGGTTCTGCTGCTATACCTTGTTCTGGCTCTTCCAAATTATTTCTTAAGGATGTTCTCTATGTTCCTTCAGCTACTAAAAATCTGTTGAGTGTGAATAAATTAATCCGAGATAATCCTGTTAGTGTTAACTTTACTAATCAAGGCTGTGATGTGAAGGACTCGGTGACAGGAGATCTGCTACTCCAGGGGCTTCCAAAGGAAAGAATGTATCCAATGAAGGGAAAAAGGATTGATCAACCTGAGGTGATGATGGTGACATGTGACTCTCAAAATGACTTTTTGAAATGGCATCATACACTAGGACATCCCAGTACCAAAGTTCTGAAACAAGTTTTAAATAAATGTAATAAAAGAGCTTCAAATATTCTTATCAATGACAATTATGTATGTGAAGCTTGTCAATTAGGAAAATCAAAGTTAATGCCATTTCCTACATCTGTCTCACAGTCTTCTTTTCCACTTGAACTAATTCACACGGATTTATGGGGTCCTGCTCCTATGCAATCTCACGGTGGTCATCTCTTTTATATACATTTTGTGGATGATTTCAGTCGTTATACTTGGCTATATCCTTTGAAGCATAAAGGAGAAGCTATTCATGCATTCAAACATTTCAAAGCACTCGTGGAAAATCAGTTTGAAATGAATATTAAAGCTATACAATGTGATAATGGTAGTGAGTATAAACCTTTCATACCCATAGCACAAGAAGCAGGAATCAACATGCGATTTACATGTCCATATACATCAGCCCAAAATGGTAGAGCTGAAAGGAAACACCGTCATATTGTAGAGATGAGTTTAACAATGTTGGCTCATGCTGGTATGCCACTAAAATTCTGGGTTGAGGCTTTTCAACGAGCAGTGTTCTTGATTAATCGTTTGCCAACACCAGTATTGCAAGGTCAAACGCCTCTGTTCAAGCTTCACAACACAAAACCAGAATATGACAGCTTACAACCATTCGGTTGTGCTTGCTATCCGTGTCTCAAACCATATAATAAACATAAGTTCCAGTTTCATAGTCAGAAATGTGTATAACAGAAAGGTCACAGATGCTTGAGTGAGTCAGGTACAATCTTTGTCTCAAGACATGTTGTTTTTTATCATAGTATTTTTCCATTCACAACAGGTTTTATGCAACGACAAGCTATCAATACCGAAGTTCAACCAAGCTCAGTTCCTCTTATAATTCAAGCTGGTCAAAAGTTGGAGACGTTAAATTTGCTAAGTGACATGAGCAGCAGTGATGATTTTTCTGGAGATAATCTGTCACAGAATGTTTCTCAGACAGATGAATCCATAGAAGATGAAAGTCCAGCTACAACAAAATTGAGTCCAAGTCCAGCACGGCCTGTTAATCAGCATTCTATGGTTACAAGGGCCAAAGATGGAATAGCTAGGCCCAAACAACCTTACGTTGGGCTTTTAAAAGCAGAAGAAGAATCTTTAAAGAAAGTCTTGGAACCATCATCTGTCCGAGAAGCATTATCGTCTCCACAGTGGCTGAACGCAATGCAAGAGGAATTCGATGCCCTATCACAGAATCAAACCTGGGTGTTGGTGCCATACAACAATCAGAAATTGATCGATAATAAATGGGTTTTCAAGACCAAGTTTCAAGCTGATGGATCGATCTTAAAGCACAAAGCGAGGTTAGTGGCTAAGGGATTTCAACAAATTCCTGGTATAGACTTCACTGAAACTTTTAGCCCTGTCGTCAAATCAACAACAATTAGAGTTATTCTGTCGATTGCAGTGACTTTCAAGTGGGAGATTCGGCAACTCGATGTCAACAATGCGTTTCTTAATGGATTTTTGAGGGAAGAAGTTTACATGTATCAACCGAAAGGTTTCGTTGATCAGAGAAAGCCAAATCATGTTTGTAAGTTAATCAAAGCTATCTATGGTTTGAGACAAGCTCCAAGAGCTTGGTTTGATCGATTAAGGCTTACATTGATTAACTGGGGTTTTCGGAATTTAAAGAGTGATATCTCTCTGTTTATGCTTCAAACCCATGATTTAACTATTTTCATTCTGATTTATGTGGATGACATCTTGGTGACTGGAAATAATCCTATTTATGTGGATAAATTTGTGAAGAGGTTGAATTTAATCTTTTCGCTAAAAGACTTGGGACCACTATATTATTTTCTTGGTCTAGAAGTCTACAGAAATGAACAGGGTATATATATAAATCAGGCTAAATATGTAGTTGACTTGCTGAAGAGATTTGGTATGGCTGAATGCGCACCAGTTACTACTCCAATGGTAACAGGTCGGTCAATCTCTTCACAAGATGGTGAATTATTGAGTAACCCTACTGAATATAGACAAGCTATAGGTTCATTGCAATATCTGACTACAACACGTCCTGATATTGCTTATGCTGTAAACAAACTTAGTCAATTTTTATCTCAACCAAGGACTGTTCATTATCAGGCTGTGAAGAGAATTTTTCGGTATCTTAAAGGTACCTATAATCTTGGTTTACATATTAAGCCATTTAGAAGTCCTCAGTTGATTGCATATACTGATGCTGACTGGGCTTGTGATCTAGATGACCGAAGATCTATGGCAGGAATGTGTGTTTCTGGGAAATAATCTCATCTCTTGGTCATCAAGAAAACAGAAAGTTGTTTCTAAATCTAGTGCCGAGTCTGAATATAGATCTCTTTCTGATGGATCTGCTGAAATTAAATGGTTAAACTCATTGTTACATGAGATAGGTTTATATCTCAAAAGACCTTCAGTGATATGGTGTGATAATCTTAGTGCAAAAGCCTTGGCTGCAAATCCTGTACAACATGCTAGGAGTAAGCATATAGAAGTTGATGTGCATTTTATTAGAGACTTAGTTTTGTCTGGGTTAATTGATATCAGATATATTCCTTCATCGTATCAGATTGCAGATTGTTTCACAAAGCCTTTGTCACAATCACAGTTTCAATTTTTCAGAGGCAAACTCGGGCTGATAGATACACCCTCTCGTTTGAGGGGGAATGTTAAAGTATAATTAGTTTGATGATTAGTGTAGCTAATTATAATGTCCAGTAGAATATTCTCTGTATCAGATTTTTTGTATACGTGTCCAATAGTCATAGGTTCTGTTACAATTCTGTTACAACACCACAGCTGTAAGAATTCTCTAGAATACTGTACACATTCTATAAATGGAAGGAATACAACTGAGCACAGTATTGTGTGCCTCAGATTTCATACAATTTCTCTGGTTTCCTTTCTAGCTGACGGGTTTGTTTTGGTACCTCACAAATTTATAATTTTTTTTCTTCACGCTATCCATATTGATTGCCTGTATTAAAAGGAGTTTTTATCACCAAGGATAATGATTAAAGAGGTATTTTGGGAAACCAATACACATTTGTTACAAATAACTAGCTCAACTAATCTCCTTAATATTCGTAAATTTCAGGACATACCATGTGTAAGACAAACCATATGAAACCAATAACCAAATGAACATATGGAATCTTACAATGTCATAGTTGCAATGGAAGACTTAAATAGAAATACCTCTCTCCATACTAGATGATATGAATTTGTAGTCTGTCAAACCACGATATGAAGTATAATACAGAGCATGGTCAAAAGAAAATGAATATGAAGGACTCTTCTGGTTGGGATATCGGCTCAATGATGGCAATTGGGGAAGAGCCATCACCAGTCAGAGAACCCTCAAGAAAGCGAATAAGGTTTTCTAAGATAGCTCTCTAACCTCAAGGGAGAGAGTACTCATATGGGCACAGTAACTATTAAAGTAAAACACAGTAATTCAGGATTAATGTTTCTAGTATTCTTTCCATTGCTGTGTTGACTTTGGGAAAAAATTTGTTTCAGGTTTATCAAAGTGGGGATCCCCGAGCTGAAGAGATTGTATTATCAAATATGACTATTTTCTTAGACCGCATATTTATGGATGTTGTGGTAAGATTGGATTCTAGGATTGTGACTAACTGACTGCTGTCATTTTTGTATTCAAGGCACGTTTCAGTAGGACATGAAATATAATAACATTTAATTAGTTTACCAAATTTATTATTTCATACCAATATTAAGCTTATAACATTATTTTTTGTTTCCCCCAGGATCCTTTTGTCTTTAATTCACATCATAAGGCAAAACGAGAGCCTTTTGACTACTACGTATTTGGTCAAAATTATATTCGTCCTTTAATTGATTTCAGGTTAGTTCATAAATTTATCAAAATTTCATGCATAAATTGCCCTCATATATCTCATATTTTCGGATATTGCGCCATAATATAGATATAGAAATATGAAACAGAAAAATGTATCAGAATCAATTTCATTCAGGGTTACTCAATTTTTTAAACATGATATTTTTGCCTTGGTGCAGAAATTCATACATTGGCAACGTTTCCCTTTTCTGTGAAATGGAAAAGAAACTTAAACAGGTGCTAATTTTTAACACCTAATTTTATATTACGTGATTGTTTATGTTTCTTTTAAGGAATTATATCTACCTCCTCTTTGTTTATCATATCCACCTCCTTTTGTCAATTGTAAGGGTCCTATTTTTGCATGCATTTAAGATTCTTCCATTCAATTCTAAACATTTATAATTATAGAGAACAATTCTGAGAAACTGAGAAACTTAATTAATGCAGGGACACAATATTATCTTGATGTCAAATCACCAAACTGAAGCAGATCCTGTAATTATCGCATTGCTAATTGAAAAGTCATTTCCATATATTGCTGAAAACTTGGTAAATGTTCTATTTTTACTCTCTCTCTCTCTCTCTCTCTCTATTTTAAATAATGGACGTTTATAGTCTTCAAGTTATCAAATTCTGTGTTTTGTCTTGCAGACTTATGTAGCAGGAGATAGAGTTATAACTGACCCCCTATGCAAACCCTTCAGTATGGGCAGGTTTTAACATCTCTGCATTAAGAATCATGCTCATATGTGTCCCTAGATGAATGAAGTTAAACTTTTGTTGACTTTTGATTTTTGTGTTTTAGGAATCTGATTTGTGTTTACTCTAAAAAGCACATGAACGATGTTCCCGAACTCATAGAAATGAAAAGAAAAGCAAATACACGAAGTTTGAAGGAAATGGCCATGCTTTTAAGGTACAGCTACTATTTGATTCCTCCTCCATATTTAGTCCTTAATGCTTTTAGTTAGTTCCCTAAGTCCTAGGAATGAAAATTTGGATGTTACAAAAATAACTTACACTGCTTGAATAGGATGTTCTTCACAAGTTTACATGCCCCTTCATTTCTTCTAAAAACTTTTCAAATGTGTGTTAGTAGTGTTTATAATATGCTACCTGTTGGTATAGGAGTGGCTCGCAAATAATTTGGATCGCGCTAAGTGGCGGCAGAGACCGACCAGATCCCCGCACGGGAGAATGGATTCCGGTAGGGTGTGAAATAGAAGATTCTCTTGTGGTATACCTCTTACTCTTCCGGTCCTTAATAGAAGACATATTTGGGAAGCTGATTTTGGTCCTAAATATAAAACATAGTTTTCATATTTGTCAATTTTTTCCTAATTTACCCTTATGAATGCTCCCTTGACCATAATCAAGGAGGAGGGGGAATGGAAGAATTAAGAAGAATGACTAGTATGTTTTAGAAAATACACGTCATATTAACTAAATCTAATCAAATTAGGTAAATATGTGTTGTATTAAGGACGGGTGGGAGTATTGTTTAAAGTGAGGAATGTTACCAATTTTATGGGCTTTACATACTGATGTGAAACATTCAGGCACACTTTGATGTTTCTTCAGTGGATAATATGAGAAGGCTGGTTGAAAATTCGGGTGTAGTAGGTCATATGTATCCGTTGGCGTTATTGTGTTATGATATAATGCCGCCTCCTCCTCAGGTATGTCATCCATGGCTTTTAAGGGTCCCACCACTGATATTTCATCATTGTTTTTGTTTGTGATGTTACTGAGACTATTTAGTTTTGCAGGTAGAGAAAGAAATTGGAGAGAAAAGAGCTGTCTCCTTCCACGGGGTTGGATTATCAGTGGCATCAGAGATCAGCTTTTCTGAAACTGCTGCTTCTTGTCAAAGTCCTGAAATGGTTAGTTAAGTTTGCCTAATCACTGTCATTATCGACGATGATCATTCTATCCGATTCATGACCACTCAAGAATGTGTCATGACTCCACACTTTTTAAGTGACTGCTTAGTGCAGATCCTATTAACCTCTTAAATAACTGTTCCTTTAGCATAACTTGGTATCAATAGTACACAAGTATTCATATTTGGAGGCTACAACTTTTGTGTCTTTATATTCTGATGAAGATTTGGTAGTATGAGAAACTAAGTCCCACATTAAGTAGAATGGGATGCTCAATAAGGTATTTAAGTGGCGAAAGAGAGCTTGATATGTGGTTAATTTTGATGGAAACCGTGAGTTTTATATGGTGCAGGCCAAAGAGGCATATACACAAGCCTTGTATAATTCAGTGAGTGAGCAATATAATGTGCTAAAATCTGCTGTATACGCTCAGCAAGGATTAGAAGCATCAACTCCAAATGTATCTCTGTCATAGCCATAAAGAATCAGCTCCAATCTGTATACAATCAGGTATTATTTTCAAATTAGGCTTCAGGGAAACTGCTTTATAATATACTCCTATCAAATTATTAGCTGAAAGCCAATGGTATCACTGTATCTTTGTTTGTCAATTCCCTATTACTATAATTTATAAGCCCCATGTTACTGTTTATCCTCTTTTTTTGCTTCTTTCTTTTTCATCCAAGTTAGATTTTGTAGTTTCTCATAGTATGGTACATTAGTGTGTTATACTCTATCTAAAACTCGAACCCGGCTTTGGGCTAGGAAAAGGATCGTCCTTTTCCTTCCTTGGACTGTTGGATTAACAGTCCAGATTTAATATATTATAAAAATATTATTATTATATTAATATATTAAAAATATTATTATAAAAATATATTAAATCCTGGACCGTTGGATTAAGGAAAAGGATGGTCCTTTTCCTTCCTCTTTTCCTAGAAGGAAAAGGACCAAGCCGGACTCCAAAAACTCATGGCCACCAGTTCTAACTAACTTAACTAAATTCTTTTCAGATGCCAATGACGATAATCTATTTCACTCTAGCGGAAGCTTCTTTTATACTACACCCACGGATTAGCTTGATGGAAATTTACAGTCAGTTATATGTCTTTTTTTTTTTTTTTTGGAATCTTTTACTATGCATATCTTGTATCAGGGTTTTATTCATTGTTTTTTCAAGGTTCGGCTAAGCTGCTCATTGTACATGTCCGTCCTAGTTGTCTGTAACATTGAAGCATATACTTTTTTTGGTCAATAACATTGAAGCATATACAACACTTGGGGATTAGGCTCTTTTTTTGGTTTTTAACCCCCTAGCTGAATAAAAGGTAAAGTTATTTTCTTGAATTTTTTAGTTCAGATTTGATTTGTTTCTTAAATCCTAATAAAGGAATCTGTTAAGAGTGTGATTTTGTTGGACATTGATGGTGTCAGACTGTGCAGGCTTAATTTAAATATGCAATTTGGTCAATTTGCTTAAAAATTTTAAACTCTTGCTATTAATCTCCTCACTTATCATTAATTAATATAAGACAAATTCAAAACCACTCTAGATGTGCCAAAAGCTTGTCTTTTTTCTCATGAACATGGCAAGCATCTGTTGAGTAGCATTATTTGAGCCCATTTGGATTAGCAGTGGTATAAGGGACCTTTTTTTAATCTAACTTTTGCAAACTTAAGATAAGATAAAAGTCATATTAATAATTTATATTTGGATTGGCGGTGACAGAAGTGCTTTTTTTTAAACTGAAATTTGTTTGAATGATTATCTGAAAAGCAAGTTTAGATAAAAAAATTACTGAAAATGACGTGAATTTCTATTATATATATATATATATATATATATATAATCTGATAACTGATATATTATTGAGAAAAATTTATAAATACTAATAAACACTAGATATTGTTTAATAGATAATAATTTATATAAATTACAAAATAATAGGAGTCTTAATTTTTTTTAACTAAATAATATTATATTGCTAAAATTATAATTAATTTTTTTACCAACAATTTTTTTGCCTGCAATTATGTTTTAGCAACCTAAAGTTTAAAAATACATGTTTTGGAAAAAAAATATTATATATTTCTTGTTCTTGCCATTTTACGCAAAGCAGACTCTTAGTTAGAATAAGACAAAGGAACCAAAAAAAAAAGCACAAGACAACGGGGTGCCGCCATGATAGAGGGGAGAGAGAGAGGGGAGTGAAGGAGGTATCATGTGGGACCCATGAACGCTTTTCAATCCCATGGTGATGCAGCTATTTTTTACTTCTTTTAAGAAGTGATTTTTAGGTTAAAAGTCTATTTGGACAAACGTGAATACAAATAGGATAATAAAATCTTATTGTACTTTTTATATAAAAAAATCTGTTTGACTCCACTCCAAAAACACTCGACATGGTGAGGCCAGGGAAAATCTTAATATTTACAAAACTGAAAAACATGTTGGGGGCAAACGATGTCAAGAAATAACTTTCGTGTCTTTATTTTAAGAGAATTATAATTTTAAAAAATTCGATTATTTGATTGATAACTATAAATAACGGCAAAATTAAAATGTTAAACGGATATGAAAGAATGCGTTATACTGAACATTGCTAATTGATGATGGTGTGTTGGAAATGCATTAATCTTTTTGGGTTGTATTGTCTTAAGCCCATAAGGTGGACTTAAAATAGTCCACAAGTATTAGAATGCATTACATGGGCTTGTTGGTCAATTAGTCCAGATGAGTAGGTTAGTGTCAAGGTATTAAAACTCGGACTGGTCATTGAACCGGTCGGGGTACTGAGTTAAGGGTCAGTGGGTCAAACCGGGACCAAACCGGAGCTAAACCGGGACCAAACCGGTGAAAAATTGAAAATTTTAGACTTATAGTATGAAATTCTAAAGGAAATTTTTTTTTTTTTTTTTTTATTAAAAACACCAACCCGGACCGGACCGGTTTACCGGCCGGTTCGCCGGTTACCGGGCCGGACCGGCCAGTCCGGTCCGGGTTTCACAACCTGGGTTAGTGTGATAATGATGTTTGTGTATATACAAAAAATAAGATTCATAATAAACATATATGAGAAATAGTCGGGAGTGATATTGAAGAGGGTAAATCGAACAATATAGAATTCTCTAAAAGTGGGTAAAACAACGAAGAGAGTACATGATAAAGCTATTTAGTAGGACCTCTTAGTTAACAATAATTTATAAGGAGAATTATAATGAGATCCCAAGAAAATGGCTTAGTTACTAATAAGTCCTAATGACAACTAAAAAGCAGATAATGACAAATTACCAATAAGTCCTAATGACAATTAAAAAATAGATAATGACAAGTTTCATAATAGAAAATGAGAACGCCTTACTTATTATTGATACTTCTCTGTAATTAAGTCCATTATTTAGGGCATTATCCTCGTCCCCCCTGATTTATATTTAGCTATTGGATGTGTGTGATTGCTCTTATTTAAATGTAACTCGGATTCGACTTCTCTCTCTTGCCGACTTCTCTCTCTTACCTTACCTCTCCCCTAGCCTTCTTTTCCTTTCATCACCACTGAATTATAAATTTTAATAATTCAGATTTAACATTTTACAAAAATGTTATCACAATTTTACTTTTTAAAAAATTTAAATTGTTAAAATATGATTAAAAAAGCCAAAGATTATTATTATAGAGTATACTTCCTTCCTTCCTATTGTTTTTATTACAACGAGGAATTGTTGATATAAAATTTTAATGATTATATACTATTCTTTAAGAAAAAGGTAAGATAATATTTTTATAATTAAAATGTTAAATTTATACTATTGAAATTTTAATCCATTAATAGCAAAGGAGGGAAACAAAAAAGGAGAGAAGCCACATAAGGATGAGGTGGAGTGGGAATTCCAAGGGAAAGCGTGGAATGAGGCGTTACGCAACCACTCATTTATTAGTTTTTTCCTTTGGATTTGGGATTCCCTTTCTTTCTTTCTTTGTTTTTTTTTTTTTGTGCCAGTGGATTTGGGATTCCCACTCCTATAGTATAGAGTTCATTTTAGATGTTCATAAGTAATAGCCTTTTTCATAAAGTAGAGAACTAGAGATTTCCTTTCTACAGTATATGCCCACACGCCCTCCATCCACACGGAACCAGCTTCGGGTCAAAGAAAAGGACCGAAGCCGATTCCCATCCACACGCCACCACTTTTCCTGCAATTTTAATTACTTCATTTTAATGCTTTCACTATTTTAAAATACTATTATAAATATAATCCCAAAAACAAAACGATGCAATATAAAGGCACACCTTAGTCACTTCAAATACGGACAAGATTAAAAGGAAACCAAAGCTGTGTTGTTTTTCAAAACCCTTTGAATCCTTTTTAATATTTATGTCATTTCAAGTCATTCATAAAATATTCCTGATTTATATATATATATATATACATACAAACATGCATGCACCGGTGAACAAGGGATTTGAAAGTTGATCGTGGAGCAGCCCAAGAATGATCCGCAAGTTGTGTTTATGTTTCCCTAAGCAGCTCTTTTATGTTTCTCTTTTGTTGCTTTGTGTTGTTCGTTCTCCCATAAGATTCCCTTTTTTAATACCCAACCACATTATTATCGTTAATCAAATCAAAAATCTTAAGTTTCGCGGTAATAATAATCAGATATGCTTCTTGCAAGTGGGGGTGGTCCCACATCACTAAGGATGTTCAATGCATCTATCTCAACGTTAACATTAATAACACTGCTTATGGTAATAAAGTGGTGGGGGTTTTCTCCTCTGAATAATTACTATACAATGCATGCTCTACTTTCATCTAATACACCATATTCATTTATTTTTTAAAGAAAATACTTCTTAGAACAAAACTGCCTATATATATATATGCTATGCCCTCATCTCATTAATAACACTGCTTATGATGGTCTCAAAAAAAAAAAAAAAAAAACACACACACACACACACAGCACTGCTTATGGAAAGGGACCAGTATCTCTAGCTAGAAAACGCTACTAACCTTTAAATGTATGTCTGAATTAACGATACAAGCCAATTTTCAAATATGATTCGTGGTGTGTGAGGTTAGTGTAATTTGTTACTTTCATTCAATGAGTTTTTTTTTTAAGTAAACATTTGGATTATGCTATCTCATAAAAAACGATGCAATAAAATAACCGGGAAAATTAGAACTTGTTTGATTTTATTTTTTAAAATAGTTTTAATATTATTTTTAAAAAACTACAAAGCTTGTTTAGAAAAACAGTTTTTGGGTGTGTTCTTTTTTTTATTTTTTGAAGATGTCACTTGTTCACTATTGACACCATATTATTGACAAAGATGACCATCACCACGTCACTGATGGCAACGGCCGCCACCACATCACTTCAAAAATAATTTTTTTGAAACAACTATTCAAACAAATTTTGTTTATTACCTCTTTGTTTTCAAAATTTGTTTTTTTTAAAAAAAATTTATAAAATAATCTTAAGAAAAAAAAAAATCAAACAGGTCTTTAGTCTCAATTAAAGACTAACGTCCTTCTCTTATCTCAATGGTGGAGGTTGACTAAAGATACTAAAATTGCCATATAAGCGGCCTATATGATTAGCTAAAACTTGCCCATTTCTGTGAGCAGATAATCTTAGGGCTGTTTGGTACGTATAATTAATTTTGATGGAAATGAAAATAGAAATGGATATGGAAATGAGGTTTAAAAATTTGTTTGGTATGTCATGGAAATGAAATATAATTTTTGTATGAAAAGACTAAAATACCCCTCTAAATTAAGAAATAAAAAAATCTTCCATAAAATCCCATCACCACGAAAACGATTGTTGGTTGTATGGACCATAACTAATCCTGACCTCTCTTTCTCGATCTCTCTTTTTATTGTGGAATACCCAGAAAAAAGAAGATATTTCATATTGTACAATCAAAAGCTTCCATTGAATACCTAGAAAAAAAATTGAATCAAGCATTATGTTTTTTGTTCATTGCTTGCACATGTCACCGTCGTTGGTGCTGGGGTTGAAGATGAAGGTCAGCCATGATTCATCAATGGAGGTTTGGGGAAAAGATGAAAAAGATAAAGTCAAAGAAGGTCGATGGTGGGTGCAGTAGGCGGAGAAGGAGGTCGATGGTGGGTGGGGAAGAAAGTCGCCTCCACCATTGGTGAAGATAAATGATGATGCAATGGGGTTAGGGGTGATAAAAAAGGAAAGACAAAAATTATTTTTTTTGACGTGAGATTGTCAAATCTAAGTTTCTAGTATGAAAATCATTTCAATCAATTTTGATGGAACTGACCTCCACGTGGAAGCCAATCCCATACTTCTAGATTTGTATCAAACAGGGTAAAAGTATGGAATTGGCCTCCAATTCCATTTCCATGAGGCCAATTCCAGTGTAACGAACGGGGCCTCACTTCATCCACGACATCATTTGATGGGATTTTCAATCTTCAGCTTCTTTCTTTTTTTTCTCAATTATAAATTTCAATCCTCAGCTTTGCTAACATTTTTTTTAACTTTTTTGCAGCACTTGTTTCTTTATTTTCTCTTCCTCTTTTTAAGGGCTTCGAATCTTACAGAGGATTGGGGCTCGTCACCCCATTCGTACTTCTTACTTTTTATTATGTTTTTTAATATTTTGTTTCATTCATATATTGAACGAATTCTTTTTTTTTTTTTTGGGTAAGGAACGTCTGGGTTTATTGTTTTTTCCCCCTTTTCGTTAGGCTACATTCATTCAATGTCATGGAACTGGGGCTTAACTTTTAATGCTATTTTTAACACGAGAGCATATTAAAATACTAATTTTCTGGCTAAAAAATGCATGCCAGGGACTCATGGAGTGTTAAGTGTTGACGTAATTTATTTAAAGATGAAGAATAATATTTTTTTTGTTATACATGTGAAGAATGATAATATGAATCAATAACAAATCATATTATCCATGAATAATATAACATTTATTATAAATCTTATATAAGATATACTAGACAAGTGTAAATAGCAAGACTCGTTTGGTATTTAGGTTTCTCTACACCAAACACCTCTTTAAATATTTACTTACGTAAAATGTTGCAATTTGATTTTTAGGGGATGTGATGGATGCTTGAGTTCCTTCACTTGATAAAGGATGGCAATTTCTTTAAGAAAAAAAAAACTAATGTGAGAATACTACTATTTGTGACAAAATACCATATTAAACCCAAACAGATTGACCAAAGCCACCCTACCGGTAACCCGATGAATTGGCTTACTGATCCGGTCAATTAACTAAACCAAAAAATTAGCGACCTGGGATTAGATCAATTGGTTGACCTAAAATTAACTTGGTGTAATTTAAACATTAAATGGGTCGGGCAAATTTATCAAATTCGATTTTTATACCTTTTCTGCTTTGGTTAGTTTGAAATGACGTCGTCTTGAGTTTGAAGGATACATAGCATGTTTTAATGACTTTACTTTGTTAGATTATATGCTATTTATGCATAAATGTTTTATGAATAAAATACTTTGACCATCATTCTGTTTTACTTTAATTATATGGATTTTTTCTTTATTTTAAAAATTCATATAAACATCCCTTATAAATAAAAATATATGTTATATAAAACTTTCTTATATTTTTAAGATTATTTTTCATCCATTTAATTCTTAGAGAGTTGTTAAGTTGACCTTTAAACTTTTTTTAACCAAAATACCCCTATTTAATATAAGAATTATTTAAGCATTTATATTTGCCTTGAAGAAATTATACAATCAGAAAATATATCTACTATATATTTTCAAAATTTTAATATTTTTTAAAATTTATTAATTTTGATCATATTATATAATTTTATAAATTTAATTTTTATCATATTTACTGAAACGTATGTATTTTGAGTTTTTTAAATGGATAAAAGCATATCTCAAACACATATTTTTTTTTGTTACCATGTAGCATAAACAATATAATTTAAATATATTATATAAATAATATTTTAAACGTATGAAAAAGATATTATATTTTATAAATGTTCATAAATAAATTTGGGATCTAATACGCTATAAAAGGGTAAATTAGTAAATAAATTTTATTTTAATATAAATTTTAATTAAAAAATTTTGTGAAATTAAGGTAAAATAAAAAGAAGATTAGGGTATTTTACTCATATTCTGTTTATAATATTTTAATAATTACTTATTAATTTTCGATTAAAATCTGGTTAAACCGCTAATACGCTCCTAGGATGGATTGTAAATTGTAATCGTACCTTAGTGAGCTGAAGACTGAAAAGCCATTCACTTTATTGCAGATTTGGACACTTAATAAAGCATTATAAGGCCAAAAAAGAGGAACACCGATTGATGGATGAATTATTAAATATGCCATACTAAGAATAATTCAATCCCCGGATATGCGTTATGCGAGTAATTGATGAAGTTGATTGGCCGAAAAAAGAATCCGTCCAAAAGTGGAAGCTAATACACGTGGAACATGATGAGAGGACGGACCTTCGCGACATTTTCCAACATTAGATTTCCAATATCCGAGGGTGATCATCCCACAATCACATTAATAATAGTAAAATAATTCATATTTATTCCCTTTTTAATTAAATCATATTTACAAAGAGAATAGTGTATAAGTTAATTTAAAATATAAATTTAGTTAGACTCAATAGTTTTCAAATATAATACTTGAGACATCATATAGCGCCATTAAACATTATAATTAAAACTGACTCTTAAGTTTTTTTATTTGTTTACGGGTCTGTTTAGTGTGAGGTATTTGGAGGGGGGGAAATTTTTATGAGTTGAATTTTAAAAGATTGAAGAAGTGGGATAATAAAATTTTAATAAAAAGAATATATAAGATAAAAGAGTAAGAAAAATTAATTAAAAATTTGTAACCCCGCTTCTCTAATTTTTTTAAATTCAACTCAAAAAAGCTTTCCCTCCCCTCCTCTCCCCTCAGACCAAACAAGCCCTAAGTGTATAATCCCTTTTAGGATTTGGAGAACAAAGAGTTTTAATCTCTCATAACAAATACATTTTTCACAAATTGAACTTGTATTCTGCTCTTTAATAAAGTGAGGCCGCTTACAACAGCAACCAATAACTTGTTGGTAGTATTTTTTAAGGGGTTAAGGGGCAATTTCCCTTAATTTATCGTTGTTGGACAATTTTTCCTTGAAAGTTTTTTCAGGAGCAATTTTTTCTTGGAAAGTACCAAAATAGGAGTAAATTTGTTTTCACCGTTATGCTAGTTAATTTTGACTATTATTTGACTAAATATGCTGAGCTCATAGTACACATATTATCTACATCATTTTTGTTAAGGTGCAAATTTATCCTATAAGTCCTTGTACCATCATTTACTTCATTTTTTTTTTCAAAGTTAGATTTAAAACTTCTAAGGCAAACTTACATCCTTAACAAAAATGAAGTAAACGATGCGTATATTATCAGTTTAACATATTTAGTCAACTAACAGTTAAAAATAACTAGAATAACAGCCTAAACCAAATTACTTCCGTTTTTATACTTTTAAGATAAAATTTTCTAGTGATCCGGTTTTAATTGAAAGGGCAAATACAAGCGGCATGAGATCATGAGAGAGACAATAAAAAATAATAAAAGATATAGCAAAATGAAGCCACGGGCATGAACTGCCAGAACTGGACAATGAAAACGAGTTAATATAATCTTTACTCTGTTTAATTTGTCTTTTATCCTTCAACTTTTAAAACGCAGGTTTTAATCTTTTAAATTTTATTTTATTTAAAATATTTATTTCTATAATTTAATCTAAAAAGAGAAAATGACATCAAGGTCCCAGTTAAAGAAAATAATATCAGAAAAGTCATATAATTTGTCATTGATTACTCTTTCACTTATCATTAATAAATTATGAAACTTTTCTAAGATTATTTTTTTTAATTGAGACCTTAATATTATTTTTTTATTTAAAAACCTGGACCACTTTATATTTTAAGGAATCACAATCAAAATAATAGTAAATTTAAGACACGAAATATTGTATTAAAAAACTATGGGCATGAGGCATATAGTGCTTACTTTACACATTTCTATATTTTTAAATTTTGCTTTTCCAGTACCATGTGGCGTGGGCAGACTGCAGAACCAATTAATTATGAATAAGGGTATAATAATTTATTTCACATATTCATTGCAATATATTTTGGACTCACTCATTCAATGAAGTGCGAAGAGAAATATATTACTCCTATATTTTTGTTCAAGCCAAGAGTGTGCGTTTTTTTAATAACCCAGTAGCAAGTCAGAATATAAATATGTAAAATGAAATTGGAATAATATGTAAAAAAGTCTATGTTTCAAGATTTTACTGATGCGTCGATACTAGAGTGTCATGTTGATTGGTTGAGAGAAGCAATCTCCTCACACATCTTAGATTCAAATGATATGGGGGAAAGCTGAAAAATTTTACTGATAAACATGACCTGAACTTAAATATGATGCCATTGTACACTAAAATTTACAAACACAGACTTTTCATGAATTTTCTCCAAAAACTTATAAGAAGCTGGACAATTTAAAATTACAATTCGTAAATAGAAATCATTGAATCAAATGGTAAGAGCTTAATATCTGTTAAATGGATATTTGAATTGGACTAATCAGTCAATTAGAATAAGAATATTTTGAGTTGTTCTCATTGTATTCGACAGAGTTGATACGAAGTGATATTACTGCTAAAATAAATAGGATTGTTTGGAATCACGTTTAGAGATCCAAAAGTGCATCTCAACCGCCAAAGCCCAAAAGCCACATTTTAGCTTTTTGTGATATTTGGATCAACTTTTCTCCAATTGCACCTTCGAAGAAAAATTTGCTTGAAGCCGTATCTTATGATTGCAAAATAAAAATAACATTCTGGTTCTTATTATAACTTATAAGTCCAATTATAAATGAAAATTTTGGTTCTAATTATATAATTTAAAGGTTAATAATATTTGTTTTTCAATTTCATCCTTATTTATGAATGTATTCGAAGAAAAAATGAATAATAAAATTTAAGGAAAATTGGGAAAAACTCACTCATCTGAAATTTTGTTGGGGTGAATAAGTTAATAAATCTGTATAACTATTTTATTAACTATTTTTATTTTTACATCCAAACTTGCTTTTTACATTAATTACTCAAAAAAGTTTAAGTTTATCAAACTGACTTTTTCAAAAGTCAATCTAAACATAAATCACATTACACAATTTAAATTTTATCCTATCTTATGTTTGTAAAAGTTATATTAAAAAAAGTTATTTCTACCCCGCTAATACACCCATACCTAGGTATTTCTATATTTGGATTAGCTTTTGAGAATAACTTTTACGATTTATAAGGTAAGTATGTGAGAGGAGTTTTATCTCGACTTGCGAAAAATAGTTTCTAAAACCACGGTTTGGGTGTTTCCTAAACATTCACATAACCAAACACTGATTGTTGTTGAAGCGTGTGTTTGGACATGCAATAGGGGGTCAAATCATGCGTTTTTATATCTTGGTTGAAAAAATGAATGTTTGGTTCAATGATGGTAAATTTGGGCTTTTAGAAATAGGCATGACAAAATTCAAGAATTTTATAAGCTCCATTTTGGAGCTATTTCAGTAGCTTTTTGGACTAATTGTAAATTTCATTGTACCCAATGTGCTATCAGACCAATTACAATTTCACCTTTAATATACTTTTTCAGTTACAAAAATTACTTTAAAATATTTTCTAGTGTTTCTAACCTCTTAAAATATTTTTTTAGTTGTACCCAGTATACTATTAAACTGATTGCAATTTTAACTTTAATATACTTTTTTAGTTCCAAAAATCACTCTAAAATATTTTTTTTGTACTTTTAACCCCTTAAAATATTTTTCCAGCTGTACTTAGTATGTTATCAGACTTATTGTAATTTTACCCTTAATGTATTTTTTCGACTCCAAAAATTACTTTAAAATATCTTTTGGTGCTTTTAACCCTTATCCAGTTTTAGGGGACTGATTATAATTTTACCTTTAATGTATTTTTTTGATGGTAAAGAGCACCCAAAACTTATAATACTGATTTATTGATTTCCATCAACTCTAAAATATTTTTCAAGTAACACCTAATATTTTAAATTTTAAATATTTACTTGATTTTTAAAATATTTTTTCATCCACTCTCTCTTACCATTATCACAAAAGCCACTTATGCTTAAGTCAATCCAAACAAGTTTTAGTTTTACAAAATTCATTTTTACAACTGTTAATCCAAACATAAATTAAATTATATAATTTGATTTTTACTAAAAATAAAATTATAAAAAATCATTTTTCTTATTACTGTTGTAAACACATGCAAAATCCCAAAAAAAACGCTGATTTTGGGTGTCAACCATTCAACCAAACGCTGTGAAAGCAACTTGACAGCCGGAGATAATTCCACGCGCCCCTTTCATGATAGAGCCAAAAGAAACACAACGTAATCATTTCTAAAATTTTATGATTATCATTTTTGTAAGATATAAATAGAAAATTGGGCAAATTTCGCTTAATTACCATAAGATCAACTTTATTTCAGTTAACCCTAAAAAATTTTGCAATTTTACTGCACCTCTAAGAACCAAAATAAAAATAAATTTTGTGAGTAAAAATACAATAACACCTCTTGTTTTATTTTGTTTCAAAAAATGTTTAATTGTCGGCCATCAGAAATTAATTTGTGTTTTTTATATGAGGATCTTATTTGTTCATGAAAAGTTGCACACTTATAAATATGACTTATTGAATTTGTGTTGTTCATTTATAAGTATCAAGCTCCTTATAAACAAGTGAAATAGACATATAAACAATAGAAATTAATACTTTAACACTTAACAAGAAAATATACGATCACGAACAAATCCCATTTATAAGTGTCAAACTCTTCATAAATAAGTGGATCATGCATATAAACAACACAAATTAAACAAGTCTCATTTACAGCTGTGCAAGTCTTTATAAATAAGTGGAATAGACATATAAACAATATAAATTAATTTATGGTGCTCGGCCATTTGAGGTAGCTTCAGCCTGGGAGCTGTCAGTGACTATCAAGCATTTTATAAAAAAAAATAAAGTAAGGGACATTATTATACTTTTACCCATAAGATTTATTTTTATTTTGATCTTTATAGATGCATTGAAATTTTAGAATGTTTTGGATTAATTAAAATAAATTTATTTTTGTGGGATTAACTAAAATTCTCCCTATAAATTTTAGAAACAACACATTTATAATTAAGTACACAGTGAGCACATATATTTTAATTAAATTATTTTAAATAATTTTGCGCTATTATAAACCAACATGTTACAGGATTTTTTGCTCTATAGAGTATAATTTTTTTAATTGATTTTATTATTTCCCAAACATCCATTAAATTTGAGAAATTAATTATTTTACCAGGGTCAAAATGATAACCTGAAAAATGTCAACTTTCTCCCCATCTCTTTAACATTTAAATCCTATTAAATTAAAATATACGGATAAGTATGAAAAGAATAAAAATTACCAAATAATCAAAAGAAATTGCATATAATTTGAAATAAATCACATTATTCATACATTGTGAATAATATAATCCCTTTTCAATTTTATATATTCATATTTTGCATTGATATCGGTATTATTTTTTTAATGTAAACTGAATCCCCCGTTTTTTTTTCCTTACCGGCAATCTGAACCCCATTAACTCGTGATAACGAGCATATCAATAATTAAGCACTTGTTTGGACTAACAATAGAAATTATTTTTTTAACGTGATTTATGACATATGAGCTAAATCTGTGAGAGGAATTTTGTTTCCACATACATGGATGTGTTTCTTGAACGCTGACTCAAACATGCCCTAAGTCATAAGGAGAAGCCTGATTGATAAGGATAAAAAATGGGGAAATGACAGAGAAATCCCAATGACAAAATAAAATCACAGTAAAGTCCATTTGAAAGAAAATAACAACTCATTAAACATGTTTTTATGACAACTCATCAAACATGCCCTAAGTCATAAGGAGAAACCTGATTGATAAGGATAAAAAATGGGGAAATGACAGAGATGTTCCAATGACAAAATAAAATCACAGTAAAGTCCATTTTAAAGAAAATAACAACTCATTAAACATATTTTTATAACATTTTGAATCATTTTTTTAATATTTTGACTTTTTAAAGAGAGTTTAAAATGATTTTGTTTGGTCCTGGAATCTCTACGCCGTTTTCCCATAAAAAACTGCCCTCTTACGTAGGAGGAGATTGCTTAACCAACTGAACTGATATTGGTATGAAGTTATTTATATGTTGCTGATGCTGATTAATAAGATTTCCTCATGAATTTTATTCTTTCATGACCAATTATAACTGGCGTTTTCAAATTTTGAATTTCATTTTGCTCGTTTGTTTTTGGACTGAACAGTAGACTCCAAATAATTGTACGTCTCACTGCCAAGTGTGTATAATTTCACACTCACTCTATTTCCCCTTTTTTCCAGCGGCGCTTTCTCTTTCGCTTTCTTGTCGTGGTAGTCATTTTGGTATATGAAAAATAAAATTAAAAAAATGACGAATCCGCTGAAAATGACCATAAATTTATTTGTGTGTCACAGTCAGTTTGTCCAGAATTGCACTAAAGGACGAAATTTCCCAAGTTTTTCAACGATCATCACCCCAATGCTTAATTATTCATCATTCATATTAATCCCTTATTGCTTTTTCCATCCTCATTTCCCATTATCTGCTTCGCTTTTTCCCCTCTTTTCATAAACCCTTCTTCTTTAATGCATCATTATGTCTGATTTGAATCATTATTAATCATACGCAGTCACTAATCTTGAATTTGATGGCACTTCATTAAACACCATTTCTCCTTTCATATTCTATATATATATATATATATATATGTACCCTCCATAATTCTTTTAACATGTCTCAACGTATCACCCGCAAAAGAAAACAATATTATATGTTTATCTTCTTTTTCACACTTCACACACAATTTGTATTTATACATATGAGTGTCTTTTCTAGGATCATTATTTCTCCATTTATAGGTGTCATTCTTACATATGATCTTATTATTATATATATTGTTTTTATTATCATATGTCTCATTAGCGTTTTGTAATATAATAATATCAAACTCATCCTTTACATCTTCTTCTAAGGGTGAGATTGCGGGTTCAAACTCAAAAGTCCCCCAACAATTTGTGATGTTTGACATAAAACAAGCTCAAAATTCAATGGTTGTAGTTTAAGGTGTTGTAAAACCCTCATAAAAATTTTAAGCATGATGGCGATTTTTCTGGCAATTCCAAAAATGTAAAAAATCATGATTTTGACAAAAACAAACAATAGTGTTAAGGATCCAGAGACTATCGTTCAAGAGAAAAACATATGAATTTTGAAATGTGGTAAAGCATTCTAAAATTATCATAAGCTGTAATAACTCGCATGTAATAACTTATGGGCATTCAATAATAAGTTTTAAAATAAGAAACAACAATATATATTTATGTTATTCATCTGTCATTGAGACTTTTTGGTTATTGAATCATTATTTAAAATCTTATGGTAATTCTTTCAAAAGAACGTATAATTTTCACACAAAAAAAAAACACGCTTGCAACCTAAATAGATAATGTGTTTGTTTGGAATAGCTTATTTTTGGACAATAAGTGTTTATAAATCGTAATTCACGGTATACGAGGTAAGTATATAAGAGGAGTTATATCTCGGCTTGTGTAATAAGGACTTAATGTCTAAATATAAGCCCAACCAAACACACACAATAAACTTTAAAATGTAATTGAACATCTTGAAATTCTCTCAAGATATAACTATTATTAGATGTCCCAAGAAGACTATGGAAATGAGTATTTTACGGACCATAAAGTGTCAAAAACATAAGCTGTATTGCTAGTGATGCATACGAGTGAAATAGGAATTTGCTATGAATTGTTATGAGTATAGAATAGAAGAAGGAGACGATTTGGATAAAAGGAGTGGGACAAATGTCAATAGGTGGGGAAGGATATGATACTTCAGGGAGCTTGCGTGACATGAATGAATCCTCCTTACAAATTACACAGAGTGACAAAAAATTAAATTTAAAAAAAAAGTTAGAGAAAAAGGAATACTTTTGTAAAGTCACAGAGCTTACCATATGACCTGCTTCTCTGTATAACTGACAACAATGAAGTCATGCACATAAATTAAACCATCTATTGAAATTAAGACTCGTGTCCTTTCGTTTCTCTCTTCCTTATTTTGTTGCCACCACCCGCTTCACTCACTACACTTCCCTGCAATCACTTTCTCCCTCTCCCTCTCACTCTCTCTCTCTCTTCCTCTTCTTTTCCCTATAACGCTCCAGCACTGCAGATTTTTTGGGAGTGAAAAAAATTTCATCTTTAGGCTCTACCTGTTTCTCTTCACTACCTATGCAATCCGTACTAGTCTTCTTTTTTTCCTTATCATCATCACAATCCGGCAAAACCCAGAAGGCTTTGAGATTCACAGGCCCTTACCTTCCCTCTACTAGTTATTGATATTGAAAAGCTCCTGAAGATTTCATTTTTTTCACTAATCTGGCTGAACAAGCTCTACCCAAATCTTCTTTTTTTTCTTTTCTTTTTCATTCTTACATACCCAGAAAAAAACCCAGAAGCTTGGAGTGTATGAGACTTTTCATGGGCCCTTTTGCTTGATAGTTGTTGGTATTGACAAGTTCCAATGCATTCAGAATCTCTTTGACCATCAAATGAGTTTTTGGGTTTCTCTCATCTCTTTCTTCTTCTGGGGGGTGGTGGAGAGACAGAGGAGTGAATGGGGTGTATGTTGTCTCAGTTAGCGGCGAAATTTGCCTTCTTTCCGCCGTCTCCTCCGACGTACCAGCTCAAGAAGCGAGATGACGGCAAGCTCACGGTGGTGTCTCCCTCGTCGCCGGCTGTGTCCATTCCTCATGCCGACGACAATTCCTTGGACGTTTTGTTGGTCGACACGAAACATGGTAGCAAGATTGTAGCTTTTTATCTCAGGAATCCTTACGCTCGCCTCACTCTGCTTTACTCTCATGGCAATGCTGCTGATTTGGGTCAACTCTACGACCTCTTCGTGCAACTCAAGGTCAATCTTAGAGTTAATCTCATGGGGTTAGTGGTTTTTTACTATTTCTTCATCAAACAAGCATAAAAAAACTGTTTTTTAGCTCATTAATCTCATGATTTTAGAAATGGGTTATCTTCTCTCTCACACTTATGTTCAGAGACAGACATCACGTTATTGTTGACCCTTACTTTGTATTATTAGGGGACTGTACTGCAATAAATATTACGATCTGTTTGTTTTTAATTGGGTTGTTGTTGGTTTTGTTTTGCTTGGATTTGAAACCATGAAGAATTAAGTAATAGGAAAATGTTTCTTGATTAATGACTTATACTGGGCTTATTATTATTAGATCTGATGAATCACTGTACCAGAAATGCAAATGTCAATGCCTTTTCCAACTTTTCAATCAGAGCGAGTAACCGAGAAAGTTAAAACAAGTGCGTTTTGGCCTAACAATGAAAAGGAAAAACAAAAGCTAAGTTAACAACAAAATAGTTTAGTTGTTTTGTAGCTCCTCGTCAGTCCATAAAGACCAAAGACCCTCCCTTTTTTATTTTTTATTTGTTTTTGGGTTTCTGCATTTATTTGGCCTCCTATCTACTCTGTATAAAGTAAAACAAAGTTTTTAGCGCTGCTTAGATGTGGACATTTCGTGGCCCTGTCTTAGGTGTTGTGTTCATTTTCCTCTGTTCCTTTATTTTGGGTAAAAAAAAAAAAGAGAGAAACTTATCCTATTTGAAACTTATTTTATCCTTTTATCTTTTCTCCGAGTGAGTAAATTCAATCGAGTTTAATTCGTAGTTTCATTTTCACTCAAGTCTTCTCGAATCTAAACAAGTTTGATGCAGTTTAATCCAATTTGGTTGGACAGGCAATATTACTAGTTGCTCTGCCAATTTATGGATCAAACGTGAAGCTGATATTTCCCTCTGAATTTTGCAGATATGACTATTCTGGATATGGGGCTTCTACTGGCAAGGTAGCCTTTTGTTTAACTTTCTTTTCCTTGGATGTTACATTAATACTACCTTTTATCCTTAATATAAGAGTCAGTTGACTTTTTTTTTTTTTGAGAGATTGAGGAAAGTAATTGAGTTATATTAAAGAATTTATATTTATGGTTTTTCTTTAAATTAATTTGCTTGATTTATAAATTGATATATAATCTGATGATGCGCAACATATACTTTGATTGAATAGTTTATTTACTTTCCTTAATCTCTAACAAAAAAAAGTCAACTGGCTCGATCAGAGGGAGTAATATGATATGGGCTCCAATCAAGTAAAGTATAAGAGCAGCTTGTACTGACATGGATGGGCTCCTTTTATTCTTTTGGACCACTTTGCACAATTTCTTTTGTTGAGTTTGATTATAAATACTCCTCCGGTCCTTTGAAAAGTTGAGGTTGGGTCTAAATATAAGACATAGTTTTTTATATTTGTCAATTTTTTTGAATTTATCCTCATTGATGGTCCTTCAACAATAATCAAGGAGGAGGGGGAATGAAGGAATCAAGGAAGATGATTAGGGTGTTTTAGAAAATAAATGTCACATTAGCTAACTAAACCAACTTCCTTAATCTAATCAAATTAGGTAAATATGTGTTATATTAAGGACCTAGGGGAATATAGTTTCATGTATTGTTTCTTGATAAGAAATACTCTACGGTCCTAATTATAAGATAAAGTTGACTTTTTTTGAGAAATTAAGGAAGCCAATTAAACTACTTTAGAGTATTTATATTTTTATTTTTTTCTCCAAACTAATTAATTTTACTAATAAACTAATATATAATCTAAGGATACTAAAAATATAAACATTCTAAAGTAATTTAATTGGCTTCCTTAATTTCTCCAAAAATGTCAACTTTGTCTTATTATTAGGACCGGAGGTAGTATAATGAATGTCATTGATTTGTAATACTAGTCTTTTTTCAAAATCTACAGCCTAGTGAATCCAATACATATGCTGACATTGAGGCAATATATGCATGCCTTGAAACCCAATATGGAGTGAGCCAAGAAGACTTAATCTTGTATGGCCAATCAGTGGGAAGTGGGCCAACTCTGCACTTGGCATCCAAATTGCCGAGATTGAGAGGCGTCGTTCTACACAGTGGCATTCTGTCTGGACTCCGTGTGCTCTGCCATGTGAAGTTTTCACTTTGCTTTGATATATACAAGGTAATAATTTATGAGAATATTACTATGTCTAACCTTGTACTTGAGGAATATCAAATTTTAACTGTAAATGTTTGCTTTTGGTTTTTCGCATCATCTGATATGATCCATAAACCATCGTTTCCTGACTTGTGCAGAACATAAACAAAATAAAGAAGGTAAAGTGTCCAGTACTGGTGATACATGTAAGTATATGATGCTCTTATGATTCAGAGTTTATCTTACTCTCTATTCAATTGAGTTTTATGGTTTTTTTTTTTTGGTCATCTGGTGCATCACAAGCTGTTATCTTCTGAAATTAGGCTATTTGATGGCAAATCTTCAAAACATTTGTCCCCATTTTATCAATGTTGAATATGCTTGGCCAAACAGTGACAATGCTGATGGAGACATGTTATGGTTTGAAGGGTGTGAATTATGGTGAAAGATTATGAGAGAGGAGGAAAACAGAGTGTTGGGGAAAATGCAACACAAGACTGTGAAACTCGCATTTCATATGCTGTGTTCAAATCTTCATGCATGGAATTCTTATGAACCTTGTTATCAAATTATTCAGAGTTTAACAGAGGAAACGTGATTGTAAAAATGTACCCCTGATCATTGGTAATTGAAGGTGAAAAGTAAAAAAATGAGCAATGAAGAACCCAGACAAATGTTCAATCCACCGAACAATCAAAAACAAGGAGAGTTTTTCTGACTTATAGAGAAGGGAATAAGACACCCTCTTAATCATAAGTGTAAGATGAGTACCACTATTGTTCTTGAACCAAAATGTCAATATATCAACAGAGAAATATTATAATGTGTATTGAAGATTCCTCGTGTTTCTAACTGTAAGGCAAACTTGTTCTTTTGATATATTTTGATTGAGGGTGATATTCGGTCTAATTTATTAGTTGCATCAATTGGTAGTTCTAGTTCTACATTATGGTTTCCACCAAATGACCATGTAGATTTATGATCTTCATTTTCTTTTGTAAATTGAAGTTTCTTGCTTATATGTCACACTATCTCAGTCCAACTTGAATATGCTCTGATTAAATATTTATTTGGTGTGTGCCATGTGTCCGTGTGTGTACAGGGCACAGAAGATGATGTTGTCAATTGGTTACATGGCAATGGATTGTGGAAAATGGCAAGGGAACCATATGAACCATTGTGGATTAAAGGAGGTGGGCATTGCAACCTGGAGCTTTACCCCGATTACATTAGCCATCTCTGCAAATTTGTTCAAGAAATGGAGAGCATGACAACAGAGAAGCGCCTCAAAAAAATCCGACAAAACATCGATCTGAAATCAAGATCTACCCACAGTTCCACCTGCAGATTCTGCTGGATGAGCTGCTGCAGATTGAAATGCCCAGAGTGCTCAGATTGCGGCTGCACAAAATGTTCCTGCTCCTTTAATTGTTTTGCATGCTGCAGAAAACCAAGCTGCTCCAAATGTTGCCACTTACCCGAAATAAGCTGCTCCAAGTGTTGCCAGTTACCCAAAATAAGCTGCTCCAAGTGTTGCCAGTTACCCCAAATAAGCTGCTCCAAGTGTTGCCAGTTACCCCAAATAAGCTGCTCCAAGTGTTGTCACTTACCCAAAATAAGCTGCTCCAAGTGTTGCCAGTTACCCAAAATGAGCTGCTCCAAATGTTGCCCATTACCCGAAATAAGCTGCTCCAAGTGTTGTCACTTACCCAAAATAAGCTGCTCCAAGTGTTGCCAGTTACCCAAAATAAACTGCTTCAAGTGTTTTAATTGTTGCAAATTACCCAGGTTGTCAAATTGTTTGGGTACGATATGCTGGAGACCAAGCTGCTGCTTTTGTTGTGGAGAAGAAGGTTCAACGACTGTGTGCTATCCAAATTGTTCAAGACCAAGGTGTTGCCGTAGGATGAGATGTTTCTATTGGCAGTGTTGTGTGGGAAGACATGGAAGGAAATAGAAATGGTTAAATCATAAATGGTGGTTTCATGATTTGTTTGTATAGAGGACCAGCCTTGCTGGCTAACAATCTTCAATACTGATGTGCAGCAATGTACAAAACCAAGACAAGTCAGGAATGACAGTTGTAGGAAAAATTATGCGTCCTCTCTGTTTTGTTTCTCTTCTTTCTGATAAGGTTTATTGGGGAACTTTATCTCTTTACAAATTTGATGCTTCATTTGTATTATTCCCGGCGGCTGATGAATGACATAATTTTATCTTCCACTTTGTAGCCTTTTCATCTTTGGATTTTCTGCAGCTGGATATATTGTTTTTGTATTGTCGCAAATGAAAAGTAGGCAGTTTGTGATCGTAGTGTCTGATATTGCTAAGAAAAATATCACTTAAGTGATTTACATATATTAAAAAAATAGGTAAGTTGATTATTTATTATTATTATTATGTAAAAATTGTCACTCTAAAATTTCCATATTCTAATGAAGATACTAAATATGGGAGACACTGAAAAACTGAGAAATCAACAAAGATGATATGAAAAAAAAAACTTTGCATTGTATCTCTCAATCAAGTGTAAATACTTTATTTTTATTATTTAAATTTGACAATAAAATTTTTAAATTGTTTAATTTATGGCAACGATTTTTCATTGTTAATTTATTATTTTATTGACAACGAAAGTAAATATTTGCGCATAATTTCAAATTCACAACTCAAAACTATCTAAAATAATCACTAACCAACCAATCAAAATATTATAAACAACCAATAAGCAGGGTCAAATATTGCTCCAAGACTTGTGCTAAATAGACCTTAAATCGTCAATGCCACCGAACAATAAAAGCATTTTACACTTCAACTCGTATATTACAAGCAACTATATGTAGCACATTGTAGGTACAAATTCTCCTCAATTCTAGGGCGCCTCAAAACGTAGGCTTCCATGGGCACATCACTTTTTGAATCTGTAGAGCTAATACTAATACTTATATTGGCTCATCATCACCTAATGTACAAGCTGGAGTGATTGTCACTGTCATGCAAAACTTGATAAAGCTTGCTTTTGGTCTGTTTCTTTTCTTAAAATCTGACGACAAGCGTTTATATTGTTTCCAATCCCCTTTTCTTGTTTCATTCTAACGCCTTGGAAGCTGCTTCAATAACTTGATTAGCTCATATGTCCTCAAGTCTTGACCAGAATAAAGGCAAAGGTCAAGTGGAGTTAAACCATCCTGAGATAAACACAAAGCTTTCATTAATTTAGATCCGCTATTAAGAGTGGAATCAGTGGGATGTTTCAGAACTCCGCAGCAGAGAAAGAATGACAAGATGAATAGATGCATGGAAATTGCTTTCTCAATTTTCACTCACTCCCACTTTATTCTCTTCATCTCTCTCTCTCTCTCTATAGAGTCACCATAAAAACTTCAATTGATGGAAGACCAAGGGATATTTTGCAAACAACGATTTAGGACAATCACAAACAGTTACCTTGTTTTTTATTGTTTTATCAGCACCTTTAATAAGTAGAAGCCTCACTACATCAGTTCTTCGTGCTTGAACAGCGACGTGTAAGGGTGTCCACCCATCCTGAGAGAGCAAATCATTTAACTTCTCAAACAGCTCATGCAAATGAACAAGACATAGAGATGCTAAACTAAGTAGGAAATATAATTAACCTTACATTGTCCCGAAGATTTATATCAACATTATATAGCAGGAGGATTTTAATTGTCTGGCTGGAAGCTGTCTGTACAGCATAGTGCATCAAGGTTGCCCCCTCCTGTTTCCGGTGCACGAAAGTGTCAGTGATGGCCAAATAGATATCTCATAACCAGGGCTGAGAATAAAACTATGCATTAATATCTCCTTGAAACAATCCAATAACACCATTACTACGATATTTTTGTAAGGGACAGTGACGGCAGAGAGGTTTGAATATGAGCATCCACGGAAACTATCTTAAGCGCTCACTAGTAATATCCCTTCCCATGCAAGTGGTGTTGTGTTCATATCAGCAAGTAGATATGTAGAAAGGAAGAGTACAGTGTAAATTACTCACTTTATCAAGTATGAATGGATTAGCTGAATTTCTCAGAAGGTAGTTGGTTATGGCCTGCTTTTTACCAATTATGGCCTTGTGAAGAGCAGTCAAACCATCCTGAAAACAAGTAAACCACAAAATTATATATCATAACAAGAACATTAGCACGTTTAACCTCCCTACACGGAAATTGGCAATTACATACCTTATCAGCAGCATTAATATCGACATTATGTTTCAACAAAGAATCTACAAGGTAAAACTCTCCAGATGCAGCGAGAGTGTGTAGAGGCAGCCATTTCTCCTGAAAATGATCGGTTTTGGTTACAAAAGGAGGGAAAAAGCCACTTAACTGATTGACCAAAAGAACTACATATAAGCAAAGAAGCATAATTCTTTTCCTGACTCCTTTATCAAGGTTTTAACCATAAAACCTTGCAACTGCGGTACTTATTCTTAAGAAATCCAGAGCGGTAAGAATTATAATCAAGACAATATGAAATTTTCTAGTAATTCAAATAAAACACCACAAAATAATAAACTGATTAGAAAACTTGGACAGGGAAGAGAATTAGACGTGGAAGACTCACAGAAGTAGCTGCCGCCAAATCTGGTATCTTCTTATTCAATAAAACCTTCTCCTCCTTCGTAAACAATTTACGACGGCCTATTCTTTCAAGCAGAAAATAACCTCTATTAGATCATTCCCCACAATCACAAACCAGCAGTCGAATTAAACAAAAAGGCTTAAAGGAAGGATTGAAAGATATGGGTACCTTGACGTTCGGTATTCTTTTCACTAGGATCGTACTTCTCACTACTGAAAAACTCTGAAACGTCCTCCAAACCCCTACCGTAAACTGCCCACCTGGGATTCTTAGGCTTTACACGTTCACTAGCAGACTCATTACTTGCATCAACTTCTTTTCCATCGGGAACCTCCTCCTTCACCGGAAAACTCGAAGGGTTGTCAAGAACCAAGGGCTTCAGCTGAGTCAATTTGGCCTCCTTATACGCCTTATATTCTTCCAGGTGCATTTGCCTCAGGGGAATCATCCCTTGCTTCTTCTTCAAGACCCTGCTATTGAATTCAATTTCCTGAGCAATCTTGCGCCTCTCCTTCTTTGTGATGTTGATCTCTGCCTGAGCTTCTCTCCACCGGTCAGGCACCAAATTCTCAGGTACCATCTCTGGGACATTTTTCTTCGACTTTGGTTTCGAATTATCTAAGCCGGAATCATCTATGTTCGGTTCTTCCTGAAGAATTGGGTCTTCGAATATGCCGTCTTCGAAGACGACACAATCTCCAATAACATGTTCTTCCAAGTCGTCAACCGGTACCTCATTGGAGGACTGAAAGGCTAGCTGCAGAGAAGGAAGCTTCCTCTGAAACTTTGCGGTTCGCCAAGAACAAAAATTGCGTGGAGAAGCAGAAGAAGGGAAAATGGGAAGAGGATAGAGGATTCTGTGGGCTTGAGGATTCAGCAGAGACGACGAGGAAGGCGACATGGCACTTCTTCGAGCTCGCTGAAGCTGCAAACCATGGAGCCGATAGAACTTTATTTTGGGCTTATGGAGTCCTCTTCGAGCTCTGAGCCCATTTTTGTTTCCAGGCCCAATGACAAGTTCCACTGTTTGGTGTGGGTCGATTGTACTTTGTTATCCAGGTTCTTCGATTTCACACAATTATAAGTTTGTCATTTTTTTTTAATTTTTAAATCTTGTTACCTAGAAAAAATTTTGTCAACAGCAAGTTGTCTTAATGATAGCATAATCAGCCACGCTTAAATGAGGTCAAGGGCATGAATCTGATGTTGATATGTTTGTGCGTCTGTGTGCATTTAAATTGTTTAAAAACACCTTAGAGTGATGGATAAAGCACAAAATACCTTAGGATAGTGAATACATAGAAAAAAATACTTCAAAATGCTAAATGAATCAAAAAAATACTTTATAAACAAAATTTCTCCTAAAAAATAATACTTTATAAATTAATTATCTAATTTCTATATGTGTATGATCAGAGGGAATAGATGACAACATAACGTACCAGAAGGCAAGAGATACTCAAGAGGAGTTTCTGCATCAGAGTGATCAAGGAAAGCAAGCGCGGTAGGGGTAATCACATGAAAATGAAAGAAAATGTGAGGGTATGAAAGTGTATGGTATAATTTATTGGGAAAATGACAGAAAAATGCTCCAAATATTTAGAAATGATAGATAGGTTTTTTTATCAAAAGATGAGTAGAAAATATCAAAACGTGATAAGGAATTCCTAACTTCTGGATTTGCGAAACCACCCATCTGTTATTTCTAAATGTTTGGAACATTTTTCTGTCATCTTCCCTAATTTATTTACATTAAATTTTTATATTTTAGAACTTTACAAACTGGTGACATTGGAATACTTTTGTTAGTGATGATTTGTTCTCGAGATAAAACTGACTTCTTCTGGTCTTTCTATGGGGAGATATTAAAATTTGATTAATTTGAGTTTGACATTGATGGAGGGCAGACAGTGTGAACTTGGAGACATACCCTGTCGTATTGTGTGTTTACATTTTTTATGGAATTACAGTACAATGACATCAACTATAGAATGGATTAAAACAAAGAGCTCAACTTATAATTAAAAAAAAAAATCCTAAGAGCTCAACTGGTAAGAAAAAGACAGTACATGTTGACAAAAAAAAAAAAACAGTACGTGATTAAATCTATTTATTAACTTTCAAAGATAAAAGTTGAAAGTTTTAAACTAAAATGTGAATAATTTAAGCATGTGTGCGTGCGAAATAAGAATATTTGCACATAAATTAACGTTGGGCCCTTTTTTTTGCTAAAGGGAAATGCGTTGACTGGCTGATTATGATAGGAATGTTGCAATTAATTCTTGGAGAAGGGCATATCATACGAAGAAATTAGCAAAAAAAATGTCGAGAGTCAAATGAAAACAATAGGCTAGCTTAGGCTCTTGTAAGTTTCCAACCCATCTTTCTACTTGTTTGGTTTGATTCGTGCCCATTGACATATAAAAATAATCACACGTCATTTAATATTGACGTGGGAAAATGAAAATAAGCCAATTTGGCAGTTTCGTTTTCCATGATGTTATGAGTGGAAAATAAAAATATACGATGCGTGGAAAAATGTGGCCTCGTGATTTCTCGTTCAACATTGGCCCAATTGGTGGTACTATAATGCTATAAAATTAATGCTCACGTGAGCATTACTAATGGGGCCAGGTTTAACGGAGCGTGTTAGGTTCTCACAATGATAAATTAAAGTTTGAATTTTAAATGGGAGAGGTGCCGACATATAATGCTCGATAGTACCTCGAATAGGACAACCTTTAATAGGAGGACACATGTGTCTAACAAAAAATAAAGGGAAAATGACATTTAGGTACCAAAGACCAAACAAAATATCAAAAAAAGCCATTTGAAAAGTTAAAGATCAGAAAAGTCTCTATGAACTTTTGGTGATAATATAATGCTATAAAATTAATACTCATGTGAGCGTTAGCGAGACAGGGTTGAATCTAGCAAAAGAGACTAATTTTTCACAACGTGGTGAATAGAGGTTTGAATCCTAACTGAGAGATGCTCACATTTCATGCATAAAAATAGTTCAAATAGGACTACTTCTAATAAAACGACATTTGTGCCTAACCCAAAAAAAAAAAAAAAAACCTCACGCAAGCGTTTGTTGAGTTTTGAGTCATATTTTTTTGGAAAGCGAGCAACTCTCAAGCAATATGTGCAACTCATGAGTCTATGTGGATCTTCAAATATTTATATATTAAAGCCATTTATTTTACATTCCTCACAGCTCTTAAAAACATTAAATCTGGTGAAAAGGGATTTAATAGTTTATATACGAGGTCTCAAATTTAAATTGATATAAATACAGAAAATGTCTTTAAGAAATCTACCACCAATTGAGATGGACAATATGACTCAGTCAAATAGACAAATATTAAAAAAAAAAATCCTTAGAAGGTTGTAGTTTTTTACCTGTTATGGTGAAACCAGCACAAGGGGGGCTAGGGCATATTCTCTTGTTTTAATGGTAAGAAGAGGGGTGAGGAAGAGGTGATATTGGAATGGATGATATGAAGATTGGATTAGGTCCAACTTTGGATGCTGAAATTGATGACCTGTTCACAAACCTAATGATGCCCAGCACATTGTTATTGCCAATTTGGTGTTGAGTTTGTGAAAGTGTGAAACCCAAGTGCCTTGGTCTCTTACAATGATTCCCTGTTATTGACATATTGAAGGAAGGTGGGTGTGAGAGTGGGGACATCAATCACTATGTTATGAGCCCATATACTCAAGGTGTTAATATGAAGACTACAGGCCCAAATAATGAGCCCATTTCAACCCAAGTGAGACGCAGTCACAGAGTAAGGAAACCCACTTGGAAATTACGGGAATTGAACGAGGAAGCTGGAGTATAATGCTCCCTGCGAAGAGGTTAGAGGTGTGAAGAATTTGGTATTGCTGAATTTCCCTTTCTGGTTGTTCTTCTCTTCCCTTGGGCGGATTTATCCGATTTCTGTATTTCTGGGTTCTTGTTCCTTTTGTGTAACTTGATTTAGTTGAACGATTTATATTTTGTTCCTTACTCCTTTGAGAATCAGAAGCTATACCAGTAAATTTGAGTTGAATCATTCACAATATCTTGTATTTGAGTTTGATCATTACATTTTGGTGCTTTCATTGCGTTCAGAACTCATTATGGCTGACAACACTCGCTTGAAAGAATTGCAATCAGACATGAAGAAGGTTCATGAGTTCGTCGAAGGGGCGAAGAGTCGTTTCGAACTGATTGACAACCGATTCGATCAAGTAAATGGCCGCTTTGATCATCTGGATGGCCGATTTACTCAATTAGAGACTCTTCTTCAATCTCTCGTCACGGATGTGTCTCGCCAATCTGAGTTTGCTGTTTCGGGGTCCTCTGCTTCGAAAATCCCAGTTGTTTCTCCTGTTAATTCCTACACACCGTTTCAGAAAACATTGAAGCTCGATTTTCCCCGTTTCGATGGCTCCGAAGCGTTGAATTGGATCTTTAAAGCGGAGCAGTATTTTCGCTACTTTGACATCCAAGACCCACAGCGTCTTGTCATTGCTTCAGTCCATATGGATGGCGATATTCTTCCGTGGTTCCAAATGTTGGACAAAGCAGGTCGTATTCCGAATTGGGCTGCTCTTTCTACAGCAATTGAAGCTCAGTTTGGTCCGTCCCAGTTCGATTGTGCACGATCCCAACTTTTCAAATTGACTCAGTCGGATATAGTGGAGTCTTGGGTGATTATAATGCTAAGTTTCTCACCTTAGCTAATCGTACCGATGATTTGCCAGAGGCAGCTTTGTTAGATTGCTACATTGGTGGTTTGCTACCAACTCTTCGGCGTGATGTATTAGTGCAGCGGCCTACTTCAGTTTTGAGTGCGATGGAGCTAGCACGGTTGTTTTCTGATGCTGCTCTCATTGGTTCACAGTCAGTCTCTACAGCAAGATTCACCAAACCATCGCCACCGTTGGGACCGATCACAAAGGCCATTGTGCCATATGCAGGTACTTCGACCTCTGTTGCATCTTCACATACTGGATCTGGAAAAGCAAATTTACCTCCCCTGTTACCCACGCCACATGTGCCACCGATTAAAAGAATGACTGCAGCCGAAATGCAAATACGGCGTGAGAAGGGTCTTTGTTACACATGTGAGGCCAAATTTACTCCTACTCATCGTTGTCCTAATAAGCAACTGATGATGTTAATTGGGGAGGGCGACGATATTGATGTTCCATTGGACGAGGCAGAGCCAATGGCCAGTGATGCTACTTTACATCATTTATCCCTTCATGCGTATCGGGGAACTCAAGGTGCTGCTACAATCCGTTTCCATGGTGAGATTTTGGGTACAAATATTCAGGTATTGCTTGATGGTGGTAGTTCTGATAATTTCCTGCATCCCCGAATCGTTACTCATTTGAAGTTGCCAGTCTATCCTACCACCACTGTTCGAGTCTTAGGCGGTACAGGACGTGTGTTGACTACTTCTGAATTGGTTAGGGATGTACCAGTTCAGATTTCAGGCCATGTTTTATTTTTGACCTGTCTAGTGATGCCTATTGCTGGAGTAGATATGGTTATCGGTGCAGCGTGGTTAGAAACATTAGGCCCACATGTGGCTGATTACAGTAACTCTACTGTTAAATTTCTACATAACCAGGATTTTATTACTTTATCCGGTTACCGTGAATCTGCTGTAACACAGGCTCAGTGCCACCATATGATACGACTTACATGTATGGAAGCTGTTGAGGAGTTTTTTTTGCTTCATTCTTTAGAAGTGGCTTCTGATCAGGCTGAGGTGCCTAATGATTTGATGATGATTGTTCAACGATACAAGACTGTTTTTGATCAGCCCCATGGTTTGCCTCCTAGTCGTGGCTTGGAACATCGCATTGACTTGCAACCGGGTGTAGGTCCTGTCAAGGTCAGACCTTATCGATACCCAGTGAGCCAAAAGGATGAAATTGAGAATATAGTTTCTGAATTGTTGTCTGAAGGATTGATCCAACCTAGCTCGAGTCCATTTTCAGCTCCAGTCCTTTTAGTCAAGAAAAAGGATGGCACATGGCGATTTTGTGTTGACTTTCGTGCCTTGAATGCTGCCACAGTTAAGGATGCCTTTCCTATGCCAACAGTCGATGAATTACTTGATGAGTTACATGGCTCTGTTTTTTTTTCTAAATTGGATCTTCGCTCCGGATATCACCAAATTTTGATGAAGGAGGCAGATCGAGAAAAGACAGCATTTCGCACTCATATGGGATTATATGAATGGTTGGTTATGCCTTTTGGACTCACCAATGCACCGGCTACATTCCAGGCTCTTATGAACTCTATTTTTCAACCTTTCCTTCGTCATTTTGTGTTGATTTTTTTTTATGATATATTGATTTATAGCCGTTCTTGGGAAGATCATTTACAACATGTCGAATCTGTCTTACAGTATTTAGAGCGTTATCACCTTTTTGCTAAGATGAGTAAATGTTTGTTTGGGTGCCGCAAACTTGGATACCTTGGTCATGTTATCTCCCAACAGGGGGTGGAAATGGATAGCACTAAGATTACGGCAATAAAGGCGTGGCCTACTCCAACATCACTTCGTCAGTTAAAAGGATATCTTGGTCTCAGTGGTTACTACCGCCGGTTTGTCCATCAGTATGCTAGAATTGCAAGTCCTTTGACTGACTTACTGGGTTGTGATACATTTCAGTGGACACCAACAACCCAAGAGGCTTTTGAGGCACTTAAAACAGCCTTGGTCACAGCCCCAGTACTGCGTTTACCTGATTTTTCGAAGGAATTTATTCTGGAGACTGACGCTTCTGGTAAAGGCATAGGTGCTGTATTGAGCCAAGAGGGTCTCCCAATCGCTTTTTTCTCTAAGAAGCTCTCACCTCGCATGCAATCTCAATCTACTTACGTGCGTGAGTTATATGCTATCACTGAGGCAGTGGCAAAGTTCCGCCATTATCTTTTTGGCCGGCATTTTATTATCCGGACTGACCATGCTAGTCTTAAACATATTACTTCCCAAACCATTCAGACTCCTGAGCAGGAAAAATGCCTCCCAAAACTCTTGGGATATCACTTTACTATCGAATATAAGCCGGGTTGATCAAACTTGGCTGCCGATGCTTTATCACGAATTGATTGTATGGCTCTATCGAGTTTGGCTTCTACTTTTTTGGACTTTGTATATGATCAGGTCCATTCCTCAACTTGGATTAAACAATGCATAACAGAGGTGACTTCAGGTTCAATAGGTCAGTCCAAATATCAGATTGTTAATGGCGAGTTATTTTGGAATCACAGGTTAGTACTTCCCCCTGATAATTCTGAGTTGATTAAACATGTGTTGGAAGAATTTCATTCTTCTGTTATTGGAGGACATTCTGGATTTCTCAGAACTTTCCACCGAATTGCTGCTATATTTTTTTGGCCTAACATGAGGCATGATATTAAGGTTTTTATTAAACACTGTGTCATTTGCCAACAAGCTAAAGTTTCCCAATTACATCCTAGTGGATTATTACAACCTCTACCAATCCCAACTAATATATGGGAAGATATTGCTATGGATTTCATTACCGGCTTGCCGATTGTGCAGGGTTGTTCAGTTATTATGGTTGTTATTGACCGTTTATCGAAGTATGCTCATTTTATGCCTTTGCCGGCTCATTTTACTAGCCAAATTGTTGCTGATTATTTTGTTCGAAATGTTGTCAAACTTCATGGAATTCCTAAATCCATTGTTTCGGATAGGGACCGCACTTTTACTAGTGCCTTTTGGCGCCATCTTATGAGATTACAGGGCTCTCAATTGTGCTTTAGTTCTGCATATCATCCTCAGTCTGATGGTCAATCTGAGGTCCTTAATAAATGTTTAGAGATGTACTTGCGCTGTTATGTTTTTGATTATCCACGTCATTGGTTTCAATATTTACCATGGGCAGAATTTTGGTACAATACTTCTTTTCATTCAGCTATTGGTATGGTTCCTTTTAAGGTGGTGTATGGTCGTGATCCTCCACCATTACTACGACATGCCTCTTCTGCAGATACACCATTTGATGTTCTTAAACAGCTACAGCAGCGAGATGAAGTGTTACAGATTTTAAAACACAATTTGTTGAAAGCTCAGCAGCGTATGAAGTTTTTTGCTGATAAAAAGAGGACTGAACTGGAACTGTTGGTTGGTGATTGGGTGTTAGTCAAATTGCAACCATATCGGCAACATTCTGTCCAGTTGAGAAAATTTCAGAAGCTGGCCTTACAGTATTTTGGTCCTTTTGAAATTATTGAGCGCATAGGCAAAGTTGCTTATAAACTAAATTTACCTGACCATGTTCGTATTCATCCAGTTTTTCACATTTCCCTACTTAAGAAATTTGAAGGTGGGCATACATCCCAATCTTTTCTGCCACTTCCACTACTGTCAGTTCCAGAGGGTCCCATTCTTCAACCTTTGGATCTTTTGGATTCTCGATGGATACAGCATAATGATCAACGTCGTCAACAATGTCTAGTACGTTGGGAGGGGTCTACATCTCCTACTTGGGAATAGCTTTCCGATTTGCAAGTATTATATCCTTCTTTGAACCTTGAGGACAAGGTTCCTGTTCAGGAAGGGGCAAATGTTATGAGCCCATATACTCAAGGTGTTAATATGAAGACTACAGGCCCAAATAATGAGCCCATTTCAACCCAAGTGAGACGCAGTCACAGAGTAAGGAAACCCACTTGGAAATTACGGGAATTGAACGAGGAAGCTGGAGTATAATGCTCCCTGCGAAGAGGTTAGAGGTGTGAAGAATTTGGTATTGCTGAATTTCCCTTTCTGGTTGTTCTTCTCTTCCCTTGGGCGGATTTATCCGATTTCTGTATTTCTGGGTTCTTGTTCCTTTTGTGTAACTTGATTTAGTTGAACGATTTATATTTTGTTCCTTACTCCTTTGAGAATCAGAAGCTATACCAGTAAATTTGAGTTGAATCATTCACAATATCTTGTATTTGAGTTTGATCATTACACACTACCATATATTTGCATATATTGGCATTGTGGTGTTCACATTGGTGATGATTGATGAATACGAAAAATCCCCCAACACCACATAGATAGACACAAACTCACGGATGTATGATTTTAATCAAAACCCAAATTCAATGCAACCATAGAATTCATGATATGAGTGGCACCCAATTATTATTTATTAATTGGAAGGATTTTGACCCCTCGCCCTCCTGTCACGCACCCCAACACCAACACATAAAAATCAAAAAACAAAAAAAAAGATGATTGAAGAGACCACCGTTCACGTGGTATGATGAGTGGGGAATGTTTCTTTTTCCCAATCATGAGCCTTCCAAGCTTATTATCATAAAGACTCTCAAGGCTTGTTTGATTTGAAGGGGAGATGGGAGAAATTATAATTTTAAATAAAAAAAATTTAAAATTTATCCTTTCAGTTTTTTAATTTTTAGGTTTTCAGTCAAAATATACTTTCTCATTCTTTTTAAATTTTAGATTCCCACTCAAAATTTAAATTTTTTTAATCCAAAAAGGTAATTTACCCACCCTCCCACCCCTCCCCTTAAACCAAACACACCATCATGCTCACCATCTTCATCCACTATCCTTCCTATTCTCTTTTTCATCCACAATATGAGAGGTTGACTAATTCATATGAACTAAGGAGTATTAGTTACTCTATTCGGTCCTAATTATAAGATAAAATTGATTTTTTAGAGAAATTAAGGAAGTTAATTAAATTACTTTAGAATATTTATATTTATATTTTTTTTCTCCAAACTACTTAGTTTGACTAATAAATTAATATATAATCTAAGGATGCACAATATATGATATGATTAAGTAATTTATTTAGTTTTATTGATTTCTCCAAAAAAAATCAATTTTGTCTTATGTTTGGGACAAGGGGTAGTAACTCATTTAATGCATCTTAATTTGATGAAATTTTCATATTTCACTTTTATTTAAGAATGTAATTTTTAAACATACATCTGGTATCTGTCGCATTCCTCTCACCGATAAAAATGAAAAACAATAATTAATTACCTTGTTAATCTTTTATATTTTGGATCAAATTTTTCTTCTTTCACATTTCTTATATTCTAGGCAAGAGGTTGCACTTATCTAAGTAACCCAGGACTTATTTTTTTTGAATATTAAAGAAATTAAATATTAGAGTTGCGAAAATTAGAGGCAGCACTACCTAACATACTTAGAAAAGGCCCTAGTGTTCGAGCCCGGATTTGACACGGGTGGGTGTGAGTCTTCTTCCTCATAAGGAGGGTTGGGTTAGGAGTAAAATTTAAAAACAAATACTCCATTCTGTTCATAATACAAGATACTTTAATTATATCATAGAAAATAAAATATGATAGTTAAATCATTTAATATATCATAAAATATAAATTTTTTCAACTTTTCCCCCTCTTGAGAAATATATTTAATTATATTAGAAATGCTATTTTATAGAAAAATATGAGATATAATAAGCGTGCAAAGTTGAAAGGGAATATTAATCATAGGAACAAAATAAAGAAAAGAGCATGTTTTTTTGTTGCTAAGCATAAGTGTCCTCCTATTAGGAGTAATCCTATTCAAGGTAATATTGAATACTAAATGTGGGAGCTTCTCTTGATGAGAATTAGAATTTTGATTCGTCGTATTATAAGAAATTAATCCCTTCTATTTGAGCTAATTCCCATTGATAAAGAAAAGAGTATTAATGAAACTAAAAAAGATTTATATCCTGGATTATGTTTTCGTTTTAGAAGTACCTGTACCATGGATCAGACGGTGTTGTTAAAAAAAAAAAGGAGCATAGCGATGGGGGAGATAGCAGTAATTACGGCGAGGCAGGAGCAGCACTTCACGGAGCCATGGCCGTAAAGGAATGGTGGTGGAGCCCACGCGGAGGTCGTGGGACCCATGCCCAAAAACATGCGCCCATAAATCTTCGAGCCCTTCAGGAATCGTGGGCATGTGAATCCTACGTTCACCCCTCCCTTTTTAGCTTCCGTGGCCTCCATCTGACCTCGATTTCCTCGCCTTTTTCCCATCTCTTTTTCATTATAAAAAATAATATTTCCTTCAGTTTTATTTATAAAATAATTTTCTTTTTATTGGACAAAATGAATTGGCAATTAAAAATAATAGATGTGTTAAAAATATCATATTTTTTAATATATGCCCTTATTTATGAAAATAGTATAGGAGAGATAATGAATAAAAAGTATGAGAGATAACTCTTGGTGTGTGTGATAATTAATTATAAATATATGTATTTAATAAGGGTAAAATAGAAAAAAGAATCTTACATTTTTAGACACAAAGTGAAAAGTTGCTTAAAAAAAGGATTAAGCCCATGAGAGATAAAATTGCTTATAAATAAGATCGGAGAGAGTATTCCTTATTATTCACCAGCTCTTACCCATGTTAGTGAATTCATGCTTATTTTGAACAGTGATATGAGTTTTAAAATAATATTTTCAATCATGATTTATAGTATATAAAGTAAATATATGAGAAGAGTTTTATCTCAATCTACATAAATAAGCATAAGTGCCAAACGTGATCCCAAACAAGCTAAGAGTCAACTTATATTAGAGTAGTTTCGTTGTGTTTAGTTCTCTTCCTGTCCCTTTATTTGAAGATTATTCCTCCATGTATATATATTTTACTTATAAGTGTTTTTCACATAAGTTGAGACAACACTTCTCTCATATAGTTATCTCATACATCATAAATTAGGATTTAAAAGCACTTATAGGTAAAAAAATAAACTATCCCAAATAAACACATAAATGCAAGTTTAATCCAGAGTAAGCTGGCCTCTTATAATATAATTATTGTTACTTAAAATTTTTTAGGTTTTTTTTCCCCTCTAATTATAGGTATCCTCCTATTAGAGATAATTTTATCCCGATACTGTTAAGCACTAAATATAAGCATCTCTCTCAATAAAAATTCAAACATTGATTTATTATATTATGAGATACTAACTTCTTCTGCCACACCCAACCTCATTCGTTAAATTCTTAACACCCAACCTCATTCGTTAAATTCTTAATGTCCTAAATAAAAATTCTAAAAAAATGTTGATTCCTTGTTACTAAACCCTTATATCGGGCTCCGACCCAAAGGAAAAACCCTTAACTCGGTCTAGATTTCAAATCTGCTCCGTATTTGTCCACGCGGAAATCAACGCGTAAAACATACCTAAATAGGCGACTCCTTAGCCAAACATGTACCCCACCTTCACTTATTTAGTACTACCTTGACGTGATTTTTTTTTATTAATATAATTTTTTGTCTATAAAATTTGATTTAATTTTGATTTTATTCTCTCAAACTTAAAATTGGTAATTTTAATCCGTTTATAATCATTAGTCTCTTAAATTTAAAAAATACTTAGTCTTATATTTGATAACGTTAATTTGTCCAACGTAACACTAACACCGTTAAAATAATTAAGAGTTAATATAATTTTTGGTTTCTGAAATTTGACCTAATTTGGTTGCGGTCACTTAAGTTTGAAATCGGTGGTTGTAGTTCCTCAAGTTTGGTCTGTTTATAACAGTTGGTCCCTCAAGTTTGAAAATGACTTAGTTCTGCCTTTGATGACGTTAATTCATTCGACGTGACGCTAACCCGTTAAAATAGCTTATGTGTCATATATATTAAAATAGCTAATATGACAAATATGCTATAATATAATATATTTGCTTAAAAAAAAAGAAAAAAAGGGCATTAAAACGAAAAGTATGAGTCAGAACTTCTGAAACACAAATTTCTTCAAAGTTTGAACACGCTCTTTGCTTCAACAAACTAAACTATCTTATCGTTTCACACTAATTGTCCTTAAATACTTTAATGAATGAGTTAAAGGCTAATTTTATTTCGAAAGTCAACATGGAGGGGCAATTTTTCCTTTGAAGTGTTAAATCTTGGGCAATTTTGCCTCTGAAGTGTTAAATGTGGTAATTTGTGTTTGAGAAGTTCTGGCTCATGCGTTTCACTTTGATGCCCTTTTTTCTTTTTTTCCCAACACAATATATTATATTATAATATATTTGTCATATTAGTTGTCTTAGCAGGCATGACACATAAGTTATTTTAATGGTGTCAGTACCACATCGAACGAATTAACACCGTCAAAGAGAGGATCAAGTCATTTTTAAACTTGAAAAACTAACAGTTATAAATAAACTAAACTTGAGGGATCAAAATCACCAATTTTAAGCTTGAGGGACCAAGAAAAAAATTAGGGCAAACTTTAGGCACCAAAAGTTGTATTAACCTTAAGCTAATTTTATGGCGTTAGCGCCATGTTGAATAAATTAACGCCATCAAAGGCAAGACCAAGTCATTTTCAAACTTGAGGGGCTAGCGATTTTAAATGGACTAAGCTTGAGGGATGAAAATTACTCCCTCCGGTCATAATTATAGGATATATTTATCTAATTTTGGAGAAATTAAGGATAATAGTTAAATTAGTCAATCATATTTATTTTCCTAAAATACTCTTATTTAAAAATTAAAATTTAAAAAAATAGTAAAATTGAGATGTATGTAGTATTAATGAGTTGCAAGTATTACTCACTTTATAGAATATATATGTGTATTCTTAAATTATTATTGTATTTAATTATTACTGAGAAAGTATCAATAGGGGTATTTTGGAAAGAAATTGACAAAAATTAAAACTTTATCATATAATTAGGATCAAGATTAACTCCTAAATACTGTCCTATAATTAGAACCAAAGGGAGTATCAATTTTAAACTTGAGGGACCAAAACTAAAATTGGGTCAAACTCTATGGATCAAAAGTTATATTAACCATTTTTTTAAGGTACTAAAAGTGCTAAATAAATTATTTTATTTTTCTCTAAATTATTTTACCTAAATTATAAATGATAAATAATTTAATGATACGCAACATATGATATGATTAAGTAATTTATTTAATTTCCTTAATCTCTAAAAAAAAATCAACCAGATTTTATATCTAAATTCAGGTGAAGCATTTTATTTCACTAGTTTTTTTATATAGCTATTTAGTCATATCCAGGTATTATAAGGCCCATTTGGGGGTAATTATTCCAAATAAGTTTTATACTTTTACATTGATTCAAATCTGAAAATTTGTAATTAAGCAGTCAAAGTCCCTTTTATTAAGATATATGCCTATATCAACAAATGCAGGACTAAAGTAAACAGGAAGAAGTTGGTTTATAACTTCATAAATTTATGAGTTCAAATTTCGCTGACAGCATGAAAAATTTGTTATTAAATAATTTATAAATATTTATATAAACACTATTTGAGCTTGAAACAATTAACCGTGATCAGCATCTCATAGCCCAAGTATAAATACTTGGCCGGTAACTGTCAGGTAATGTTTATTTTTTGCCATGTAGATAGCAATGGTATAATATTCAATATATGTACAACTCGAGCACAAGACCAACAAAATACACGCATAGAATTAAGCAAGTTTGAGTAGCTCTGAAATCATGGTTTTAAAAATATTTTTTTATAAATTGAGATAAATTTTTTTTAATATATTTATCTCATAAATTATAAAATCTATTCTTTAAAATACACCGAATAACAGCAGTAATGAAGAAGGTTTTTTTTTTCTTCACAAGTAACGTGTTGGAAAAGGAGGGATCGATTAATAATTAAAAAAATAAAAGAAGAGTTAGCGAAGTCAGTTGAAAATTACGTTAACGTTACATAACAGCATTTCGCGGTGCTACGGGGCTGCAAATTCGGACCCCGCGTTCTAACATTTTCTGGTGACAGCTAAATCAGAATCATCCCAATTCTCAAATAGAAACAACTTAATCCCTATTTTTTCTATATAAAAAAACCTTTAAAAATATATACAAATATTCAATATATATTTGTTTAAAATAAAAACTTATCATTAATCCACTTGTTTTCTTTAACGCACATATAAATAGTCGGATTTCTTATATTTATTATCTCCACTATCAGATAAATTTTAAAAAAGACATACAATATAAATTCTGAAAAACATATACATAAAAAAGTAGAATGAAGAATGATGTGGCTTAATTGTTGTTGACAACTGTACATAATTCGGGCCCCTTTTTTGAAACAGAAAATCACCTCATAATTCTTTCAAATTAAATGCTCTGATTTTCTTTTAATATCTCATAGAATCAAAATAAAATCAAAATTTTACCTTGTATTAATTGGTTGACATACCTTTATTATTAATCTCATATTACCCAAATTCTTGTCTATTTAGATTTATATTAGATTAGATATTTTTTTTCTGACCAACCGTTTATTTTAGATGCATTGAAATTAAATGATTTTAATTGGCATTATATTTATGATTTATGATTAAATCTGATTTTCGTTCAAATACAATCACCGTAGGGTTTGAATTCACTGTTGAAACGTATATTTTAATATTTTCACTCAAAAACAGAAGAGAAGCCAAAATGAAATGCAAGAAAACCAAACGAACACCTTCCTTCCTTCCCGCACACAAAAATCCCTCAATCGCCGCGTAATGAGCCGTTTGGAGATTGAATCCACGTCAGACTGTCAGACGCATGGCATTTTTCGATTTACCTTTTTGCGTTTTGGGAATTAACGCTCTCTTTCGGTAGTCAAATCCGAAGATTCTTTTTCCTTCAAGGTTCAAGCCTCATTCCCAGTTCTCTTTTCTCAACTCTTTTTTTCCTTCAAGAACAGAGACTCTCTCTTCTTCCTCTTCCATCGTTTGTAGTTTTTTTTCACACCCATTGTCGTCATTCCGAGCTGTTGATTCACATCAAGCTCATAAATATCGATATCCTAGACGGTTTTACGCTGCCGGCAATAATTTTTTTTTGGGCCAAGCGTCATTGTCTCCGTTGGAATTGTTAAACGGCGTTTGTTTGCAAGATTTAATCAAGGTTTTGGAAATTTTTTTGATCCGGGTTGGACCTGGTCGGAGAGAGGGTGAGTGGGAAGACGGCGAAATCTGACACTGTCAGTCAGACACGCGCTTGCTAGTACTTGCTTTGGGACAAATTTGAAACTTGTTTGGTTGTCTTTGAGTTGGTAAGACCTCGAAGAAACTTCCTTTGCGTTTTGTATTGATTATTTGTATTACTCGTGTTTTAAATTGTCGTGAAGTTTGAACTATTCTAATCGCTTCCTTCTTTTAAAATCACTCTCCGCTGATATAGTAGTCGTCGGTTGTGTTGGATAATGAAATTCCAGGTCCTGTAGAGGAGGGAAACTGGATATTACCATGGCCTCGAAGTCTCAGTTCTTGAGAGGTTCATCAACTGTTCGAAAAATTACCCAATTGAGCAATGATCTTGATGCGGAAAGTGAGAATGGGAATAGCGGGAACCTTGCCACCTACACGGTTCACTTACCTCCTACCCCTGATAACCAGCCGATGAAAATCACCATGGAAAGATCATCATCTCGGAAAGTAGAAGACCAATATGCATCAAGTTCTATGTTCACTGGTGGTTTTAATCAGGTCACACGAGCCCATTTGAAGGACAAGGTGATTGAATCCGAAACGATTCATCCTCAGATGGCTGGTGCGAAAGGATCGCCTTGTGTAGTGCCTGGTTGTGATGGAAGGGTCATGACTGATGAGAGAGGATTGGAGATATTGCCCTGCGATTGTGACTACAAGATTTGTGCAGATTGTTATAGAGATGCTGTGCGAACTGGTGATGATATTTGTCCTGGATGCAGAGAACCTTACAAGCAGCTTCAAACTGTGGCTAATCAGCAAGCCCAACCACTGTCACCTTCTGTTGGGCTTTCAAAGATGGAGAGGAGGTCGTCGTCGATGAAATCTACATCAGGGGCATTGATGAAGAGCCAAACCAATGAATTTGATCATAACCAATGGTTGTATGAAACAAAGGGAAGCTATGGATATGGCAATGCTATGTGGCCTAGAGAGCCAGATAATGATTCCACTTCTGAGTGGATGCCTGGCGATCCTAAAGTATTCGAAGAAAAGCAGTGGAAGCCTCTGACCCGAAAATTGAGCATCTCCGCTGCAATTCTCAGTCCATATAGGTATGATTTATGATTTCCTTTCTGTATTCCTATATTTTTTTTTCCCTTTGAAGTCGTTTGTTGATGTCAATTAATGGGATTGGAATTTTTTTTCCTGAAAAGTTTTCTGATCTAATGCATGCTCCCTCCTAGTGATGATATGGGATTTTTTCTTGGACAACCTCTGATAAAAGAATACAGAAAAATGAGAGCTTATTGGTATGAAAATGTTGATAGAAGCCTAATTATCTCATGGAAATTTATTATCTGAGCAATGAAGGTGCAGTTACTGGTTAGCTTCATTCAATTTGTTGGCTATGCACAAATGCTCGAACAACTGGAGTTGTATTTTTCATTATATGTACATACTAAACTGCTTTAATTAGGTAACAGAGGACACATTCTGTTTCAAGCCAATGAATCACTTTTTTTATTTTCAAAAACAAAAATGTTGAGACAATGAATCACATGTAGTTGCCCTAACTTTCTGCATTGCTCGTCTTCTTTTTCACCATTCTCACCTTTTCATTCTAGTTATCCCAGTGTTCTTTGTTGTTAGATTTAATCACTCTGTATCTTATATGAACAATTTTTAATTTATTCTCGCTTTTTCTCAACCTTTCAGGCTCTTGATTTTTGTTCGGATGGCGGTTCTTGCTTTTTTCCTAAAATGGAGGATTGAAAACCCTAATGAGGATGCCATGTGGTTGTGGGGTATGTCTGTGGTTTGTGAAATTTGGTTTGCCTTTTCTTGGCTGCTCGATCAACTTCCCAAGCTCTGCCCCATAAACCGTTTTGCTGATCTCGATGTTCTAAAAGAGAAGTTTGAAACTCCTAACCCCAGCAATCCTACTGGCAAGTCTGATCTTCCTGGAATTGATATTTTTGTGTCAACAGCAGATCCGGAAAAAGAACCTGTACTTGTTACTGCTAACACTATTCTTTCCATTCTTGCTGCTGACTATCCTGTTGAAAAGCTTTCATGTTATGTCTCTGATGATGGAGGTGCACTTCTAACCTTTGAGGCCATGGCCGAGGCTGCCAGTTTTGCCAACTTGTGGGTTCCTTTTTGTCGGAAGCATGACATTGAGCCGAGGAATCCAGAATCTTATTTTAATATGAAAAGAGATCCTTATAAGAACAAGGTGCGCTCTGACTTTGTCAGAGATCGCCGGCGGATTAAGAGGGAGTATGATGAGTTCAAGGTTCGGGTCAATAGTCTCTCTGATTCAATTAGAAGACGTTCTGATGCTCTTAATGCTAGAGAGGAGATCAAAGCAATGAAACGTTGGAGAGAGGATGGAAATGAAGAACCATTATCTTTGAAGCTTCCTAAAGCTACTTGGATGGCTGATGGTACTCATTGGCCTGGCACCTGGACAACTTCTGCATCAGAACACTCAAGGGGTGATCATGCTAGTATCATACAGGTCATTATCAATCTTTGAGGGTTTTATTATCCTTTTCTCTTGTTTTAAACTGGTTCACATTTTATATATGCAACTGATAGTTATCCCGTTCTCTTAACATTTGGCTAGAAATCCTTTAATTGCTTTTTCGTAGCTGTGCCTACAATAATGCTCAGATTTGAACGTGCTAATGTTTTTGGCCTCTTTCAAAATGCAGGTAATGTTGAAACCCCCAAGCGAAGATTCACTTACAGGAGCAACACCAGAGTCGAATGCCCTTGATTTCACTGAAGTTGATATTCGTCTTCCCACGCTAGTCTATGTTTCTCGTGAAAAACGACCTGGCTATGATCACAACAAGAAGGCTGGGGCCATGAATGCCCTTGTTCGAGCCTCAGCTGTTATGTCCAATGGTGCTTTCATTCTTAACCTCGACTGCGATCACTATATTTATAATTCCCAGGCAATGAGGGAAGGTATGTGCTTCATGATGGACGCTGGTGGGGAGAAGATTTGCTATGTTCAGTTTCCACAGAGGTTTGAAGGAATTGATCCCTCTGATCGCTATGCCAATCATAACACAGTCTTCTTTGATGTCAACATGCGAGCTCTTGATGGCCTTCAAGGTCCTGTATACGTCGGCACAGGATGCTTGTTTCGAAGGACTGCACTTTATGGCTTTGATCCACCACTAATGAAAGAGAAGACCAGTTGGTTTGGTCGTAGGAAATCCTCCTCAACAGTTGCATCCGCCCCTGAAGTTGATTCCAGTGAGAAACAGTCTCTATACGATGATGATGAAGAAATGGGCGTTGCTCTTATCCCTAAGACATTTGGCAACTCAAGTCTTCTTGTTGACTCAGTTAAAATGGCAGAATTCCAAGGACGTCCCCTTGCTGATAACCCAGCCATCAAAAATGGAAGACCACCCGGTGCTTTAACCCGTCCTCGTAATCCTCTCGATGCATCCACTGTTGCAGAAGCTATCAATGTCATCTCATGCTGGTATGAGGACAAGACGGAATGGGGCCAGAGAATTGGGTGGATTTATGGTTCTGTAACTGAGGATGTTGTGACAGGTTATAGGATGCACAATAGGGGATGGAGGTCTATTTACTGTGTGACCAAGAGAGATGCCTTCCGTGGAACTGCTCCTATAAATCTCACTGATAGGCTACACCAAGTCCTTCGATGGGCTACTGGTTCGGTTGAGATCTTCTTTTCTCGAAACAATGCCCTCTTGAGCAGCTCAAGGATGAAGTTTCTTCAGAGGATTGCTTACCTCAATGTCGGAATCTACCCCTTCACTTCAATCTTCCTCATTGTTTACTGCTTCCTTCCTGCTCTTTCCCTCATCACTGGCCAGTTCATTGTCCAGAGCCTTGAAGTAACCTTCTTAGTATACCTCTTGGGCATCACGTTGACCCTCGTTTTCCTCGCGGCTCTCGAGATCAAATGGTCCGGCATTGAGCTGGAAGAATGGTGGAGGAACGAGCAGTTCTGGCTGATAGGAGGCACAAGTGCTCATCTTGCGGCTGTGCTTCAGGGCCTGCTTAAAGTACTAGCTGGAATAGAAATTTCATTCACATTAACATCAAAATCTGCAGGAGATGATGAAGATGATGAGTTTGGTGATTTATACATAATCAAGTGGACATCTCTGATGATACCACCAGTGACAATCATGATGGTGAACTTGATAGGCATTTCTTTTGCATTGATAAGAACAGTGTACAGTGAGAATCCAGATTGGAGCAGTTTGCTTGGAGGTGTGTTCTTCAGCTTCTGGGTTTTGGCTCATTTGTATCCATTTGCAAAAGGGCTTATGGGAAGAAGAGGAAGAACACCAACCATTGTGTATGTGTGGTCTGGTTTGATTTCAATCTCTATTGCACTGCTTTGGGTTGCCATTAATCCTCCTTCTGGGAGTGGGAATCAAATTGGGGGATCATTTCAATTCCCCTGATGAGCATTTGATGAGTACTGTGTGCTCATTTTTTTTTTCTGGTAGCACTTTCTTGTAAAGTAATTCTGGATGCAGCCTTGTGCTCATATAGGTTTTTTTTTTTGTGTACTAATCATTCGTTATTGGTTAGATTTTTTTTTAATTACACACTGGTTATACCACTTCTCTGTGATTCAGCCTTGCTCTCTCACGCGCAATTTTTTTATTTTTCAGTGGTAATAGAATAATAATCTCTCTGTTTTTAGTCTTTGAAAAGTGAATTATATTATTAAATATTTCGCTTTTAAATATATAAAAAAAAGTAAAGCTACTGATACTGATCAATGTCAAATCTAAACATCCTATAATTGCGTGATTGACAAAACTATGATTTATGTAAGGGACAAAAGTAAAATTTGAGATAAAGAGATTGTCAATTTCTAATTAAGTCAAGTCTTAAATTTTAAACAAAATAATTTATGTTCTTTTACTTTATCTCCAATTTATAATTTTAAACAAAATAATTTATGTTCTTTTACAAAAAGAAGAAGACTTGACCCGTTCATGAGCCCAGTTCAACTTCCATATCTTAACATGTCATCTTTGCTCCAAAAAAACAAAATTGCATCGAGGTTGCAACTTTCGCGGGAAATGAATCAGTAGCAAGATAAAACGAAAGTTGCAACCTCGATGCAATTTTGTTTTTTTGGAGCAAAGATGACATGTTAAGATATGGAAGTTGAACTGGGCTCATGAACGGGTCAAGTCTTCTTTTTCTTTTTTTTGGGTCAAATGAATGGGTCAAGTCTATCACTAGTGATGTGGATAGCCACATATTACACAGACTCTTCAATTTCGTACATGCCTTGGCCATGTTTGGTATGATGGAGTTAGGGATGATGGATATGGAATTGATGATCAATTCTATCATGATGCTTATTTGGTATGATGGAATTAGAAAATTTTCCAATTTCATGTGGAAGTCAAATAGGCTCAATTCCACCCAATCAATTCCATCAAAATACCTAAGATTTACAATTCCATGTGATCATTTCCATCTATTACCCTCCACTACCTTCAAAAAAAAAATAAAAAATAAAAAATAAAAAATTGAAGGACATTTTGGTATTTTTATACAAAAATTAGATCTCATTTCCATGACATACCAAACATACTTGTAGTCCCCATTTCCATTTCTATTTCCATATGCATCTCCATCTCCATCAAAATCAATTCCAGCGTATCAAAAAAAAAAAAAAAGAATTGATCTAATCTGAAATGTATTCTTTTTAAGATTTAGATTGAAAAATTTTTATTTCATGAATGCCAATATAAATAAACTAGTTCTATTTTAATTTTACTTGGATGCTCGGCTTAATTGTGTACAAAGTTTATTTTTAGTTGATACTTGAACTCAGTTAAGTTAAAGTTGATATCAAGTCAGGCCAGGTTTGCTCTATAAAATTACTTTTTTGTCCTTAAAAATAAAAAGGGGAGGTCCAGTGTACAAGGCTCCCACCATATGGGGTTTGAGGAGGGATAGATTACACAACCTTACCTTTACAGACAAAGAGGCTGTTTTTCCAAGATTTGAACCCGGGACCTCCAGGTTATATGGCGGCAACCTTACCGCTACGCCAAAGCTCAACCTGTGTCATTAAAAATAAAATTTGTGTTAATTTTTATAAAATAATTTAGACTTAGCATATTGATTAATACAAGTAATCTAATAGTAATATGCTTAGTTTTACATTGAAGTCGCTATTGAAATTCATCTCAAATGGGCATAAAATTCATGTCTCTTGGAGTCGTTATTCAAGCACCACAATTATTACTATTTTTTAGATCCATTGAACATAACCCTTTTGATTTAGTAAGCACATTTCAAGTTCTAAGAAGGTTAAATTTTGTTCAAATTCAGAAGCAAGTTAGGTGGTGACATTTTCAACTCTTCAAGCTCACACCATTGACCTAATTCCCCCCCCCCCCCAATAATAACTTAACCTTAGGAAATATGAGGGAAGTAGAAAATTGAGGTGGTGGTTGACCAGATAGTGTCTTAGGAATTAGGCAAAAGCGTTTCATTGGACAAACAACCTCTTTGCCTATGTGTCTTGTTCTAGGAAGGAAGGAACCATTTTGAGCATTTATATATTTAAACAATTAGGTGAGAATTTTTGCTATTTACTGTTGAATTTGCAGAAGGTTGTCTCAGTCACACACTAACTATTCATTATGATAAAAATTAAATTTTATAATTAGGTAAAGTAAACCATGTATTTAAAGGGCAAATGACAAAATTAAATGAAATTATTCACTATCAACTTGCTTTAATCTATCATTCTTCTCACACAATCAATATCTCCACATTACTATCACACAGCACAGCTAAGGGTCAATAATAAACAGATTGACAAGATCAACTCATATACAGTACTTGAATGTTCAACGCCCAAGCAGTTGATGATTTAATTTTAGTTGGTACACCACACATCTCAACCAACAGTTCATAATTGGTATATCTCTGGTCCTTAATATCAAATCCATATTATAATTCAATTTTTTCATTAGAGTGGATTTTATATTAAAGATTAGAGGTAGTATACTGATTTAAATTTCTAACTTTGGACACACTTTGATTTTGCTTGTTACGCAGAAAGGAAAAACATACTCCTTCGGGGGATTCTAAATGTAAAATCCTTTTAATTAATTTGCAGATCTAAAAAATGTAAATAAGTTGATTGTTTGTAGTTAATAAGTAGAGAATTTGTGACCCTTTTCAAAAGTAACTCTGTTATTTAGTGAATAAAATTTAACATATAGAGGTAAAAATTCCAAAACACTACCTCTATATATTAACATGAGGGTGTTAACATAGTGAATAGATTAACATTTAGTGAAATGGGTTAAACTACATACCGTTGTGAGGGGAAGCAACATGATAGTTAGAATTCCATGAATCTTGAATTATATCTCACGATTCTATTTCAAAACCGGTAAAAAAGATATAAATCTGTCAATGTATTTTATGATTTTAAGAGTGATATAAGTTAGAAATTTAGGAATTGCACGAAGCCAGTGATTTTTGCTATTTTGGATGAACCGGGTCGCACATAGATTGGGTTGAATTTGGAGTGACCTGAATTTAAAAAAAAAAACCCCTTTTTTGTTTTCTTTTCCTAATTTGGTCTACATTTATTTAAGAATTTCCTTTTATTTATATGATTGTCACTTATTCCCTCTCACTTATCCTGATCAAAACCATATTTTTTATTTCTTATTTTTCTTGAAGTGTTATTTGTCTTTAAAATATTATTATGTACAAATCTTTCATATTTTCTTATATGAAAATTATACTAATATCATCCTTAAAATTAATCATGAATCTTACAATTTACGGTACGTTTTAATTCATAATTTCAAAAATAAGCTTTTCTATTCACAATTCTTATCCAGATTTGATAACCTTATGTAGCAAAACTACAATGCAGTTATTGGAAAAGGATATTGTTGGGATCATATTAATAAAAAAATCACATCTCCATAGCTTAGCCAGAGAAATAATTATATATAAATGAAAATTCATAAAATTAATACTTAAAATTTTGAATTATTATTTATAAATAATATAATTAATCCTTGTCATGTACTTCTTCATAAAAATCAATAGACAAAATGCAATGAAATTTCCCCTGTCAAGATTTACAGTTACGAAATCGTTATCAACGTCCTTACTATATGTATAATTGATTATATATATGTGTGCACGCGTGTGAATGAAACGAGACAATACTTTTGGCAAAAAAAAAAAAGAAAGAAAGAAACGAGACAATACTGAATTGGCCTATCTAATTGTCAAATTCATATTATTATTAGATTGAAAAAATTAATATATCAAGCCCCTGAATACTGAATAGGCCGATGAAATTAACCTCGGCCAAAAAAAAAAAAAACACGATGCCAATGAAGCTACGAATTCATAGGTTGGTTATATGTCATTTCAAAATTATAATAATTACTCGTAATTAATTATTGGTTTCAACCAATTTGACGGTTTCTTCGGTTTTAATTAATACGCTTTGAAACATAAGCTAGGGAACAATACAGTGCTTAGAAAAGACACCAAGATATAGCATGCATGCTGACTGAAAAATGTTCATCTATCATTGATATTTTTTAATTCTAATACACGTCATTGTTCTGGTTAATAGATATTGTTATTTAATACTAGATTAAATAATTTATTATTATCACATTGTTTTCAATTGAAAAACACCAAGATGTTATAAAACAATTTTCTGATTAATATCTGCCCCAACTTAACACGCTTCTATCATAAGCATTTAAATACATTATCACACATCAATCAAATATTCAATAATCAACCATATTTAATCAAAACGATTTTATTATTCCTATATAAAAAAAAATGCAACAGTCCACTAATTATGTACATATGTGCTCAATCATCAGTCAGCCTCATCACTATCATCCACCGGAGTTACATTACGGCTTCTCCGCCTAGAATGACGACGGTGGCTGCCACCGAACTTCAATCTACCGGTCTCCTTAAACCGTTGTTGCTCCGTCGGATCAATGACACACTCAGGCAATGGCACAGGGTATCTCAACGTATCATAGCAATAGGAGTAGTACATGTAACGCTGGCGAAACCGACGCATGGCGAGGCGGCGTAAGGGGGTGATGGTGGCGTAGTCTTGGGCGATGAGGTAGGCATGGTCGTCGGAACAGACTTCATCGACGTCGGGAACCTCTTGGATCGGGTCGACAGAGCAGCCATGCAGGGCTAGGTCTTTGAACTCAGCAACAAAAGGGGCATACTTATAGTTGACTTTGTATTTGCCACCAGAAGTAGCCCAACTTGAAGCGTCCCATATAGTGGCATATAAGGACATTGGCTTTGAAGGATATTCTTTTCCCATTGCTTCATTACGTACCACTTCTCTTATTGGAACTTCATCTATGTAGAATCTGCAAATTTAAATCCATATACACATATTAATACTCATAAATTATTTGTATATAGGAATGTTCTTATATATATATATATGTATATGTATATTATTTAATTATATATTATAAGAGCTACTAATTATATTTTTTATATAAAAAGAATGAAAATCAGACTCATTTAAACGTCTCTCCTGAAAACTTTGAATAGTTAGAGGGATGAAATTGAAATTTTTGTGAAACCACTTGGGGCAAAGTGTAATAATGAAAGTAAAATTTACAAAAACGAAATTCAGAAAAATATATCAAACCGTGATCAAGTTTAATTAATTAAGATTATCATTGATTAGTTTTCTTAAAAAAGGGGACCGCCAGCTATTTTAGAATCCAATTAGGTGGAATTATATATGGGAACAAAGTATATAGGAATCTATGAGCTAGCTAGCTAGCTTAGTTTAGTACTCCCTCCGGTCCTAAATATAGGACAAAGTTTGTAGTGCAAATTGCACTACAAACTTTGTCCTATATTTAGGACCGGAGGTAGTATAATCTAACAAAAATTGTTATAATTTATTTAATCAAATTAATTAAAGAATTAATTCAACCTCATCACATGCTTCATCAACTAATTCCTCCGCCTCTTTTATGTTTCATATGATACTTAATGTTGCCTCCTTTCAACAATACCACTTTAGACCTACTTCTTTTGTTTTATTAATTATAAAATTATAATCAAAGAAATGATTCAAAGATTTTTTTTTTTTAAATTGACTTTGTGTCATGCAACTTACTCAAAATTATGTGAGAAGTGAGAACACACAAATTGAATTTATTTGGTTTGTCGTATATACGGAAAAGATTAGAATGAAATTATTTTTTTGAATATAATATCAAGTTGGAAATAAATTGTGGGGGCTATTTTTTTTTTAAAATAAAAATCAATCAATCATAAAGCATCACATTACCGTAGAGAAGACGATGCTTTCAGTAATGAAAAGTGATATATGCCACCTTTTGTGGTTCACAAGCTTTAGAAACATATCCCACACGCAATATCAAAGTCAAACCAAATTAATTTCAATTATTATGAGTATGAAATCTTCATTCCTAAGCTAATTTCGTACTTTTTCTTTTATTAAATTGGGCACCTTAAATTCTTATAAATACCCATATACATATTGTCTCCTTATTTCCTAAGCCATATATCCTCATGCCATAAATAATTGAAACAAGTTTTTATTCTCCATAATATGCAAATCATGTACAGTTTATAACTTTATCATCACTTAAGTCATGTAATTTAATTTATTTATAAATTACTACACCTTTTTTAATAGAAACATAACATTTGTTGGTATAAATTAAATATTAATTTTAAATTTCAATCTTGCACCATCATGAATTGATAGGGTCCATTATATCATCTCTCTACGTCAATTTTAGCTTGAACACGTTTTTATGGGCTTTTATTCTGAAAATGAACGAGCACTCTTGTAAATTTTGAGGAAATTACTAAAAAATATTCCTTATTACAAAATTTCTAACCTATTTTAAATAACCAAGTTATTGGGTAGGTGCAATTCTTTTTCAGTCACATGTAAGATGTCTTTATTTATACGCAAATATTTTCCTTAGGTTGCATATGAAGAATAGCGGCTAAAAATAGCTAGGTTTTAGTCTTCAAATAAATTTTAGGTGAATTTAGGAAATTAATTACATTGATTTTTTTCCAGCAATTTTTCTTAAATTTCATTATAGATATTAATAAAAAAAAATAACAAAATACCACTTAAACTTTAAAATCTCAAATTAATGATTTCCTATTTAAATGAGTTTTCAATTGTTATACTATTCTGATTTAAAATTTTAAAGTTAAAGTGGTATTTTTTTTTTCACATTAATATTAATTAAGAAACATCAAAGTCAGGTAAAAAAAAATTAAAAAAATAGAGAAGGAAGGGACCTACATAATGTTGGTGGGAGACCAGAGGATGCTGTATCGGTGAAACTGCTTGGTAGGATCGAACCACAAACGGTACCGTTCTTCTCGGCCACGGTGGGTGCTGCCGTCGCCGTACAAGTTCGTCTGAAACCTCCACGGCTTCCCTCCTATATTCCCTAAGAACTCAAAATCCAACTCGTCGTGCGTCTTCTCGAACACTTCGCCATTTGACGTCTGCATTTAATTACACACACACACATCATCAAAAACTGTTTCAATTTAAAAAAAAAGCTTGAATTTGCGGTTCATGGAAAATACATACATACATACATACATACATATATATATATATATATAAACACTCACATAAAAAGCGACACAAACGCCTGCCGTGTAATCGGAAGGCAGCTTGATGTTGGCGCTGAAGAATCCATACTGATACATATCGGAGGAGATGAAACCCGAACCTGTTTTAAAATATTTTCAATATATTTGGTATCAGAGATGGCGGACAAAGACAAACAGAGAGAAGTGCATATTAATTAATTAAATTGTATGAAGTTTTGGGGTAGTGGACCTGTGTAGCGATCGAGGAGGAGGCGGACACGGTGGCCATCGGCGGAGCGGACGACGTTGGAGTCGCCGAAGAGGGGAGAGTAGGCGGCGTGGAAGGGGAGGGTAGTTAGGTTATTGAAGGACGCGGTGGCTATGGCGAAGGAAGAGAAAAGAACAAGAGATAAAAAAGGAAACATACCAATTTTCGGGAAAGTCCCAAAACAACGTAAGAGGGACATGTTAGAACTCATGCTTCTCTCTCTATTTCTCCTTCACACCTCTTTGCTTTGTGTCTTTTTTTGGACAATCTTTGCTTTGTGTCTAGGTTTATAGATATCCACAGGATGATATATACGATGCTCATACGAATTTCTCTACGGACGATTGTGTGTATATATATGAGCTTGTTGTTATATACATGTTTGAATTCAGGGAGCTTTGATCTCATTTTATTTTTTGTTTTCAATTTACAGTACTGCCCTTGGTATGTTACGAGACATGTAAAGTATAACATCTTTAAGTATTGAATAATGCAATAACTTTTACGAACCATGCATGGGTAATTTCATAGGTTATATGTTAGATTAATCAGCCGTTTTGAATTTCTAATTAAGCCTTAAGGTATATATATACGCACTTAAGTCAAACACTTATATTGAGGGACCTTTATTGTCTTTATTATGATGATGCTTAATTAACTCGATCGATTTGAATTCATGAAATATGATATGATTGTTTTTTTTCAACAATTTCAAACGGTTTGATAAATAAGAAAAATAATACTCCTTTTATGACATGATACTTTTTCGGGGAAAATTGTGATTATTACTTCTTTTCATCAGGCTAAAAACCTCAACTTTGAAGATATTTTTACGTCTTTTTTTCTGATATAATTGAAATAAAAAATTAATTTTTAAAAATAATTGAGATTCTAGCATTTGAACATAAATTTTAATGCTAAAGTATTTGTAAGTAATTTTTTCAAAAATTTCTTTTATTTTTTAAATAACACTTTGGTGACCGTAGAGAATCCATTTTTCCCCCACATCCCTTATAATTATGAGAAAGCTTATGTAATTATATTATATTATATATTAAAGATACTGGCAACAACAAAAGCAATAATTAAGTGGTGAATTTTATGTAAAAATGAAAGAATATGTGCCAATGGTTTGTATTAAAATATGATTAATCATGATGATAGTGATCGGATTGGATAACACCCAACGTTTTAATAAAGTAGAATTTAAAGAGACAAGGAACGATAAGGGTGCATGATTGATATGTTCAATAATATCATGCTTAGGGAGGCTTCACCTACAAGTCACTCTTTTTTCATTAATATGATCATGCACCATCTATATATATAGGCCCCACCCTTAATTAATTTTTCAATTCTTTACTTTGCTTCCGATTGATAGATATATGCTCTATAATACTATATTATATTGTATATGAGAAAAAAAGTTTCGGTGCTTCAAATTTTCAACGTTGGCAACTAGGTTAGTTTTTAAAATGTCTGTTAGTATGTTTGGCATCACTTATTTTTAAATAATAAGTCTTTGTTATGTAAGTCGGAATAAAATATTTTTCACATACTTATCTCGTATATCAAAAATAACGATTTATAAATAAAAAATAAGTTATCTTAAACAAGCATTGTGATGTAGCTAGTATATTGTTTCCCCAGATTTTATCCATAATTTAAAAAATTAATCTTGTACTCCTCTAGCTCTACACCCAACATATAGTTTGGGGTGAATGCCTTTTTTTTAAGGTTTTGTGTTTATGTTTTTTCTCTAGACTAATTTATCTATTTAATTTATAAACTGATATATAAAACAATGTTACACAGAAATTAGATGTATTATGTCACATATATTATAATTAAATAATTTATTTATCTTTAATAATCTTTCTAAATTAAATAAACATGTCTAACATTAGACTATGTTTAGAGGGAGGGAAAAGTGAGAGAAAATATAAGGAAGAGAAAACACTATGAAAAAAACTTATAAAAATGACAATTTTTTTACTACTTTTAAGAGCTTTAACTCTTAATAATCTTTTCCTCCCTATTTTTCTTCCGTATAAACATAGCTAGGGTTAGGATCGGATGGGTTTTTTCTCAAAAAAAGTCATTTGTTAAAGGTCCATATAAAATACTGTTTTTATTTCTAATTATAAGAGATAATATATATAAGAGATTTGTTTTGATCTTTAATGCAAGATTTCAATTCAATTTGCTGAATATATATATACTAAGAGGTTTTTTTTATGAAGATATATTTTCCAACAAAAATTATTAAAATGGACATTTTAGTACTACAGGGAGTAATGCGTATCTAAATAATTCCAAATTATCCTCATACTTAATTCACCTATTTGTTTTCACACACACACACACACAGATATTATACAGATATCCCAAATTAGCTGAATTATATCATAGGCACATATAAATCCAGGAACTGGAAATTATCGTCTTGGATGGTTTCTTTGTGACCCTATCACTCAGTCTCTTCTCAAACACAGCTCCACGTGTATTACAAGGTGGCACAACGTCTTATCCATTTAAATATTTAAAGTGACACATGTCACCACCTGAGCTTCAAGTCATTCTTATTCATTTTTCATATGTCTGGAATAAACCTCCACTTATGGGAGAATTGTGAAAAAAATATCTCATTAGAAATTTAATTGTCAAATGGGATTTTAGTATGCAAACAATTTTTTAAGTGTGTAGAAGATCTTTTCTTATATATGTATAAATGATCTTCTCTGTATATAATATTTTTTTCTATACGTGTGTAAATCATCTTCTCTTGTGTGTATAAGATCTTTCCTCATATGCATAATATCTTCCCTCCATGCGTAGACGATCTTAACAGGTCCCATTTAACAATTAATTTGCCAGTGGGATATTTTTTCACAATTCTCCCTCTACTCATTCGTACCAAAAAAACCCTATAAATTAAAACACCATGATGCATAATAATTACCAATAAACAAATATTAAAATCAAAGTCAAAAATATTATTATCATGGCGGAATCATTAACACAACTAAGATGTACAGAAAAATACAATTCCTCTTACGATTTGTTAATTATAACTTGGTAAACAATATCATTTGATTGATCAGCATCCACTAATTGTTTTTAAAATATCGAATGAATTTTATTTTAATGATATACACTCGATATGTTTTAAAAATTGAGTAGAAGAGATTCGAGTTTTTTTAAATAAAGCGTATATAATATAAGTTCAAGCTTTTATCAAAAACCACCCTTGATTTAGGATTCGCTAATATATACTTAATTTAATTTCAAGTGGCTTTAAATGGAATTTTCCCAATATAAAAAGAGTGGTTAGAGGTTCGGTTTGTTTTATTGTTTATTAAATAATTTGCTGGATATATTATGCTTGAGAATTGAGATACCAAGCTTGTAGTGTTGAAGTAACATAGTAACCACTTTTGGAGTGAGCACGACTAGACGAATCATATTGATGAAATTAAAATACTAATTTTTTTGGCATTAATTATAAATAGAATAAATGGCGTGGTTCCTTTTTAGAATAAGGTTGAGTGGGTAAAACAGACGGGAGTAGGTGGATGTTATTGTCCGTTCAAATATTTTTTTTTTTAATACAAAACGGTTAAGACAAAAGCTTGGAAATAGCAATTCTTCTCTAGACTATATGGACGGCATATCATCCCGCATGTACCCCATACATCTCGGGTGCGCCAGTGGTAACACTACAAGCCCACCAACTACCTGGTGAGCATCTCTGGTCAAAAAATCGGTGCATCTAATTGCCTCTCTGGAAGGGTGATGCAGCTATGCATCCCAGCCCGAAAAGAGCAGTTCCCAAGCTTCCTGGATCTCCCCTTCAAGCGGATGATGGGAATGACCTCTGACATCTCGTACAATCCACTGATAAGCCTGTAACGAATCTGTAAAAGCCTGCACCTTCTGAAGACCGAACTGTTTGTAGAGATTCAACCCTGTCACGATCCCCAATAATTCAACTCCTGCGGTCGGAACAATACCTAAATGACGTTGGAAGCCAACCACCCATTTGCCTTGTTCATCCTGAATCACCCCGCCACAGGATGCCCACCCTGCTCCGTCAACATATGCGTTAGTATCTAAGCGGACGTATCCAGGCATCAGTGGGTGCCATCTGGGATTCAGCACACGATCTGACTGGACCAAACTGTTGTTGAAAGCATCAAACATACTGCTATCCATCAGATAAAAAATCCCATGATGAACGACATCCCGTGCGTGCATGCGAGTTCCTTCCATCACTCCTTTGTATCTGTTCTTCCATAAGAGCCAGCAAATAAGACCGAAAATCTTAAACTAAGGCCATCTCCTGAAGCGCTCAAATCCCATATGACGGGAAATATTCATCCTAAGCCAACCTTGCAAGTCAGTTTGAAAAAAACGAAAACGAGAATTAGGGTGAACAAAATATAACCACACATTTCTGGCTATCTCACAATCTCAAAGGATATGAAGTGTATTTTCCACTCTCTGACAATGAAAAGGGCACTCCTTTCTCTGGGTCAACCCTCTCCTAGCTCTGAGATAGTTTGTAGGAAGTCGATCATGAATCACTTGCCAGAGAAAAAATTTCACTTTTTCCGGTACTGGGAGTTTCCACACCTTTTGCCACTGGAAATGAACTTTCTAATCCCGTTGTGTGGAAATAAAATCATAAGCAGCACGAACACTAAAATTTCCATATGAAGATGATCTCCAGTAAAAAGTGTCAGCTACCTGTCCCCTCGGGGGAGGAATATGGGCTATGATATCAATCACCCACTTCGGGAGAAACTGCCTCCACAGTTGGAAATTCCAACTACCATCAGATAACACAAAATCCCGAACTTTGGCACATGGTTTTATTTCCTGTATATTTTGGTCCACCAAATGAATAAGAGGCACTGCAACTGGGGTCCATTCAGCCTAAAAGTGAGGGGTATAATGGGAAATATACGTCTATATTATTGTAACTACGTAAATTAAGAATGGATTAATTCTTTTTTTTTTAACGGGGATGTAATGTATTCAATCGGTTTATATATATATATATATATATAACGATGTATCCCAAATTGAAAGTTGAAAGTAGGAAGCCTTTCTTTAAAATAAGGGAAAATTGAATTTTCGGTTCTTAAAAGTTGCAACTCAATTATAATTCAGTCTTTACACTTTGTCTTGATGTAATTCAATTCTTAAAATTTTGAATGGGCTGTAACACAATCCTTGAACTTTGACTTGCTGACACTCGGTTCCTATATTTTTAATCATTTTATAATTTATTCCCAGCCTTTATTAAATATATAATTTTATTTTTTTTAAAACATAGGTACTGGATTATAAATTGATTAAAACTATAAGGACTAAGTTGCAGTGAGTCAAAGCTCAAAGACTAAATTACAATCAAGTTAAAATTCTAGAGATTGAGTTGTACTGAGACAAAGTAAAGAGATTGAGTTATAACCGTGTTAAAACTTTAAGAACTAAAAGATTGATTTTTCCTTTAAAATAATTGTAATGCAGCTCCTAATTTTTTTTTAGTTCTGAAAAGTTTTCAGAGAAAATTACTTTAAAAATGTTAATATAAATTATTAAATTTTGAAAAAAAAAATTTCAAACATTTTCCTAAAATCACGTAAGAAAAGAATAGATATATGGAGGTTAGGCAGGGTCATAAATTGTGAATGAAGAACAAAATGAGCTGGCACCTTCCTCCTCCGTCTCTAATTACAATGGGAGATAGTTTAAATCAAATTTTAACATAAAATTTATTTCAATTGAGATGTTACTTTTTTTTTAAAAAAAAAAGTATTATTTTTTTGTGAGTACGAGGATTAAGGTATCGATAACAAAAGATATACCTCTCCTAACTAGATTGCTATATTCACAATGGGGCTAACTAAAAGTTGAGAAGTGCAAAAAGGAATAGGAGAATATGTTTTGATGATAATTTCAAGTAAAGTAAGAGTAAAAATATGGAAGGGAATGAAACATTGAGAAAATTCGTCACTAGAAGCCTTTTTCTTTCCCTTTATTTAGTGTGTTCTTTCATTAAGTTACGTGTCTACAGCATGCTTGTGCTTTTGATAGGCCAACAAGCAAAGAACAGCTCTTTTTTTATTTATTGTTGTTTTTTGAAGGGAGAAAATAAAAAAAGAAGAAAGAAACACAAAAAGTTTCCAGACTTTTATTCAATAGAATGATAAAGAGAACATTGAGTACATGGGGACAATTTGGAGGGGTTAGGATAAAATTTTAGGCTAAGGTACCAATTTTTTTCTATAGTTTTTGCTGGTAAGCAATGTCACCTCAAAAGTGTTACAATAGAGCAATTTTGCCCTCTTACTATTAAAAAGACAGCAGACAACATTAATTTTTTAACTATCAACATCAGTTTTTAATGATATGGAACAACATTGGTACGTTTTGAAATTTTTGAGGTAATATTGAGCCTGAATAAACTTTCAGGACAACATTACTCCTTAATAAAAATTTACAGGACAAATTTTCCTCTTAACCTTTTTATATTACTTAAAATCCTGATATTCATCATCATTTTACTCGCCACGTGCTAGGAAGGATGGAACTCTCATCTAACATTGTCGTGGAGTCACATTCTATTTTATTTGTACATCAAATCCATGAATTTCTCTTCCATCAACATGTTACTCTTTTTTCATTGTTATCTAAAGATAGTTTCAATGAAGCGACAATAACACAAAAAAAAAACAAAAAACAAAAAACAAAAAACAAAAAAACAAAAAATGTATACAGCTCATTTCCTTCCTTTTTACCTACTCGCCCCCCTCTCTCTAAAATCATAGAACTTTACAAGCAGGAGCTTTAAAAAATCTTAAATCCCTCAAAAAAGGGCATTCAAAACCATGCATGTATAGAATAAAAATATGATTATTTTTGTACCAGAAATATTTCAACATTACAGATATTGACTATGGAGGCACTGCTTTTCTAATCTCAAACCCCTATCCAACATATTGACTATGCCTTGCAGATCCTTCAAGATAATGTTTCAGTCATCTGAAGTTTTAGTGAAACTCTAAATCAAAGATCAATGGTTTATTGAACCTCAGTTATGGTACTTACTTGCTGTTACAAACCAGGAGTCAAAGAGCTTATATAGTAAGAAGAAATGTTGAGGAACTTGCATTGTGGAGCTTTTATTGGTCCCTTGTGTTAGCCAACCCCATATAGAGAGATAAGACTTGTTGCTGATGTTGTTGTACAATCAGCTAGTACGATATACGTATCTAAGCAAGAAACTTGAATACTTCAGTGACAATCAACATTCAGTATGAACTGTGTAGAGTTGAGCTAGCTGGTTATCATAGCAAAAGATTAGATTAAACAACACATTCTCATTTAACAAAGAAAAGGAAAAGATTACTATATCCCCCAAGAGAATGAATACTTAAGGTGCGTGGGTAATATACAACTTAAAGTTTGATCCAGAGAAAATACACACCAATAGTTGTGTAAGGAATACATAACAGTTAATCAGTCTCAACCTTAGAAGTTCATATGTTTTCAGTAGAATGAATTCTTAGCAATCCCAGCTTTATATCTCCCATGGTTAAGTAGCATATGATATAGTAATATATATACAAGTAAAGGTAAAATGTACTATGTGATTTCCTAACCAAAACCCCCAATATATGCAAGAAGTGATTAAATGAAAGAAAAAGCCAGACACTGAGGCATTCATCTGAAGATCTGCGTAAGTCTTGTAACGAACAATAACTCAATAATTTAAACACAATCAAGAAATGACCTAAAAATACAATACAAGTAGAAATTTGCCAAGTAACAGAGAAACAGTCACTAAAGCAGTTACCTGGTTGATATTAAGATATCTGCAGATTCCTCAATACCAAGAAATTAGTTTAACACAATCAAGAAAATTGCAGTTTAAGTATATCAGACTCAAGCCTTTGTGCTTCAAAACGGAAGGAGAAATTACCAAAACAAAATATGCACACAATAATCATTGGAAACCACGGGCAGGTAATAAAAAGTAAAAAGAAAGAGTTGGGGAAACTCACAAAATGGTGATATAGTACTTCTTCAAGCTTAGGCTATGGTATCTCAAATGTACTCTTAACTTAAGCCCTTTTAAGGTTCTAGCAACAAAACAAGGAATATTTCGAGAAGGATCTCCTTTAGTATTCCAAGCTAATACATTTCGTAAAGTCTAGCCATCAAAATCGCAGTTGACTCCATATAAAGCACTAAGTATTAAAACATTGCCGCCTTTCAAGTTGAGGGAGATTCAGTGAGTAACCCGTTTATGTAGCAATTGAGTTATATATTCAAGGACTTCATAAGCAACAATTTCTGAGTAAGTTCACCCTTCTCAAGTGGGTGCTAACACCCTGCCAGAGTAGCAGCAAATTAAAATGGTTATCTACTTAACTCATTTAGTAATACATGGGGCAATAATTAAAGCATTCCTTCCTCAAGGTCTCAAGTAAACAGTTGTGTCCTGAAGAAGCTATAGATTAGGAAGTTTAGATAACTAGGCTGACCATAGACAGAGTCACATTAACCATGTTTGTAAGACCTCAAATTCCAAAACACAAAACAAGCTGCACATGCTCCAGACTACCTTTTTAAAAGTTCTCAGCATCAAAGATCTGTAAACATTACTATTAGGCCATATGCAAACAAATTTAATGAATGACATTGTGTGTCAGCTTATACATGGACTGATCTACTGACTTAGAGTTCGACAATAAGACACAAAACATTGTGAAATAGGAGTTCCAGGTGCTAGATTTTTTTTTTTGGGTGTTCCAGAACAGTAAGTCAGATGAGTCATGACGAATTCCATCAAAACTATAAACAAGTCCATACTTTCGACAACCCACCAGGGCGACTAATATAGCATTGTCAAAGCACACTAACTAGATTATGAACAGAAAAATTTTGAACAAGTGCACTGTCAGTGAAGCAGAATCTGCATATCTAATCAAGTAAAGCTATACAAAGCAGCCAGGCTTTCAATCAAAAAATTATGCCTCCCAATAGCTTGTAAATCCAAAGCTCAACAATCTATCAAAAGTCTTACAGTCTAATTAAGCCCAAGTAAATCTGAAGGAAGCGAAGCAGGATCAAGTTCCCAAGAGTCTCTCAAAAGTTCAGGAGTTTCAATGCCAGAGAGTTTCCGTGCAGGAATTTGATGCGAAACTGACCAGAAATCATCTCTTTCAAGAAATCTAATAGCATTACTCCCCATTTCTTGTCTCTTGAATATTGTCTTGTAACCTTTGACTTTCCCCAGATATGCCATGCTTAATCCAGTTATTTCACTATAACTCGTCAAAAATACAACGATATCATAGCAATTCTTGCTCTGAACTGCAACACTTCTTCCCTCCACACCAGGAGCTGCCTCATTATAAAGTGCCCAAACAGACCCCTTCTTTGGATAAATTATGTAAACTTCACGAGCTGCCTGTTCACAATCTACAACATGGGAAAAGATATTTACAGAATTTATGGAAGTCTTCCTGGCAACTTTAAATCTCCCACAAGATATATGAAACCCCCTTTTGTCCCAACCAATTAACTTTTCATCCCCACTGTTTTTTAGATCTAGCCAACTTATTCTTACTTCAAAAGGATTTACTGATACAACTTCATCAATCAAAGCATAATTCCTTGGCATTCCATCATCATCATCATATACAGCCCACAACTGGCCTTTCTTAAAGCTTCTCTCTACTCTATCTTTATCAAAATCATAAAAATCTGAATCTACTACTGCCATTATTTCCTTGTTTTCTCCGTTAGAGTTACCGTGTTTATAAGTTTTCAATTCTTTACTCTTAGCAATAGATGCTTGCTTCTCCTCAACTACTAGCTTCCCACTCTTCAAGCTTCTTGGTTTGACAGCCACCGAGCCCCTAGAACTTTTCAGACCCTTCTGTAATTCCTCCTGCTCTTTCCTCTTGTCTGTTTTATCCCCCTCCTTTTCTTTTAGCTTCAATGTCATCTTCCTCTTTCGCTGAGCCTTTTTCTTGATTTCAGACTGCATTTCCGCTAATGTCATCGTTTCCTCGCGAGTTCTAATTTTCTTCGGTTTGGACCTTTCCAACACATCCCCAACAGTGCTCATTTTCCTCTTCAAGCCTCCACTTCTCAGTCTTCCCCCACTCCATTTACCAACAGCTCCTGCACTCTCCAATTCCCCATTTCTCACTTCAATGGCTCCAACTTTATCATTTAATCTACCATTCTTGGTGGTCACAGGTTCATTCTCTTGACTGCTCACTTTCCCCTTCACGGTCCGTGATTTACCAACAGTATCGACTTTCTTCGTTAGGCTCGCAACTTTCAACTTCCTACTTCTATTCCTAATCCTCATCTCCTCCTCCTCAGACTCGTCACCATTCTCAACCTCCACAGCCTTGAAACTCTTTTTACAACTAGGGCAAACCAAATTATGACCCACATACTTCCTCTCAAACTGATGCAGAAGTCGACAAGTGCAGCACGCCGTCCAGAAGGTCTCCAACTTCCGCTTCGAACTCTCTGTCGCCTCATCCTGAATCCGAATCCTCAGCTTCATATCAAACTCCTTCCTCCGAATTTTATCAGAAAGAAATCGGAACGCCTCACCAACGAGCTTGAACGCCTCCTCGGAAGCCGCATGGGGATTCTTGTCCGGGTGAAGAATCAAAGCTAGCTTCTTGTACTGCTTCCGAATGACGTTGGAGTGAGTAAAGGGCTCGACCTGGAGTATCTTGTACCAGTCTGGAGTGGGCGATTTGGAGGCCACACTGAGGATGTCTAAGGAAGTGACCATTTCGGAGATACCATCGAGGTCAGGAGCAAGGCGTTGGGCTCGCTTGGCATATTTCAAAGCAGAGCTGAGGTTGGAACTTTTGTATTTGGATTCAGCCATGGCTTTGAGACGAAGAGCTTCTTTTTCTTGCTCTGATCCTTCCGCCATCGTCCGCGCGAGCAGAGCAAAGCATGCCAAGCGAGCGAAGTAGAGAAATGAGAGCGAATGAATCGGGTATTTTCGATTTCTATACGACGTCGGTTTAAACTTTTTCCATATAAATAGCCGGCTTTTAGAAAAGGGGGAAAGCGCAACTTTGCACCACAAGTTTTCATTTTTGGAAATTTTTTTGGGGGGTATTTTTGACCCTAAATTGTTAAAAAAAGAATAATTTTATCCTGATCATTATCCTAGCTAATTTTGATCGTTAGTTAATCAAATATGTTGAGCTAATAGTTCTTATGTCATTCACGTCATCTTTGCTAATATGTAAATTTGCGCTGATAGTCTGTGTCATTTATTTTATCTTTTTCAAAGTTAGATTTAAAAATTTTGGGGCAAAATTACACTTTAACAAAACTAATTTGAATGATATGTGGACTGTTAGCTCAGTATATTTGGTCAACTAATAATTAAAATTAATTAGGATAACTCTTATGACAAAATTGCTCCATTTTTTTATAGTTTTGAGTAGGGCTGTTCGAGATCGGGACGGGATCGGAAAATACCATTCTTGATCTTGATCCCGAAAAGCGTTCGGGAATGAGTTTCATTCCCAATCCCAAAAATTGGAAAATTTTTTGAATCGGGATCAGGAATTTCCCGATCCCAGATTTCCTTTTTATTTAAAAAAAATTCTATATAGAATTTTTTGTTGTGTTTCCTTTAGTTTAGTACAAATATATAATTTGTCTAATATCATATTATGTTAAATAAGTCTAATACAAATATATAATTAATCCAATATATACTTAAAATTGTTGATTCAGCTGCAAAAAGAACAAAGACAAAAAAAAAATAGAATTATTTAATATATAATAAATGAAATTAACTAAATAAACTAAAAGAATAGATATTATCTTAATGGTGTTAGGGATTTTCACATTTTATTTTACATTGAGTTTTGTTTTCTTAAATATTTTTTAAAAAATGTACACACATATATTTATATATATATATATTCGAGATCGGGAAAAAGTCGGGATCGGGAAGCCCCATTCCTGATCCCGATCTCAAAATCACATTCCATTCCTGATCCTGAAATTTTCAAGACGGGAATTTCCGTCCCAATTTGCTCGGGATCGAGACGGGAAGACTGGGATGGGAAATTGATGAACACCTCTAGTTTTGAGGAACAACTGTCTCCAAAAAACTTCTGGAGTAAAATTACCCTTGGTGAAAACTTCTAGGGCAAAAATATCTGTTAACCCTTTAAAAAAGCCGGGTATAAAAACTCACCTCTTAAATATAAGACATATTTTTTATGCTTGTCAATTTTTCCAATTCACTCCTACGGTGTTTCATCAACCATAATCAAGTACTCAAAAGATAGAGGAAGGGAATTAAGGAAAATAATTATGGTGTTTTAGAAAAAAAAATATTATATTAACTATCTCAACTAATTTATTTAATTTAATCAAATTAGATAAATATATTTTACGTTAAGAAATTGGGGCATTAGTAAAAAAAATCAAGATTGAGTCAAGAAAAGAATTAGCTGCTCAATGCCTCAATTAGCTACTAAACTCATCATATTAAATTTTGTTTCTGTCGGTTCATAATATAAAATATATTTAAAGAGTTGATCTTATTTAAAATATAATATATAATTTTTATAGTCTCAACAATAATTAAAGAGGTAAAGGAAAGAGAGAATTAAAAAAGATGACTGAAGTATTTTAAAAAATACATATCATATTAATTAATTTAACTAATTTTCTTAAGGGAATAAATTAAGCAAACGCAGGAGTGTCATATTTGATTGGATTACTACATGTAGAGGGAGTTTGGAATAACTTATTTTTTGATAATAAGTACTTATTATATAAGTCGTAATAAAATTTTTTTTATATATTTACTATCTTATATATCATAAACTACGATTTATAAATAAAAAATAATCTATAGACCGCCAGCACGTAGTCGTAGACAAGATGATCCTCTGCGCACACGCCTTTAAATATTTAACAATGGCCTAACATTGAAAAGGGAAAAACAATGCCGGCGCGGGGAGAGAATGGGGATTTCACCACTGGGGAAAATTGGAACCAAAAACTCACTGGACAGTGACACCGTACGACGACCTCTGTGTTTCTCTCCGCGAACATCCCAGCAAACTTAAACCAAACACAACGCACCTTAATTCTTGATCTAATTCGGTTCTGTATCTCCTCATCAACTAATTTTGTGATAGAAAAATGGAGATATCTTCGTTCTATATATAGTCAAAATAAATTTCTGGATTCACAAATTAATTATTTTCCATTTTCCTTTCAAGTTTCAATCCCTCCTTTTTGGTTGCTCTCATTATCCTGGGGGATCAGATTTTGCTTCTGTCTCGAGGAATCTCAATTTATGAGCGGTAATTTCAGCTATTTTACTTGCTCGAATTGAATTATTTGTATTGCTGATTCTGTGTGATAATTTCACTCCGTAGTTAGTTTCACCTAGTTTGTTTAGGGTCTGCTGTTGCCACCTAGGTTGAATTGATATAAGATTATTGCACTACTGTTAATGTAGAGGTGAACGGAACTTTTCTGTAATGTGCTAGCTTGCTAGCGTAGGATAGCTACAGAAACTGGATCTTGGATAATTTGCATTATCAGGGAATGAAAAAGGGAGTAATCTGTTGGTTCATTTGCCGTCAATAGATCCTTCGTTCAATATCAAGGTCATAACTCGTTTGTAGAGTGATTGAAGATTGAAGCATGCGCTTGAAGTGTTTTGTCTGAAAGGCTTAACTTTTCAATGGCTTAACTTAGTTTCGTAGGAGGTCAACGCCTCTTAAGCTTCCCTGTAACTTGATGTTTATGGCGCAGGATGGTTTGGTACAAAATTTTGTGAGGTATTAGTATTAAAGCATGGGTAGCCGTAAGATGGACAAAGCTTCTAATGACAAGGAGTCTAAGACTCCTTCTGCTACGTCACAGGTCTGGCCAGGTTTCTTCTGTTTTATCTATAATCCCAGTGGCAGTTTACAGTTCTATGTGACGCCAAAAAAAATTTTCCCTTCAGGAGCAGCCTTCAACCACCAGCGGTGGAGCAATAAATCCTGACTGGTCTAGCTTTCAGGTTTATAATTAAAAGTTTTTGTTGGCATACCTTGTTTTGACTGTTCTTGACTTCGCCACACTGCTTTATTTTACAGACATATTCTCCTATACCTCCACATGGATACTTGGCATCAAGTCCGCAGGCACATCCATATATGTGGGGCGTCCAGGTATTTATCACAGAAATTATGATAGATTGATTTCATTTGTGAGATAACATAATATACATTGAGTCTCAATCCCTGAGTTGAATTGTAGACTTCTAGAGCACTTTTAGCAACTTGTAATGTTGATATTAATATCATTGCTTCTGCTTTTATTACTGTTAGTATTGCTGTCATTGCTCGTCAATGGTCAAACCCAAAATCTAACTGGACCAAACCGCACCTTATTGGTTGCTTGAGTGGTAACTGATGGCTAAATGGTTGTAAGGAATATATAATAATTTTCAAGTGCTTTTCCCCCAATAAGCTGGAAGGAGAAATTAACTAATGTGTTTTTATGCGGCATGATTACATTCATTTGTGAAAAATGATATAATACGTGAGTTCCTTCTTTTTAATTTGTGTATGCTTGATGATCCTTTCTTCTCTTTTTGCATTTGAAGTCAAGGCTTGTAGTGCTTCTTTCTTCTTTCAAATATATCCCTCCCCCACAAGCTTTTCATAGGTCTTTTAGCTGATACCACAGCGTATGGAGGTTTTCCCTTCACAGAAATTATTCGTGCTTTAAATAATCCATTTTCAGTTTTGTAGGATTTCTATGCAGGAGCTTCATCTTTTCCTAAATTTTTCTCTGTTTTTTAATCATCCTTGCTTCTAGTCCTTAGATCTGATTTTTTTTTTTACTTTACAAGGTTCTGGTGTATCTTTTATTTTTCATTTTTATAGGATCCTTAAAGAAAGACTTTCTGATAACTTTGTTTTCACATGTACAAGGATATTTCTCCATTTCTGAAATTTGCTTGCATGCCATGCAGGCGATGATCATATCTTTTCATACATGTGTCATGAACTAGCTAATACCTCTAGTAAGACATGAAAATATGTGGCACGAATTCTCCTTCGTTCCTTGGTTCATTGATTTAATTCTTTCTTGCAGCCTATTATGCCTCCCTATGGTACTCCGCCACATCCTTATGTTGCAATGTATCCCCCTGGCGGCATATATGCTCATCCAACAATGCCTCCGGTCACAGTTTGTAAATTATGCTTTCTTGAAGTTATTGTAAAGAATTATAATCTCTAATCAGTCATTATTATTTGATAATTGCCATGAATTTGTACAGGGATCTTATCCTTTTAGTCCTTTTGCCTTGCCTACTTCCAATGGTATTGCTGAGGCTTCAGTGAGTTCTTTAGTCCTGCATTCTGTGTGTGTGTGTGTGTCTCCATGTCTCTGGTTGTCGTTTTCTGTATAGCTCTTGTCCTTGTTCAAGTAAGGAAAATTTAACATGGGAGTTTAAATTCAGGGAAATACAACTGGCAGCATAGAAGGTGATTCTAGGCCTCCTGAGGTGAAGGAAAAGTTACCGGTAAAAAGATCAAAAGGAAGTTTGGGCAATTTGAATATGATCACAGGGAAGAATAATGAACCTCGTAAAAACCCAGGGACTTCTGCTAATGGAATTCATTCAAAAAGGTACAATGTCATATGGGGAGCAGTTGGGATGTCAAATTATGCCTTTTCTTTCTTGCTTTCTTTCTTTGTTCTACAATTTTAGTATTTCAATATTTCTTAAACATGAAAGAAAAGTATAAGCTAAGAAAAGGGAAGGGGAATGAACACATTGATTTGAAAGGGAGGTAGAACCATGAAAATTTGAAAGGAAATGTGGAGGTCCGACATTCAGAAGCACGTGCCTATTTAAGTCAATCAAGAAATCTTAATGTTTAAAAATCATGGAAGAATAGAGTTCAAACTTCTCGATAGTATTGGAGATCTTTTTTCCCAAGAACAAGCTGGAGGCTATGAGTTAAAACCCTTTTATTTTGGAGAATTGTGTGTTGGGGGAGTAATATACAACTTGACTGTAGGGCCTTGTTTTAGTGTGATATTCGCAAGAGCAGATTCCTTATTCATGAATCGGAACGGTAGTTAACTGAACATTAATATGGTGTCTGTATTATTTGGTGACACTTGCACCCAGATCATGGTGTGATTATAAACAGTTCTTCTCCAAAATTGACACAAGATCTGGCCAATGTTTTTATCATTTGAGGATGGTGTTGAAGCATTTTTTTTCAGATTTGTCTGGACGAAGCAACTCCCTGTTGAGTGCAAACCACCTTTATGAGCAATCTGCATGTAGTCTTCAAGCCCTGTGTTTTCTGAACTGTGATGTCAAGTGACTTTGAGTTTTGAACTACTTGTACTTTCCTATTGTTGTGTGGTTAGTTGTGATCAGACATATGGATATAAGATAATTGGGAATAAAAGCAATAATAACTCCCTGAAATTTCTGAATTCCATCATTTTGTTACCCCTTTTATGTTTAATCTGATTGTGTTCTCGTTGTGGGTTATGAAATAGTTGGGAAGCTTTCTTTTAGAATTTTAGTTGAGTTTATTATATATAATTTGGATTGAAATAGTAGTATTTACCTTCGTATGCCAGAGAATCACAGTTATCATATTTGTTCTTTTTATCTATCTGGTGGATATATTGTCCTGTTGACAACAGTAAACTTATTAGTAAGGCTACCAGTGTATTGTTGTCTGAACCTGCTGAGTGCATTGGCTTGCCATTTGCAATTGTATACTGGATAATTTTGTTGATTGTCAAACTCTGGATTTGCAGTGGTGAGAGTGCAAGCGAAGATACAAGTGAAGGAAGCGATGCAAATTCTCAAGATGTAAGTGTTTGCCTCCTGTGTATATATTACTATATGGTTAACATATGTTGACAATGAAACTGATTTTCAATAATTATAAACTCGATGGAGTATGGGATGTATAAAAACAGTGAGAAAAAAACTCAAGGTTATTTTTTCTTACGTTTTTATCTTGCAATATTTGTTTTGGGTGATATAAGGATGAAGACTCAACTAAATGGCAACTCTTAATATATTACCTAAATTTAATTTCTGTAGGATTGCTATACTGGTGGCAATAGTTAGGCTATATACAGTTTTTAAAAGAACTACAGTTTACTTTATGCCAATAATATTTTAATACCACAGTTGTACAACTCTGAATGATTGCTTGTTCATGCATAGCATTATAGTTTGAAGTAATGTGGACCTGCTTGCAATTTAATCCTAGGATAATTTAGGTTGATTTGTAGAAGGTTTATATTGTGTGTGCTTGAAAAAGAAGGGCAATTTAAATACCTTGTTGGTGTTTTTTCCTCTTCAACGGCCAGGAAATAATCATTATTATTGTGATTTTTTTAGGACTCTGAATTCAAATCAGGAGGCAGGCATAATTCCTTGGAAGGTCTGACATGGCTGTTTTACTTTTCTGGAGTAATTTCTGTCATTGTACTACTATTTGTGAACCCATAATTTTGTTACTTCCAGTTGAAGCTCACCTTTTTTGCTGAATTACAGCTGAACCACTTCAAAATGGAAGTTCAGTGCTTGCTCCTCAAAATGGGGGAGTTAACACACATCATAAGGGGGTTAATCAACCTATGCCTATCTCTGCCGCTGGTGTTCCTGGTCCCACAACAAACCTAAATATTGGAATGGATTACTGGGGAGCACCAACTTCTTCTGCGATTCCTGCAATGCACGGAAATGTTCCGTCTACTGCAGTTGCTGGGGGAATGGTTAGTGCTGGATCACGGGATAATGTTCAGTCACTACCTTGGCTTCAGGTTAATATGTCAACAAACATGATGGTGGCTATTTCCTAGTTAAAACATCAGGGCTATTCACTGAACTGGGTCATGTTTAGAAAGTTTAATGGCTTTTCTTTCTAATAGGAGCTGAAGTATTAGGATCCGTTGACTCCTGCTTAATTTGCACTGTTAAACCACCTGGTAGCTCTTTATAGCAAGTCATTTTTCTTTGAAGCAATTATCGTATTGTTCTTGCGGGCCAGAGTTTAGAAAAATGAAACAATAATTACAAACAAGTCATCATATGGTCAACACTTTGGGTCATTCCTTTGAGCTGTTATGATTTTGTAGACTTTGTTGCACATAGTTGGGGTGCACCTCAAGCTGACAACAAAGGGAAGGGATAAGACGATTTTACACATTTTTCTTTTGGAAATGGGAATTTCTTACCAACTGCAAAAGTATGTTCTTGTTAATTGGTTGTGGCAGTGACATGAAGGGCATATAGCATTCTTTTTAGTAGAATTGATCTGTACTTCCTGGAACAAGGTTGTTGTGTAGCACTTATCCAATTCGCATCTTCTTTAAGTTATTTTGGAACATTTTTCCTTTGAATGGCTTGGCTCTTCTTTTTCTTGTTCTGCTCTTGTCATTGTTCACGTTCCTCATGTTGTTCTAGATTACGTACGGGGGCCAACATGGTCTCGATTTGAATGAAAAAATTTTTCTTGGTGTCTTTCTATGTTACTTTTCTATTGCTTTTCGTTTCTGGTGTATATAATTAATTGATAATGTGGAGTTTTAGGTTCGACTACGTGTGGCCTTTTGCCGAGCTTTTTATCTTGCGACATAACTTGGTTTTTTTTGACTTGCATTATTGCTTTTAATAGGGTGACTGACCTGATTTATAAGATTTACATATGCATTATCCGTTTCTTTACAGCTCTTATATAATATTTCCTTTTTCCTGCTTGACTTGTAGGATGAAAGAGAGCTTAAAAGACAAAGACGGAAGCAGTCTAATAGAGAATCAGCTCGCAGATCCAGGTTGCGCAAGCAGGTCATTTCAGAGTACTCCAGAAGCCACCCTACCTGTGGTTGTATGATTATACTTTTCTTGTGTGTAATTTCTCTCTATGCTTGCTGTTTTCAGGCAGAGTGCGATGAACTAGCGCAGCGTGCCGAGGCCTTGAAAGAAGAAAATGCTACTCTCCGGTCAGAAGTGAGTCGGATTAAGAGCGAGCAAGAACAGTTGCTCTCTGAGAATGCTGCACTCAAGGTGATTTTGAAAAATTAATGTGGTTTGATTTTTGTTTTTGGTTTTAACTGCCTGCACCAAGTGACAACCAACAGTATATAGGGTGAAAGCAATAGATTATAGCATTTGGATATAACTAAACCTAGTGGGTGTATGGATTGATTCCAAAAAAGCACATTTCTAATGTAAACCATGGTTTTACAACAAACTACCCAAACACCCATATAAAAACCAAAATCTATTATACTCCAGAAAAACATGGTTTTAAGGCCCAAACCGTGTTTTTCCATGAAGCTAGGGTGATTATTGCTTTTGAGAAAAATAATGACGGTGTCAGAGGGCAATATACCAAATTACCCTCTATTCAACTGCAAACCTTCCTTTTCCTTCGTAATTATCACATTAACTTATGTCCGTTTTAGTAATTTACACATGAAAAAGTGATTCTGATACCAACTGTGCAAGAATTTTCATGTCAACATCACTTTTTTCATAAAATCTATTCTTCAAAATTACTTCTACTCTACTCCTGGGATTCTGTTATTCTGACCTGAACACATTTTTGCACAATCTCAAGTGCTCTCCCTCATAATTGATAACATAATGATAATTCTACAGGAGAGACTTGGGGAACTTCCTGAGAAAGAAGATTTTAGGTCAGGCCAGAATGATGAAAATGCAAGTAACGAGTCTCAACAGACTGGGCAGGAGGAGGCTGTGAAGGGTGATCAGTAGAGTTGAGCTGCATGCCTGAGTGTGGCTTTTCAGGAATATAAACTAACCAAGTAACAATGGCAACTTATTGTTTTAGATAGCTTTGTATATCAAATTTGATTTTAGAGCTGACCATCAATATTAAGTTTCACTGTATCTATCTGCATTCTGCAGTTTCCTGTTGTAAGTTGTAACATTCCCCAATTCTAATTTGGCTTGTTTGATAGTCAAACGAAGCTGGATTGTATGTATCTTTGTCATAATGGATTCCATGCTTATCTTAGTGCAATGGAACCACTTAGATTAAAATTATATGGTTCTTTCTTTATTTTTGGGGGGCCACAAAGATGGTTCAGATTCTATTTTATTTTTATTTTTATGTATATCATAGCTAAATTTTTTCAGTGCCACTTGTTTTTTTAAAAACTAAATTCATTATTTAAAAATTAAAAACTATAAAACTTTTAACATGGTCTTCCTAATCATACCTATGGGTCCTTAATTCAAGATCTCTTATGAAAATTATTAAAATATTTGTGATTTTTTTGTTTTGGTTGGGGGCGGCCGCGAACTTTTCTGTCCCTCCCTCCCTTCTATGAATTAAACCAATGTAGTTAACAAAAGCTAATAAAAAAGACAGAAATGAGTAATTCCTTGTTCAGACAACATTTCACCAATCTAGAATTGATTATTTCCATTCCATTGACAACACCTAAATTATTGCCCACCTCTTTTTTTTTTTGTTTCGGTAAAAACAAAATGACTGGAGCGTGTTGGTTTAATTATTTAAAATGTTTGGACTTTATGACTTACTTTGGTTTTAGTCTTAGTTCCTAAAGGTTCTTTTTGTTTAAATTGTTAATCTTCATATTTTTAACCATTTTGCTTCTTAAAAGACTAAAATCTATTATTTGAAACTATAAGGGTCAAAACTAAAATAAGAAGAATGTATAAGGAACAAACTTTGTATTAACCCTTACTTAAAATATGATACGCAGCACCTTTTTATTTTTCTTTCTTTGATAAATGATTAATATCAATTTATAAAAAAAGTGCAGATTGGGAAAAAGTCTCCGATTGAAAATTTTATTACTGGGAATAATTTTTTAAAAAAAATTATACACAGAAAGCAATGTTGCTGTGTGAAATTTGTACGCAGAGTAACATTATGCTTGCATAGGCTCTTCGTAGGAAAAAAAATTCTAATGGGGACTTTTCCCCTATTTTCTCAAAAATTATGACAAATTGCAAGGTATTAAAACCCGGACCGGGTAGTGAACCAGTCGGGGTACTGGGTTAAGGGTCAGTGGGTCAGACCGGGACCAAACCGGAGCTAAACCGGGACCAAACCGGTGAGAAATTGAAAATTTTAGACTTATAGTATGAAATTCTAAAGGAAAAAGTAAAAAAAAAAAAAAAAAAATTTTTTTAAAAAAGGGAACCGGACCGGCCAACCGGCCGGTTCGCCGGTTACCGGGCCGGACCGGCCGGTTCGCCGGTTACCGGGCCGGACCGGCCGGTCCGGTCCGGTTTTCAGAACCCTGACAAATTGTACTATTATAATTTATAAATAATGTGAAAAATAATACTTATTTTTAGGGGATAAGGGATTTTTTGGGGTCAAATCCAAAGAAATCTTATTTCACAACCCTCCATTCCTCTAGAAAGTATTTTTTTTTTGTTTTTACTATAAGTCGTTTCATTAAATTTATTTTATGAAGGTACAATTTTATTCATAATTTATTATTCTATATATTAATATTTTTTAATATATATATAGTATTATATAGGAATAAATTTAATAAATTATTTAATTTTGAAGTATATTTAATAAAATTTAAGATTTTTCTTAAACTCAACAAAAAGTGTCTTCAATTAATGGGTTGGAAAAAGCAAAACTGAATTATACATTTAAAGTTAAAAAAAAAAAAGGGGAACCATACATTCGCGAATGAGTTCTCGTTTTTTTCTTTTTAAAGTCCCTGCCCATCGACATATTTTCATATCCACGTATAAAATATATAAAAAGAATCCACTTGGTGAGGTGTAATTTTGACATGTTTGAGCGTTCATGGTAAAAAAAAATTGGACATGGTTGTGTTAGAGTGCGTTTAAACCAGTGTTTTGGAATCCGGACCGGACTAGAAACTGGTGAACCGGATCATAAACCGGTCCGGTCCGGTGACCGAACCGGTTCATCATTTTTTTTATTTTTTATTTATTTTTAAATTGATTTTTTAAATATTTTTTCTTATAATTTCATATTAATAAACCTAAAATATTCAATTTTTCACCAGTTTAGCTCCAGTTTGACTCCGATTTAATTCACTGACCCTTGATCCAGTACCTCGACCGGTCCAGTAACCGATCCGGGTTTCAGAACCTTGGTTTAAATTGTACTACTAGTACTATAAAATAAATAAAATAATTATTCCTTATATTTTTAATATAGAACTCCATTAACTTTTTTTTTTTATATAGTAAGAAAGTTAAGTAAATTATTTTAAAATATTTATAATGATAATTTTTCTTTAAACTAATTTTTCCGATTTATAATTTGATATATAATCTAATGATACAAAACATATATTTTGATTATGTAATTTATTTAGCTTCTTTAATTTTTTTAAAAAAGACAACCAGGTCTTATGTTAAGGACTAGATATACTATTAATAACAAGCACTAACTCCCTCGCGCGATGCGCGGGATGAATTAGCTAAGTGCACTCAATATTCCCAACATATTCAATTACGCATAAATTAGTTCCAATGACATAAACTGCACACAACGCATTCAAAGATTAATATTAACTAAAATATCATAAAAGTATTAAAAAAGAAATTACCACATACATCACAGAATGCGTCTTCGTTAAAATTTGACACATTATGAACCAACACAATGCTAACCACTTATCTTTAATCATAAATACTACAATGCATTTCACATGAATGAAATCAAACATTTCTCTCATTGGGATCCTCTAAAAGCCACCGTACAACAAACCATGGAAATAATAATCTCAATAACTATTAGAGTATCTCCAACATTGTCATTACCAATGTCAACAGTAAGGAAGATAAAAATCCAAAATGGAGTAGTACATAGTAGAATGAAAGTAGTAATATGAACATATATGTTTCCAAAACTAATTCTCTCCATGTTCTTACCAAACACACAAAAAGTGTAGAGATATATAATAGATATATCCTCCAAATTTCAAATATTTCTCCTTTCCACTGTTATTCATTCTCAAATACCCTATGCAAAACTTTGTTTTGTGAGTAGTAAGCAAGCAATAGTGTTCATTGGCAATTAATGACGCTAATGAAGCTTTCCTTTGCTTTTTCTGTTACATGGTGAAAAAAGTTGCAAGTCATTAATTTCAAGCCTTTTTTAATAGATTAACTTCAATGCTCACTAAACCCTTATGCTTCTACAATAGTATACAATAAAAGTTGTCTATTCCAGAGTCACTTCTTTTGTAGTAAAGGCAACAAACAAAAGTCATACCATCTCAACAACTTAGCCAATACTAATCATAATATTGAAAAGGGGGTTTAAGGGGAAAAACATGTGATTCCCACATCATATCCTTCAGTCTTGGGAGTGACCAAAGGATTAACAAATGATATACCATGCAGTAAATAAGAATCCTTCAAACTACCAAGTACCAATAACAAAAAAGCTTTTATATAAAATCGCATTCAGAATCTTTCAATGATATTTTACATTACCAATGAAAAGACATGGTAAGCAGTACCACAATTGCAAAACACCCCCTCCAACAGAGCTACTTTAGTCAGTAAACATTTCCAATAGCTTTGTAATTATTGTAACACATGGAAATATCTATTAAACAAAACTTGTAACACAATACCATAAAAACAAGATCTTGTAGACTGGGGTAAAAAAAGAACAATAACATGAATATCACATCTCCATTGATAATCATGACAAGTGGAGGAAGCTAAAACCACCTCTTCTTTGCTTTGATCTTCAAATCATTGGTTTATACCCAATAGTTAATGCAAATCTACAGATGGGACTCTACTTACTAAATCTTATGACAATGGACATAGTTGGATTACTTTTCCAACACAGGGATAATTTATCTAAATATAAAATCAATCTTAATAATAAAATAATAATTAATCTAAATAATCTAAAATATCTTGAAATATTATACAACACCAATGTAAATGTTTGGTGGCTGCTCAACCAAGTGTTGCAATAATCCTTTAAGACACCCAAGACCAACTTCCAGTTGAGATGCTGATCTTGAAATTAGTAACCCAATAATTCAATTTGAAAGGTCCGAGAAAAAATGTCAAACATTTACATTGGTGTTGGATAATGTTTCAACAATTAGTAACATTCACATCAGTAAACTACTCAAGACTTCTACTATTCACTTCATCACCTAGCTATGAAAAATGTGATGTAAATGTAGACTATTAAATCAATTTAGAATTACGTCCTCTCCCCAAAAATATGAAGATCATCAAGATCTATTGGAAGGATTGGATGACAAAATTTATAAACAAATCTTCCATAAGCAAAGCTAACAAAAACAAAATATAAGCTTGTCCAATCAAACTCAAGAATTGGATGACATTCTATAGGGAAAAAATAGTGAAATAAGTTAGAACAAAAATTTTAGTTAGTTCTGAGAAATCTTTCACCATCAGTTTGAGTTTCAAATTTTATCATTTATGCATGAAATTCTAAGTATTTGAAGCCTGAAATGAAGTAAGAAAACAGTGAAAAAGAGGAATGAAAAAAGCACTAAAAATTCAATGGAAACATAAAATTTCAAACCTGCTCTTGAGCCTGCATGGCTATATCCATTAAGCATAGAAGTTTTGATACCCAATAACTTTAACTACCCTATAGTTTCCACTACTCTAGATCGGCAAGTATCTAAAAAAAATAATATCAAAGTCAAATAGGAGTTGCTGTCTGAATGCCACCAGTCTTGTCCCATGAAACATGAGCACCACACCAATATTTTAGATACCATGAAGGCCAGATGCAATTTCAACTGCAGTGGTTCCTCTAATCCTAGAAATTAATAAGTGAACATAAAAATGTCAGATAGACATTAAAGTGGAAAAAACTTTCATTTTCTTTATGGTATTTCAAAATATTTTAATTTCATTTTTGGTTTTTTTATCATAATACAATACAAAATTATCGGAGAACATGAAAACATCAATATGGCATGTTTTCTTTTGTTTTGTTTTTTCGTGGAAAACAGGGCAAGACCCAAGTAAAACACATGGCATGTTTTAATTAAGTTGCTATCTCGGTTTATTTCAAAATCATATGCTTTTAGGAAAATAGGGCATTCAGTAGTGTGTTTTGTGTGAATTCTATTAGCATCACATTGCAAATATCATAAGAAATGGAAAGACAGCTAAGCATGTGTGGGGCTACTACAGCTAACATGGAGAATCAAAGAGATCAAAGTAAAATTCAGTCATGGGGAACATGCTTGATCAATTTTTCCTCTGAAAAGAACAATACAAAACAGTAGTCATCCTCCCAAGAAAAGGAAAACATTACAGAACTTTTAGCTCAAAATAGTTTTCCAATCTCTTCATATGTCCACAATGCAATCCCCTAAAATATCTTCATCATAGACATTTAAGAGAGCCCAAAAACACTACAGATTTAACAGTCTCACATTTTGTCCTACCTAAAGACATTACATATTAGCAACATAGCACAATGCCTTTAAGAACTTATGCCCCTTTTTTCTAGCCAAAACCAGTGAATTTATGGTTAAAAAACCTACAATTCAGCTGGAAACACCTAATCCTCCTAAAAAGACACAAACAAACTACTCTAAATTTGCCAAGCCACTTTTTTTAAGGGAAAATTAAAAGAATGCTTGTGGAACATCACAAATACTCATGCCATTCTAGTGCGACAAAATTACCTCATCTAACCATCAATCTGGAGTCTAGACAAGAAGTTCAGAAATAAAGAAAACTCTTGAGGTTTGAGGTAGATAAACAAACACAGATAGAAAAAGCAATAAAAATGCTTCTTTATATGGATAGGCGAGCAATAAATAGTTGATATTATAAGTTGTTATATAACCTAAAGTAAAATGTTGCCCAATCTGAATGGAAGTTGCACATACCATCATGTTGAAGATAATCAGATACCTGACCAGATGTCAATCTAGCTCTATGGACGAGTGCTATGTATGAAGTACCAAAAGCCATTGGAAGAGCGCCGGTGGCAGCCAGATCACAACCTTCTGGTACACGAAACCTTAACAATGAATGACAATTAAACACATGACATAGAAGAATTCTAAAATTAAAAATGAAATGGAATGAAGGGCAATAGGGAAATTTGGGTAGAATCTTACAGATGGCTCTGGTCTACAACAATGAATTCAGCAAAAGACCCAAGAGGAACGAAGGAACAAACAAGGTCTCCGACTCTAAGATAGGAAACTTTGGGGCCTACAGCGTTAACGAAGCTAGAAAAATCAGCACCTAGGATAAATGGCAATGGAGCCTTCTCTTGATACTTACCCAGTATCTGCAAATAATTTGTGAAATTCAAGCTGGTGGCTTTGATTCTAACCCTTACAAAAGTGGGAGAATCCAACTCAGGGATAGGGTGATTTTTGGAGCCATATTCTTCCTTAGACAAATAAAGACAGTTTAAAATAAGTGTAAAATAAAGAAATCTTGCAGCAGAAAAACCTTAAAGAATTTCCCGAAGGAATGACAACTGTGAAATTGCTCCCAAGCATTCGCATCGGTTCCTACTTGTCTCAAAGAAGATGGCTCAAATGGGAGTAGGTGGTAAGAAAAATAAGGGTTTGATTCAATCTCTGCTCTTAATTCTTCCCACTTAAAGTCTTTGGAAAAATATTCTGCTTCACAGCTCATCTCTGAATCTGCCCACAACTACAGTCTGCAAGATCCTTATTTAGGAGATAAAAGGATGTTGAAAAGAAAAGTGAGACTACTATAGGGGAAATTTCAAAATCTGAAATAATCTAGGAGAGAAAAAGTACACATGTAGCCAGATGCAGAAGCTGACACTGTTCATGAGAAATTCACTGTTCATATGAACAGTGAATTTGGATTGAGATTTATTATTATATATAGATTAACAATGTAAAATACTATTTCTGGTTTTTAATATAAGATATAGTTGAATTTTTTTAATAAATTAAGGAAGAAAAATAAAATAATTAATTCCAACACATTTTATGTATTATATTGAATTATATATTAATCTATAAGTCAGGTAAATTAGTTTGGAGAAAAATAATAAATATAAATATTTTAATCTAACGTATTTAGCTTCCTTAATATCTTTAAAAAAAAAGTTAGCGAGCTCTTATACTACCTCTAGTCCTAAATATAAAATTTAGTTGACTTTTTGTTGGAGAGCTTAAGAAAATTAAATAAATTACATAATCACATCGTATGTTGTATATAATTAAATTATACTCCTCCGGTCCTTAATATAAGACATATTTAAAGAGTTGGTCTTAATCCTAAATATAATGCATTATTTTCATATTTGTCAGTGTTTTCCTCATTTATCCCTATTGATGCTCCCTCAATAATCAAGGAGGAGAAAGAATAAAAGAATTAAAAAAAATGACTAAAGTATTTTTGAAAATACATGTGATATTAACTAATACTTTAATCTTATTAAATTAGATAAACAAGTCTTATATTAAAGATTAAAAAGGTATATCAATTTATAAGTTAAATAAATTAGTTTAAAAAAACGATAATTATATAATTTAATTAACTTCTTTAAAATATTTATATTAAGTACAGGATGAGCACACGTGGCGCGTGAGAAATTGCAGTCCCGGGTAGAAAAATGGGGATTTCACCTGTGGTGGAAATCGGAACCAAAACTTACTGGACGGTGACACCGTGCGGCGACCGGTGTGTTTCTCTCCGTTAACATCCGAACAAACTCACCCCCAAACAAGAACAGCACCCTAATTTGTGATCTGACACTGCTCTGTGTTACCTTATCAACTCATCCCGAAGGACGATTATCTCCGTTCTATACTTTCAAATCTGAAGTTCTGCTCTTTCCGCTCGGTTTCGTTTCTGGTTCGAAGAATCCCAATTCTGAGTGGTGATTAAAGTCGTTTCCCCTCTTGAGTTGAAGTATTTCTATTGCTATTATTGTGTATAAATTTCACTCAGTACTGTTAGTATAAGGCTATAAGCTAGTTCGTTTAGGTTCTGACTGGGGTCCAATAGTCCCAGTTGATGCAGATTACTGAACTACTTTTATTGTAGAGGTGAACAAAATTGGTTTAAAATATGCTTGCTTCGGAGGTAGCATAAGATGTCTATATTCATTGGCGTTAGGACTAACTTGCATCTATATTGAGCAATTCAGGGTAGAAGTTCAAGCATGTGCTTTAATTGTCTGAAGGGCTTAACTTTTCCACGTGGAACTTAGTTTGATTGGAGATCAATGCGTCTCCAGCTTTCTTGTAACTGAAGTGAGGTTTATAGCGCAGGATGGTTTAGTGCAAAATTTCGTAAGGTGCTAGTATTAAAGCATGGGTAGCAGTAAGATGGATAAAACTTCAAATGACAAGGAGCCTAAGACACCTCCTGCTACGTCACAGGTCCAGTCTGATTTCTCATATTTTATCTATTATGGCATTGATGATTTTTCAGTTCTTCCTACGTGACACCAAACAAATTTTGTTTATCCAGGAGCATCCTTCAACCACCAGCACTGGAACCACTAATCCTGACTGGTCTAGCTTTCAGGTTTATAATTAAAAGCTTTTTTGGCTCATCTTGTCTTGATTAAGGTTGAGTTCTTCTTGTGGCTTCATTTTGCAGGCATATTCTCCCATACCTCCACACGGATACTTGGCATCAAATCCCCATGCCCACCCGTATGTATGGGGTGTCCAGGTATGTTTCATACACATGCCTGCTGCATAAATACTTTAGATTTTGGTCATATAGTGATGAATGGTTCTTTTAGCTCTTAATGTCATCCTTTCTTGTGTTATGTACAAGCAAGTATATGTCTTTTTACTGATACTTCGGACTATCTGGGATGGATTTTCAACCATTTTTCATGGTTCGTTGATTAAATTCTTTCTCGCAGCATATTATGCCTCCCTATGGTACTCCACCCCCACCACATCCCTATGTTGCAATGTATCCCCCTGGAGGAATATATGCCCACCCATCTATGCCTCCGGTATCATTTTGTATATTATGCTTTCTTGAAGTTATTTTAAGGAATTATAATCTCTAATTCAGAAATTGTTACACTTGTCAATTGCTATGAATTTGTACAGGGATCTTATCCTTTCAGTCCATTTGCCATGCCTGCTTCTAATGGTATTTCTGAGGCTGTGAGTTTTTAATCCTGCATTCTCTGCCTCCCTCCCTCTTTCTCTCCTGTCTCTGCCTCTCTAATTTTTCTCTTTTGCACAGGACCTGTTTTTGTTTAAGGGAAATTTGACCTGAGTTTAAATGCAGGGAAATATACCTGCCAGCATGGGAAACGATGCTAAGATTCCTGAGGTGAAGGAAAAATTGCCAATAAAAAGATCAAAAGGAAACTTGGGTGGTTTGAATATCGTCACTGGGAAGAATAATGAATCTAGTAAAACACCAAGGATGTCTACTAATGGAATTCATCTGAAAAGGTACAATGTTATGTGGTAATCGATCCAGTTGTTGAATTTTGCCTATAACTGGGTGCAATATACAAACGTGAAATAATGTCACTCTTGGAGATTTTTATTTTTTTAAGAAAAAGATGAATTTTCCCTCCGTCACTCTACTGTTTCTCATTTACCCTTCCCAACCGTGAAATTTGCCATTGCATACCGGATATATTTGCTGATAGGCCCAACTTGGATTTGCAGTGGGGAGACTTCAAATGAAGATACCAGTGAAGGAAGTGATGCAAATTCTGAGGATGTAAGTGGTGTATCAGTTGTTTATTTGCTACCATATGGTTAAGATATGTTGATAGACTTTTTTCATTTAGTATAAACCGGGAAGAGTATGAGACCAGTGAAATAAACTCTGGAGCATATTTTCTTTCGTTTTTATCTAGCAATATTGTTTTGAGTGATATAAGAATGACGACCCAACTGAATGGAGGTTTGCTATCCTGACAGCAACAGTAGGCTATGTATGGTTCTAAAAAGATCTACTGTTTATTTAAGGTAAATTTAATGGCTTAAAGTTACAATTCTGGAAAATCACACGTTCATGTACAACATTATGGTAGTTTGAAGCAAGCAATGTTGGCCTGCATTGCAATATAATAAAGGGAGGTCCAATGCACAAGGCTCCCACTCAGTGGGATTTGGAGGGCAATAAATGTATACAGTCTTACCCCCACATTCGGAGAGATTGTTTCTAGGATATGAATCTGTGACCTCCATTTCACATGGCAGTAACCTTATCATTGTGCCAATTCTTTCCCTCTTGCATTGCAATCTAATCCCAAGACAATTTAGGTTGCTTCTTGGGAAAGGTTTCTATTGTTTTCTAGATATAGAGGGGACATTTTAAATGATTTATTAGCGTGTTTTGCTCTTCGACTGCCAGGAAACTATCACAAGTATTGTGATTTTTGTAGGACCCTGAGTACGAACTAGGGGGGAGGCGGAATTCTTTGCAAGGTCTGGCATGGTTATGTTTTTCTTGTTTAAAGTAGTTTCTATTATCGTGTTGCCATTTGTGACCCCAAAAAGTGTGCTTGTTATGGCTGAAGTTCACCCTCTTTGATGAAATGCAGTGTATGCTCCCCAAAATGGGGGAGTTAATTCACATCATAGAGAGGCTGTTAACCAACCTATGCCTATCTCTGTCGCTGGTGCTCCTGGAGCAGTTCCTGGTCCCACAACAAACTTAAATATAGGAATGGATTATTGGGGAGCACCAACTTCAACTATTCCTGGGCTGTATGGAAAGGTTCCCTCTACTGCAGTTGCTGAGGGGATGGTTACTGCTGGATCACATGATGGTGTTCAGTCACAACATTTGTTACAGGTTAATTAATTGAACTACAGATATGATTGTGATTATTTCCTTGTTAAAGTATCATGGCTGTTCGCTGAACTAGATCATAATTAGAAGTTGAATGGCTCTCCTTTTTAATTGAATGGTATGTCTTAAAATCTTTTGACTCCAGCTTGGGTGTCATTCCCCCTATAATATTTGTCACTGACCTGCTTATAAATATTTTCTTATCTGGTATGGGGTTTCTTCACAGCTTTTTTATAATCTTTTTCCTGCTTGACCTGAAGGATGAAAGAGAGCTTAAAAGACAGAGGCGGAAGCAATCTAATAGGGAATCTGCTCGCAGATCCAGGTTGCGCAAGCAGGTCATTGCAGAGTACCCTAGAAGCCATCCTACTTCTTGTTGCACATTTTACTTTTCTAGTGTCTATAATTCCTGTATGTGCTTGAATTCAGGCTGAATGCGAGGAACTAGCCCAACGAGCCGATGCTCTGAACGAAGAAAATGCTTCCCTCCGATCAGAATTGAGTCGAATCAAGAGCGAGTGTGAGCAGTTGCTCTCAGAGAATGCTGCACTCAAGGTACTGTTGAAATCTTGATGGTTTGATATTGCAATCTGATGAGCAGCTACTGCTTGCACCATGTGTTGCCCTACGAAGATAGGGCCATAACAATGAACTAGGCTGGATGCTGTTTCGACCCGTAAAAGAGGATTCAGTTTTATGAACACATTTTGCATAGTCTGAACATGATATCTCACATGATTTGTAATATAATTATTCTTCAGGAGAGACTGGGGGAATTGCCTGGAAAAGAAGAAGATCTTGGGTCTAGTCGGAATGATGAAAATGTGAGTGATGAAAATCAACAGACTGAGCAAGAGGAGGATGTGAAGGGTGGTCATTAGATTTAGCTACATGCTGATTGTTGCTTTTGAGGAATGTCAACTAACCAAATAGCGACGGGAAGTTCTTAATTAAGATAGCTTGTAAGTTCAAATTGTATTTTAGAACTTACCACTAATGTTTTGAGTCTTAGGATCTGTTTTTCCTATAGTAGCATTCTCGATTTCTAATTCGGCTTGGTTTAATGGTCAAACCTTGCTGGATTATATATCCTTGTATGTATAGTGAGAATTGTATCATGCTTGGGTGAAGCCTTTCCTAAAAGACTTTCCGCATCAAGCAATCTGATGACCCTAAAGATTCTCTCTGAAAGTCCTTCCAATGAATGCTATTTTAGATGATACATTATCTTCCTTAACGGTGCCCTTTTCACACTTGTGCTGCACGTGTTGTTTTCTGATCAATTTTGGCTGGTTACGTTTCAAAATAGGGTTAAGGAGCAAATTTTTCAATGTAGTTTTAAGGAAGGAGCGTTTGGCATAATTATGTTTTAAAGGTGGCAAAAATACACATAAGGTTTTAAAAGTGGAGCATCCAGCACAAAACCATTAAATTTGACCTAACGCTATTAGTGGTTTTCTTTTTCTTATACTTTAACGCTGTTAGGTCAAATTGAACGGTTTTGTGCTGGAGGTTCCACTTTTAAAACCTTATGTATATTTTTGCCCCCTTTAAAATATAATTGTGCCAAACGTTCCTTTCTTAAAACTTCATTAGTAAATTTGTTTCTTAACCCTTCAAAATATATAGTATTTTTTTTTAAATTTTTTATACTTCCTAATTTTTTATTTAAAAAATAAGAGATAAATGCTACTTGTTACCAATCCAGTTAATGTATTCATTTGGTTTTCTTCATAATTTCATTTTATTCTGTGAATTATTTATATTGACTCCTCCCCTCTTATAAGTCTATTTTAACTAATTTTCATAGAATGATAGTTAAGATATTAAATATACCTTAAATTAATAAAATTATTGAAATTTACCCTTATTAATTTTTTTCCGCCACAATTACAAATCATTCTTACCTCTGACTGTAATAATAAAATTGGAAAACAATCATTAAACCTAAGTGGAGGTATACTTGGAACCAAAAATTTCTTCTACAAGTGAACTTTTAATAAGAACTAAAGTGGTAACAACGAAAATTGCCTAGTTAAATTGAAACATGCTATGACAACAATGAAAATTGCTTCGTGAAATTGGAACATGCTACGACAACGTTAACCACAGACCAATAAATAATAATACTCTAACGTCTACGTATAGAGACAGAAGTAGACGATAAACCATTTGGACGTGCACGTTGGCTTCCAAATTCAATTAAGAGCTGCATATGGTTACCATTATGTTCTGGTTGAAACGAGAAGATTTGAATTTGAGTAAGAGCAACATGCAAGAATCAACTCTACATTCACAATAGCCCCCTTTCTCAGAGCTAAATGACCCACGCCTGACGAGTTATTGGTCATAATTAACTTACATAACAGATAACCCAGAGAAAACATCTGTCAATTGTATAACACGAACAATAAACATACACGCTATTATTCCAGGAGGCATGTAGTGAACAAATAGTGCTTCCACTATCAACTATAAACGTGCCTCATCAATTCATGAGTAACATTTCGCTGTTGACAACTAAAAATGATAAATTATAAAGGGCTTGAGGAATGGACAGATCCATCCGTAAAAATGGTACAATATATAGAAGGCTTGCAGAATGGATAGACCCATCCGGTGGCAATGAGATCAAATTTACAGATACTTAGTCATTCCTCGACCTTCAACACTCAACTTCGTGGCTTGAAGCTGCTTCTTTTTCGGTAACCTCAAATTTTGTAGCTTCTTGTTCATCTGTAATTAATTAATTAATTCAGGTCAAATCATTCCGCTTTCAATATTGGCTATTACTGAGAGATCCAAAAGTGTGTATGCGTGAAAAGTGCATACCTTCATTCGGTATTGATCTTGTGCAGCTTGTTTTGCGCGGGCCCTAATCTCTTCTGGGTCAACTTTAGATGGGGGACGCACCACAAAATCCAATGGTGTTGCTTCTGGTCTAGTGGTAAGTTGTCTAGAAGATGATTGTCCAGACTTTCGCCTGCATCACATTTGAATTTTTGTCCAAAAAATGCATTAGTGACGTGGTCCCACTATTACAAGAAAAACAAAAATGCTACCCTAGACTTAACTGTGAAAATTCTAACTCAAGATCACCATCTCTGGATTCGATTCCTGATGCTTTATTTACAGGCCTACATGAGATTAACCAAAAAACACTCATGGTGAGATGTAAAAACATTGCAGGTGACGGAGCAATAAAAAGGGGGGAAAACTTGTAGAAAAAAATACTTCTTCACTGAAGGCCTTCTGAAAGGAATCCTGTCTTCTTCCACATTTCTCATATCTTCGAATCTTGTACTCTTGTTAAATATAGGTCGGCTCTGCAATGACAATGCAACAGTTACATAAATATCATTAGTTCCTGTTGAACTTATCATTTATCTATAGCTTAGGAGTCTAGCATTATTAGGAGCCTTTCTATTATCCCCATGCTCACACCCACCAAACCCAAGGCACCGATCTGCCATTGTTAACATATGGATAATCATGAGGGTAGGGTCTACTGAGGGGCAAACAATACCCACTCAAAAGGCACAGGGAGATCTCCTTGGAGGGATGACCACCACCACAAAATCTTTGATGGCAAGGGGAATTCAATGCCACATAACATGCTTGACTACAACATCAACATGATAGACACCCTAGTTTTCTACTCTGGAAACTTATTGCCACATGCTAACAAGAACATAAACACTCAACAGCTGGGAAAAGGAGGTAAATAATACACATTTAGCAAGCCCTTAGGCAAGAATTACTTACCCATTTATCAACCAGCTCCTTAGCTAGTTTCCTATTTACACTGATTTCTTCATCAGATTTTGACAAAAACATAATGACCTGTCAGGAACATACATGAGTCAGTTATATCCATTTTACAAGGCCTAAATGATTGCCAACTTTTCCAATTTTTCAAAACAAAAAAAAAAAAAAGCAAGTGGGAGAGTTGGTTCATATGCTTGAAATGCTAGGCACAAGTAACCTCACCTTTCCGAGACCACTCTTCTTCAGCTGTTCTCTTCTATCATACTGCTCAAGGTCTATAGGAAACTGCATAATAACCAACATATCGTAAGTTAGATATCACAATGTATCAGGGTAGTTATCAGCCAAAGATTACTGCATTTTAAATATTATAAGGGGAAAACTCTTGCGTCATTCAAAATATTCAAAATTGCTGTGCGGATGTTTATGTTTGGCAAGCTTCCGTCTGGGAGGGGTTCAAGCCAATTCTTCAATAAAGTTAGCACTCCATGATCTAAAAACTCCTGTTGAAGTTGTTTCCTGAAAATAGTTTAAAATTTAAAATGATAGCCAATATAAAGAGAAGACAAACACAAACAGAACACCGCTACATGCAAATATGAAACAGTCAAGCAGTTGCATACTTTGCAAGGACATCAGTTAAAAGAGGCAACTTCTTCAGCTTATTTATGGCAGGCTTCCCCTGTCTATTTAATTCAGCATCCTCTTCAGCTGTAACCTCAAGTTCAGCCATGACATTCTCAACTAGCAAAGCTATCTCTGCAGGGCTTCTCTCATTCTTCTTCTTCTTCTTACCCATCTTGAAAAGTTCCTTGATCTCATCATCCTCCTCACCTTCCTCTGCCTAGTAGAATAGCCAGATACAGCGGGAAAAATTTTCATTTAATAAAATTGAATTTGAAAAAAGGACAAGGAAAAACAACGAAACTAAACTAAAAATATTTCTAACAAAAGTCTGTCCCAACAATCAAACACAGTGGAACAGGTAAATGAAAAACTTGTGAAGGGATTATATCACCAACCTGAGCATATCTACTAGGAGAATGAGCTTCATTATCACTACCGTATAAAGCAGGCTCCACCCCTGTGTCATCTATGAAATTATCATCATCGACTGTTCTGACACCCTCGCGATCATCCTATAATGATCAAACTCAAAAGACAACACATGAATGAGTAACTCAAATTCTAGTAGAGATTTAAGATAATCGAGCAAAATTCAGCATTGCAATACCTCAGAGTCACCGCCAGCAATTGTATCCCACATCTCCTTGACATCGCCATCATGATCCTTTCCTGCCTTAGCCGCAAAGGCTTTCTTCGGTAGCACAGATTTAGAGCCACCTTTAGCACTGCTCCCCATCCTCTTCTCCCCCTTGTGCCTCTTCTCCTTCTTCCCACTGCCACCATCCTTCCCCTTCCTCTTTCTTCCTTCCCCCTCCTCAGACCCGTCCCTCACAAAACTTGCCGGAATATTTCCATCGTCTTCCTCATCTTCGTCAGCAAGCTCTGGAGCCACAGACTGGCTCCCAGTGTCACCTTTCTTGATAAGCCTCTTTCTAGGCTTCGCCTTTGACATGGACGAATCATTGTCGTAAACCGGAGTCTGAGATCGTTCTCGCCCGCGCCAATCATCGACGTCTTCCTCCAAATCGTCGAATAGACCTTGCTGTTGGGGTTCAGGCGAGAGCTCGCGATCGGATTGCACGTCATCATAGTCCATCAAGGGTTCTCCATCCTCATCACGATACCTAATACACAAGAAAAGAGAAGAAAAATGAGCAAAATCAAACCTCAGAAACCAAGCCCTAAACCGAATTCATAATAGATAGAGGGACGTACGGATCGTTTTCGTAACCCATGTTTCTGAGAGAAAATGAAGAACGCAGAATAAGCACCAGAGAGAAGGCAGTTTGATCGAACTATCGAAGAACGAAACCCCCTTTGACCTTCGCTAGGAATTTTTTTTGTTTGGTCGGTGACCACCGTCTATGAATTTATTGTTGCGGATTTTTTACTTATAGTACAATGCTCAGACTATTGTCTGTTCTACGTTAATTATACGCATCTTTTTACTATTTTAAAAACTCATAATAAATCTTTTTTAAAATTAAAATTTATGTTATACAAATTTTCCTCATATTTTAAAAATTCTTTTTTCATCCATCTACCTATTAATGAACCGTTAAATTTGACACCCAACTTTATTTTAACTAAAATACCCCTATTTAACAAAAAATAATTGTTGAAACATTTATATTAGTAAGAAAAAATTATACAATAAAAAAAATAAATCCAATATATTTTCAAAATTTATTATATTTCTTAAAATTGATCAATTTTTATTATATTGTAAAATTTTATAATTTTAATTTTTATCATATTTCTTAAAATGTATTTATTTTGGGTCTTTTTTAAATAGATAAAAACATATTTCAAACACATTTTTGTTAACATATAGTATAAATAATATAAGTTAAGGATATTATATAAATAATTTAAATTTATGCTTTTTAAACACTTCTTTTTTTTAAAACATTTATAAACATTAACCATATAACTATTTGTATAAAAATAAAATTAAGGAAAATAAAATTAAAAAAAAAGCTCTTGATCATACAAAATAATTTAAAATAAAGCTTTAACCATGTTGATATGATAAACATTATTTACGGGCATTTAAATGAAAAAATCAATGAACTTTGTACTTTTTTGCTATTATAATTCTCCATGGGGCACTTCTCTTTGATTGGATAAAGGGCAAATTAGTGAATAAAATTTTATTTTAATATAAATTTTAATTAAAAATAATTTTTTTTAGAATCTTCTTGGAATATTCCTAGCGGAATTAACGGTTTGTTTGGACCTGAGTGTATATTTTTAAAATAGAGGAGATGTCTGTGTAATTAAGACAAAACAGGAGGGTGGTCAGAGTATTTTATTCTTTGATTTATTATTGATATGGATTCGGATGATACTCCCGCTACTTTTTATAAGTAATTTTTATTTTTATCACATAAAAACGAATTCAAGGTTAAGATTAATTAAAAATAATAAATATGTCAAAAATGTCATATTCCTTTCAAATATGTCCCTATTTATAAAAAGAGCATAAGAGAGAGAATGAGTAACAAATATGAGAGAGTATGAGTATAAAATATGAAAGAGAATGTATAATAAATGAGTAAATGAAAGAGAATTACTGGTACTGGCAAAAAAAAAGAAAGAGAATTACTGGTGAGTGAGAGGTAATTAATATAAAGATGTGTATTAATAGGGGTAGAAAAGGAAAAAGAATTTTAAATTTTGAGACACAAGGAGAAAGTTGCTTATAAAACGACTAACTCTAAAAGAGAGAAAATTGTTTATAAACAGGACAAAAGGAGGTATGATTTTAAAATAATTTTTTAAATTTAATTTTCATTTGATTTGAAAATTTGAAATTTGATTTCATTAAAAAAAATTGGGAAAATTGCTCATAAATCCTTATTTAAAAATTTATTTGTGAAATGAGACTTGAGACCATGTAAAAGTGTGAGGTTCTTGAGTGTGAATAATTGTGATACAAAAAAGACAAAATTACCCTTAAGGAAAAAATTCTCTTTATGCAGTCTCTCCCTAAAAACCTAACATTCATCATAAAACAATTTTCCTCCGACAAAGTTGATTTCATTAAAGAACCCTCAATGAAGTTTAAACTTGAAGAACTATGGAAGCAAATCATCATCTTTAATAGGGATGATCATGAACTAGACCAGACCAAGTTAGAGGCTAGCCCGAGGTCTGGTCTGGTTAAAACCTCAAGTTGAAAAAGGTAGCCCAAGGTCTGCCCTGGTCTGGTAACAACCTGAACTCGGGTCAGATCGGACTTGGTCCATCGAGCTGATGGATTGGTCTAGGTAGTCCAACATATCTAATTTTTTTGTTCTGAAAAAAAAAACTAGAGGACTGAAAAATAAAGGGAAGGATACCGATTGAGAAGAGAATCAGAGGGAGAGTTCGAAGCAACTCCAAGAGGAGTACCGGCAGAAGCACAGGACCAGAGGGATCGACGCCGAGAGGAGGACTAGCAACAGCATAGGACCAGAGGGATCGACACTGAGAGGAGGACTGTAGTCCGTAAGGTTTGGCACCGAGGTGAGTGATAACAATGAAGTTTCCATGCGATTAAGGGTATAGGAAGCAAGGATGAAGCGATTAATGTAACACCCCACCGCCGTCTCACCCCACCGGGCCACAACGGTTGGTGCCCTCTCCCACCACGCGGTGCGGAGCAGGATGGGTCAAGTCCGTTAGACCCACTACTCACAAGAGTCCCTCGCTCCCCAAGCGAGATTTTTCGCCTCCGTGGGAATCGAAGCCACTACCTGGGGGTAAGTAGCGCCTCAATGCATTCCCACTACCACTCCTTTTTATTGTAACACCCCACCGCCGTCTCACCCCACCGGGCCACAACGGTTGGTGCCCTCTCCCACCTCGCGGTGCGGAGCAGGATGGGTCAAGTCCGTTAGACCCACTACTCACAAGAGTCCCCCGCCCCCCTGGCGGGATTTTTCGCCTCCGTGGGAATCGAAGCCACTACCTGGGGGTAAGTAGCGCCTCAATGCATTCCCACTACCACTTGAGCTAGTGGGTCTAACGGACTTGACCCATCCTGCTCCGCACCGCGAGGTGGGAGAGGGCACCAACCGTTGTGGCCCGGTGGGGTGAGACGGCGGTGGGGTGAGACGGCGGTGGGGTGTTACAATTAAAGCCGAGGTAAGAACAGCAACGCTGTAAGATTGAGAGTAAAGGAAGCAAGGATAAAGTGAGATTGAAGCCGAGGAGGCGAGGGTTGAGGTATTGAGCAACTTTTTTTACTGTGGGGGAGGTGAGATTGATAAAGCGAAGTGGGTCTATGAGTAGAGTGTGTCAAATCAATAAAAAAGAAAGTGAGGGTGTGTGATTGTGTAGTTCACGTGGTTGTGGGAACTGGGTGAACTTTTTTTTGGGGTTATAATAAGAGTGGGGTTAATTGTAGACCCATTTAATTTTTTTTTGTAAAAAAATAAATGATTCAGGCCAGACCAGACTAGACCTTGTGGACTGAAAACCTGGTCTTGAAAGTAGTCCAGCTCGAGTAGTTGGTTTGGTCTGGTCCAGTCTTTTTTGTTATAAGGCTGCTTTTCATCGGACCGGATCACCTCGGGTCAGACTGAGTTACCTGGACCACCGGGTTTTTTGCTCATCCCTAATCTTTAAATACAACATAATTCAATCTAGAAACAACCAATCTCAATAATATCAACCCCTATTATCAATTAAACTAAAAACAAAAAATCATGTTTTGAATCTATCAAAAAACCCATGACAACAGAAGCTACTATCAAGCTAAAGGCCCTATTCTTCAGATCTGTAAGAAGATCTACAGAATAAGTCATCATTGAGCAAAGCTACCATCTTGCTTAAAAAAGATGATGAGGAGTAAGGAGATAATGAAGAACATTGAAGAGGACCTAGATTTGTGAAGGTGGAGGTGCAAGTGTCAATAAGAACCTAATCTTAAGGTAGAAGTGGATAATATGGGAGATGTGAAGAAGATGGAGGTGGTCGTCAATGAGTGAGGTGGTTGATGGTGGTCGCATGTTTGCTATGAGTTAAAAATGTAGAAGGACCATAAGATTAAAGAAGAGGGGGTAAAAATGAATTGTGGGTCAAGAAATTAAAAATCTTGAATTTTTAATGGAAGATGAATTGCACATAAGGGTGATGAATCACATAAAACGAAGATGGATTGCATATAAGGAAAGATTGATTGCATAAAGGGAAGATTGTTTGCACATAAGGAGATGGATTGCATATAGGGAAAATAGTTTGCACATAAGGGAATATGGTTTGCACAAAAATGTAATTGCACATCATAGACTAATTTTGCACATAAGGGATGATAGTTTGCACTTAGATGTATTGCATAAAATGAAGATCACTTGTGTAATATCCTAAATTTTGGTCATAGAAGCTTGAGAATAAATATGAATCAAGTAGATTACTAAGCCCAGTTAGGCAAGAGTCCCAACAATGTTCTAAAGATAGAATGATTTTCAGGGACTATGTGATTCAGCCCCTGGGTAGAGCACAAGCCTCCAAGTAATATGAGGCCGCAGTGTGTGGAATTAGTCAGAGAAATATACCGATGCATGTATTTTAGTACATGTGGCGCCCTTAGAAGATAAGGGCACACTTGGCGTCATTTTAATGGCACACCCAAGTGCATATGGGTCCCAAATGTAACTTATCGACATTTAGTAGCCAGTGTGCCGAGTGTGTAATTGGTTTGATAACATATACTGGCACATAGACATATGGCACGAGCAGAGGCCTCTACCGATAAAGTAGCTTTATTAAAGTATAAAGTAACTTTTTGAAAAGTGACTTTTGAGTTGGCGTAATAAGAAGTTGCCACCTAGCGCTTACTTTTGGGTTGGCCAATGAGAAGATGCCACCTACCCCTCCTTGGTTTTTACTTTTATGTAACCCTTGACCAAAACAACTCACTAGTCTCTAGTTAGGCCCTGTGACTGACTTTCCTGGACACTGAACACGGGAGCCGGAGGAAATCATCACGCCTTTCCTCCCCTGACCATAAAGGTTGGCCAAGGCATGTGAGAGAGAGAGGAGACGAGTTTCAAAAGGAGCACCGAGCACCCTGAAATTTTTTGTACACCTGCCACGTGTCATCACAAGATTAACCCAACACCTCCAAGCCTCTTTAAACTTCAATCAACACTTGGAAAATTGAAGAATGATATCCGATAATTTGTTGTACGGAAATTATCGCGTAACATGATTAATTGTATTGGCAGTCTGACAAATGAATATTTTCCCTAGTATGATAATTGAATTAAGAATGGGAAGTAATTCGGGAACTATCAAATTGTAACTGAAATTCATAAGATTAAGTTAATGAGTTAGCTCTTGATGCCTGGTAAACTTAGTGTGTGTTTGGGATCACTTAATTTTAGAGAATAAGTCCTTATTACGCAAGCCGAGATAAAACTCCTCTCACATACTTACCTCGTATATCGTGAATCACGATTTATAAGTACTTATTGCCTAAAAATAAGCTATTACAAACGAGCATTTAAAGTACAATTTTTACCAAATGAATAGTGACCCCTAGATAAATACATATGTTTTGGTTCAGGAGCTTTAAATAATGATTCTCCTAAGCCATAACAATAACTTTAATGCTTCCAAATGCGTAATAAAGAGGTATATATGACGGGTGTTATAACTTGCATATAAGGAAAGATCGTTTGCATTAAAGGAAGAATGTTTTCACATAACATAATTTGCATATCGAACTAATTTTGCAACACAAGGGAAGATGAATTGCACACAAGAAAGATAAATTACATACAAAGAAATATAGATTACACATAAAGGGAAAATATATTGCACCAAAGCAAATTTTCATTAAGGGTAATTTTATCTTTCTTATATCACAATTATATACACTCAAGACCAACACCTATACAAGATTCTAGGCCCTAATTAACAAATAAATTTTCAAACAGTGATTTATGGGAAATTTCCTCCAAAAAAATTGCAATTTTAAATTGTTTTAAATTTGATTTGATTTGAAAATCAATATTTAAAAACTAATTATTTTTTTAAATTACTTATTTTTTTTAATCTGAAACAAATTTTCAATTTTGAAGTTGTTTTAAATTTGATTCCAGAATTCATATTATTTAAAGTCTGATTTGAACATTAATAGTTAATAGGATAGTAATATTTTAAGTTACTTATTTTATTTGATATCAAGTAAATTTACCATTTTAATTTTTTTTTTCAATTTGATTTGAAAATCAATACTTAAGAGTTTAATAATTTATTAATATTTTAAATTACTTATTTATCTTGATTTGAAAATTAAAATCGCAAATTTTAAATTGTTTTAAATTTGATTTTAAAGGTTCATTCTATTTTTATCTTAAATTTTTAAAAATCAATATTTAATAGTTTACTAATATTTTTAGTTTTGAAGAATATAGTAATTGTAATTTCAAATGGTTTAAATTTCATTTGAAGATATATTATGTTATTGTTTTAAATTTATATTTAATAGTTAACAAATATTTTAAATCACTTGTTCAATTTGATTTTAGGATCATTTTCTTATTGTTTGATTTTTTTAAACATTAATATTTGATAGTTAAATAAAATTTTAAAATACTTATCTAACTCGATTTGAAACAAATTACTCCTATCTGGTTTCAAGATCCATTATCTTATGGTGTTAATTTGATTTGATTTGATAAAGAAATGCAACTTTCACACATCTCCTCGTAAGTTCTCCCCATGGCATGTTCTTATTAAAACTTCTCATCCCCACGAATATATAAGAATTTTTTTTAAAAAAAATAAATTCTTATCATGATGGATGATTGCTATTTAGATTTATTGGTTTGATTTCGTATTTTTAAAGCTTTATATATTTCTAATATTTCATTTTATTTCTGCCTGAATCATCATCTAATGAGTAACACATATTCAATAAATTTTATTTATTAAATTATGAACAATTAATTTACTTGATTCTATACCATATAAGGTTTATTAGCTTTTTTTTTTTTTTGTTGCCAGTAAGGTTTATTAGCTTCTTGCTCCATCATTCGGTGTAAATTGTTAATCAGCTTCCACACTCAACTCAGGGCTTGAAGCGCCTCTTTTTGTTTGTCTTCTGTGTATACCAAAAAGGCATACTAATCTTATTCACGTTGTTGTGCTCGAGCCCTTTTCTGGGTCAACCTTAGGCTTACACAAAATCCAAATGAATCCATGCGTAGTTATTTATTAGCTACAAGAAAACTGGAATCTCTTCCCATGTGTTTACTAGTTATACTTTTATTCAATTTTTAATTTGGTATTTATGTTTTTTTTTACCCACTTCGATTTTTAATTTACTAGTACTTTTTACTCCTGAGCGGCTGAATAAAGGCTCACAGTGTTAATATAGCAAAGTTGCAAGAGCTAACGGTGTAAATGGAGCAAAATTAATAATTTAGTTCAAAAAGAAAAACACACCAATACCAAATTAAAATTTAAATAAAAGTGCCATCACATAAAAACTTAAATAAGCGTATAGGCGCCTGCAAAATAATTTTCCCTAACTTTTATTACAAATCTTATAATGATGTGATTGCCTTTATGAACTTTCCCTACTTTTTACTTGCTATACGCCCTACTATCTTCCGAGTTCAGGAGGATCATAAAATAGACATGCTCCATATATGTTACATTTACATTAACAAGCTTTACAATCTACAACATGCAGTCGAAAGATGTACAACATAGTATTCTAGTTACTGACAAAATGGTATTTGGATTCAACATAGTTTTCTGCATCCCATAGAAATGATCCAAACGCGACGGCCTCCAAAACTAGCATGGTCAGACCAGTGAAAGTAATGGAAAGCATTTCATCATTGGGGGTCTCTATAGAACCATCCTCAGTGACTCTGATGTCTGGCCTCCCAAAAAGGGACTGAGTCTGCTTTTCAATCAAGGATATGGCTTCCTTAGAACGTATGGTTGCATATCTCTGCAGGGTCTCTGCGTCCAAATACATTACATAAGATCTGAGTCTGTGTGATTTGGCTTCACCCGTGTCTAGGTAATATTCGCCCTCGATAATGCTATCACTGTTGTCTTCGTATGCAGGGATTCTGATCAACGAATCAGGATCCCAGAGCCTGTTTGCTGGCGATGGTTCTTCGAAGCTCACATCATCTGCTTTACCAAAATCCTCAGGAAGGGTTTTCATCATCCTCTCAAGTTGAAACCGTTCGTCGACTCGTTTAAGGAAGTAACCATACATTATCGAAGCAGCATACAACTTGCCAAGTTTTATTTTACTGATCTGAACAGTTGTCTCAAGGGGACCCACAACCCTTTCCCCTAATACCAGAGATAGGTGGCTTTGTATCATCTCAAATGCCTCCGGGGAATGAACAGCTTCTAGTTTCTGCTCTTGATGCGGCCAGAAATCCACTCGGCCAGTAGGATCACGGGTTGATGATACTTTTGGGATCATTGAAATGCCGTTTTCAACAAATTTCTGAACAATAGAGCAGTATAGTATCTCTTCCAATGCTGCACGCTTCTCTTTCTCTCTTATTTCAGCTATCCTCCTGAAATTCAGATTCAACAAAATCAAGGCTTATCAAGGTACCTTCATATCTTTAAGGTAAGTAAGAACACTTTTCTTGGCAATTTCCCTACCAGCAAAAGTAGCTAAAAACAACGGGGTAAAGGCCCCCAATAAAGAAAAAATGCTTATAACACTGGATGACAGGTTGTACCAATATACAGAAGGGGAAGCAAAAAAACAATAAAAGTAAAAGAGCCGATGTGTAAGAAAAATGATACCTCTGATTTTAATATAAGACATATTTACCAAATTTGATTAGATTAAGAAAGTTAATTGAATTGGTTAATATGACATGTATTTCTTAAACACTCAAGTCATCTTCCTTAATTCCCTCCCTCCTTCCTCTTTGATTATGATTGAGGGAACATCAATAAGGGTAAATTAGGAAAAGAGTTATAGATATGAAAATTATGTCTTATTTAGGACCAATATTAACTCCCTAAATATGTCTTATATTAAGGACCAGAGGAGTACAATCTAAGCAGGTTTTTTTTTTGTCAACTTAAACTCAATATGTTGATCCAAATTACTACAATATATTTCCATCATTACTTTGTGTACATTTCGTTGCTATATCATTCATCAAGCATAACTCTTATTCAATATCACTCTGGTCAAGTTTCATAGTAGTAAATGCATTTTGTACTTTTTTACCTTTATTAATTATAATAAACAAGAGGAATTTATTCATATTGACTTTTGAAACTAATATAAGATAAGGGCGAAATTGGAAATTCAGCCCATAGTTAATGAGTTAACTCTCCTTGGTATGTGAGAATTAGCTAAAAAGGACTTATAAATAAGACCAGAGTGGTAAGTTTTATTCATCAGATTATGAAAAATAAATTCAGTTGAGGTTCATTCTATGCCAGATGAAGCTCATCATTAGCTTCTTGCCCAGCCATCAGGCGAGTAAACTGTTTGATCAATAAAGGTATTACCTGTTGATCAATGGGATACAAAATTATTTTCATGCCATATCTAAATGACTTACTTGTAAAGAATATCTTGAGCCGAAGATTCTTCTTTCTGGACATCTTCATCAGTTTGAAGGTTCTCAAGTTGCTGATCAATGGCGGCTGGCAGTAGATGAGGATGAGTTTGCAAAATTTGTGCCAAAAGCTGACCAACTGGTGACTCAAATTGAAGAGGAGCAACAGGCACTGAATTATCATTTGAATTAGCCGATGCTTTCAGGACTAAGCCTCTAGATCGGCAGTTGTATAATTTGTAAAGCTTGGAATTTGCAATTGAAAGACCGCTCTACAACAGAAAAGAATACTTTTAAAGTGTTTGTCTCAAAGTAGCACACAGCAAATTAAATACCAAAAGCTAAGTTTAGCTTTCCAGCCCATAAGAATGTACAAACAACATAATAGTAACTGGGTAGAAAACTCTGATATGTGTGACTTTATAGTACAATTAATGAATATGCAATATTTACTAGAATTTCTTGCTTCAGCTTTAATCTAATTGACCTTCAGCTGTGGGCCTTATCCTCAGGGCGATGTGCTTTTATCCCCTCTATTGAAAAGACTAATTACAGTAAGGTAATAATGCATAACAAGATGAGAGAAAACCATTCATGAACAACAAGCAGGTTTAAAAAAATTTCAACGACCAAACAGAGTGACCAAAATACGTGATTGTAATACAAAAAGAGAAGAGAGGTGAGAAAGAAATAATAGAGAATATGGAACGATGAAACAGAGAGACAACAGTCAAATGAACTGAATCTATTAACTGTCAACTACTGTTAATACATTGATTTCCATAAATTAATAGGCCTAACGACTCTACCTAACATAATTAACAAGCCGTTATATATAATATACCCTTCGATGTACAATTATGATTAATAACAGCCAGATCAGAAACCTACTCTAATAATACTCTGAAAGAAGAGGAAGTATTATTTGGCCAAATAGATTATTAAGTGGAAAATAGAAGCAGGATTGAGTAAAGCCTATTCAACCAAATCATCGTTATAAAAAAAGCAAAGTAGTTTATAAACGCACTTGTTACCATATCATGAGCTTCCATAATTAAAACGTTCAATGACCAAAGGAAAAAAAAAACGTTGTTTGGCATTTATAGCTTACGAATTAGGAGCCCCTTTATTTCCAATACCGTCTTCCATCAATTGGGTATGGGAGTTATTACTTATTAGTATTATGCATCCTAATGAAGATAACTGAGGGTTGGTGTATGCCCTTGGGGTGTGTGTATGTGTTCCCAGCAAGACTAGTTTCGCACTCCTCATCCCCGGAGAAATCCAGAATTTCAAATAAACAAAATTTTGGAGTCAAATTTCGGGTAGTTGTCTATCCAAAAACAGCCGACACAATGGGAGAGACTAAGTTCAGCTTCGCTGAAAATATGAGGAAGAGAACATAAAAAATTTTCAAAGACTCCCAACATCTTCTCAGTAAAAATCGAAACTCCCAAGTCATAAGCAGCTAACTGCGATAAATTTTTCAGCTGACCCTCTTATCTAGGCGACAATTTTCCAGACAGAGTATACGAATGTTCAAGACTAAATACGAATAATTTTCCACACAGGCTGCGCTAACAAAATCCACCGAATAAGAAAGCGGTAAGAAATGAAGAGTAAAAATTAAGAGCATGCAGGTGAAGAGACTGAAAGCTTACTTTGAGAAATCCGGAAGAGAGGAAACTTTTGGCGTCGGAAAAGGCATGCAGATGTCGAAATTCAGGCAGCCGGATACCTCCCGACGGTGGTAGTGCCACCAATACGTCGCTGATAGCACCAGAGACCTGCATTTGCTCTTCAATTTATCAATTCTAAGCTCCAACACTAGGGCTCACGACTCTTCAAGCAACAAAGGAAAACAGTGTTGTTGAATCAAGTTCGGTCCGTCCAACGCAAGGAACGAAAATTCCAAACTGTCGCGTGTCTATTTAATTATTTATACAGTGAAGTTCCCAAAAAAAATAGGGAGAATTACGGACTCAAAGAAGAAGAGAAATGAAAAAATGGTCCTATGGAGTAGGAGTGGAAATAGATTAGGCTAGGCTTTACCTGAATAGGTCTGGGCCTATAATAAAGATTCAAAGCCTGGGCCTGGGCCTGTATGTAAATTATTTTTTAGGCCTGAGCCTGGGCCTTTAAAAGGCATGACAAGGCCTAAAGCCTGTTTAAAAGCTTACTTAAAATGTAGGACTTTAAATAGTTTTTAAAGCCTATGCCGCCAAATTCATATCTAACCCTTCATGCTTATATACAATCCTACATTATGTCTTAAAAGCCTAACATCTATTCTTATCGTAATATTAAGGCTTAGTAAGGAAAAGAAAATAATATCTAATGACAACACTTGTCTAAGCAAATAGAATAAGAAAAACTAATCATCTGTTGACTAATGAGATATATTTTTTAAAATCGACTAAGTATAACAAATAACATGTAAAACTAGAATTTTACTTATTTTACTCTTTGCACGTAAATTGGGACAAACTCCCTTTATTAAGATTATAATATTTCATTTGACACTAAAATAAACTCATAACATTTTTTATGCTTTAGTGGAGGGCACAAATTAGAGGAGAGAAAGTGAGTTAGTATTGCTATCTCGATTGATCGAAGAGAAGAGATATAGAGGTGAATGATTTATGCGAAAACAAGGGTTGAGTATAATGACGATGAAATATGAAACTTAAAATTAAGATTAAGTTGGTAAATTTATAAAATTATTTAGATGATATTATATATACTTATATAATAGTATAATTTTTTAAAAAAAATTTAAATAGGTCAAGCCTGTAGGCTAGGCCTTATAAAAATAGGCCTAGCCTGTTTATCTAAATAGGCCTAACAATATGCCTGAGTCTGAGCCTGAGCCTGACCTATTTACTAAATAGACTAGGTTAGGCTTTATGTAGGCTAGGCCGTAGGCCCCTGTTAAGGGCTTGGCCTATTTCCATCCCTACCATGGAGTTATTAATACAGGCTCCTGAAGTTGTTAATGAGTTGTCAATACAGGCTTCTGTAATTATTAATGGGACCATTTTTCCATTTTGCAATCTACAGGGATCATTTCTTCATTTTTTCCCTTCATTGGGACCTCATTGTAATTCTCCCAAAAAAATACTTCGTCTTGTCCTAAATAGTATAAGATAAAGTTGATTATTTTGGAGAAATTAAAGAAATTAATTAAATTATTTTAAAATATTTTTATTTTTCTCTCAAAATTAATTAGTTTGACTAATAAAGTAATATATAATCTAAGGATACATAACATATAATATAATTAAGTAACTTATTTAACTTTCTTAATTTCTTAAAAAAAAATCAACTCTGTCTTATATTTAGGGCATGAGAGAATATTAACTACTCCCTTTTTTCCTTTTCTTTTTATAAGCAACTTTTTTTTTGTTGGTCCTTTATAAGTAACTTTTTATTTATGTCTCAAAATTTAAATTATATTTTCTTATTTTACCCCTATTAAATATATATATCTTGATATTAATTATCGCTTACTCACCACTAATTCTCTTTCTTTTACTCATTTATTACACATTCTCTGTTATATCTTATACTCATACTCTTTCATATTTTTTATTCATTCTCTCTCTTATGATCTTTTTATAAATAGAGATATATTTAAAAAAAAAAATGGAATCTTTGACCTATCCATTGTTTTTAATAAATTTTAATTCTTTTTATGTAATAAAGATAAAAATTATTTATAAAATAGACATACAGAATAATATGGATATTTATTTTCAAGTTTGAAAATGATACATGAATATGTAATAATGCAAGGCCATGTTACTACGTCAAATCAATATCTTTTTGAGGGCGTTTGGTTCTGGCGTGTACTCATTTCTTCATTTGTATTGAATTTTTAAGTAGGAGGAGAATCAAAATTTTGGTCCTAATTTTTCTCTCTCTATTTTTAGTTTTTATTATAAAGAATCTTCTCTCATCCCTTCTAATAAACCAAACAAGATAAAATTTCACCCTCCCCTCTCTTCAAACCAATCACACCCTTCATGTTCAATGAACAAAATATTGAAAAACATTATGGAAGATCCAGTGAGATGTTATTCTGAAGGGAAAAAGACACTTAATACCACTTAAATTTTAAAATCCTAAATTGGTTTTATTGATAATAAAAGTAATTAGATTGGTAAAAAGAGTATAGCAATTGACAACTCAGGTTTTTGTAAAATCACTGATTTAGTATTTTAAAGTTCAAATGATATTTATTTGTCTTTTTCCCTATTCTAAAAAAGAATGATTTTAAAATAGGTTTTCATAATATCGCATTAAATGAAAAAAAAAAAAGGAGAGAGATAATAATTGAAAAAAAAAAATAGGGTTTTACTATCAAGGGTCTCATCTAACCTACAACTGATTCTTATATTTTACTCCCTCCAATCCTAAATATTAGACATAATTGACTTTTTTGGAGAGATTAAAGAAACTAAATAAGTTACTTAAACATATCATATGTTGTGCATCCTTAGATTATATATCAGTTTATAAGTTAGGCAAAATAGTTTAGAAAAAAAATGACAAAATATAAATATTCTAAAGTAATTTAAATAACTTTCTTAATTTCTCCAAAAAAGTTAACTATGTCTTATGTTTAGAACAAGAGGGAATAGTTAATATTGGTTCATTCTTTATGATCTTTAAACATCAAATAAATTACTAACATACTTTAAATACTTTTCAAAAACTGGTCGACTAATTTAGGTAGATTAAAAAATTAGTTATGTTTGTTATTTATAATAAATATAAGTTAGTTTTTCTAAAATACCATAATGTATACAATCAATATTGGTTAGTTATGTTTGTTATTTACGGTAAATATAAGTTAGTTTTTCTAACATACCATACTATGCATAATCAACGGAGATATTTTGATAATGTACACAACATGGGTGGAAAAATCACTTTTCATATCAGATAAAAATGACTTTTTAGACCAGTTTTAGATGAGATCTTGATACAGCCGATCTAAAAAGTTTGTTATTTTTTAAACCGATTAAGCAACCAGTCTTAAAATTCACTTTTTAGATCGGTTGATTCAAGATCAGGTCTAAAAAAGCTAACCTTTGACACTAGTTTTTGTGAAAACCGATCTAAAGAGTCATACTGTTTAGACCGGTTATGATGATAACCGGTCTTAAAAGTTCTTTTAAGACCAGTTATTATGAAAACCGGTCTAAAAAGTCATACTTTTTAGATCTTATATTTTACAAAATCGGTCTTAAAAGTTATTTTTAGTATTTTTAATTAATAATGATAGTGCAATATATATTATACATATAAATATTTTGAGTTTCTGTGGTTGTTGATGAAATAGTCCAGTGGAAGTAACGTGGGCTGTTTGTTTGGCCATTTCTTGTAGAGCTGTATTCATTTCAGAACCCAGTAGATGATGAGAGGCTAAACAATATCATTAATAAGACGCTTATGCTGATGATGATGCTTCTCCATGAAAACTTTGGAAGCACCCTCCACAGTACTCCGCCACATCTACAAGAACTAGTAAACAATAGTTAATGTGAGCTCATACAAAAATTGTTGTCAACATCAAGCTGCATTATTGTTGTTTCTTCCAGTTCAAGAATAGATAAATAATCAACAAAATCATATTGAGGGAATAATACGGGTAATAGGAGCAGACCTTCTCAAGAGTGCCAAAGAGGGATCTGTTTTTGATATCCTTGGCCTTGAGGCAGGCGTGAGCAATGCCAAGCTGCTAAGCAAAGCAAAGCGGTTAGTGGCGGCGGGAGGGAGAAGCAACCACCTCTAGACTAAAGCTGAGCCTAAATGGGAAGGACTGTAGTAGTGAGATTCGGCGATGGAGCATTGGCCCTTAGATTTGATTTTGGGGGAAGGGGAATCGAAGTGAGCAAATTTCAAGAGAAGTTGGTCGGAAGATTTGTTGGCGACGTGTTGAACAGTAGGATAGGCAGCGTCTGTAGGGGGAGGAGCGACCATTGCGGAGGAGGAGGAGGGGAGGAGAATAGTGGTAGTGGATATATAAAAGCAAGGAAGGAAGAAAGGGTTTTGAGAAAGAGAGGATTCAGAGAGCGCTAGATTCAATTTAATTAGGCATGATGATGAAAGAGGGGTTTTGAGAAAGAGATAAATTTAAGGAAAATCTTTTAGACCGGTTACAATCAAAATAAGGTCTAAAAAGTTCATCTTTTAGACCAATTATTTGAAACATCAGGTCTTAAAAGGAAAAAATATATTCTTGTTTAATTCCATATCTTTTAGACTGGTTATAAGAAACAACCGGTCTTAAATGTTTTATCTTTTAGACCAATTATTAATAGCAACAGGTCTAAAAAGTTTCAAAATTTTTTAATTTTTAATTCTGCATATTTTAGACCGGTTATAAGAAACAACCGGTCTTAAATGTTTTATCTTTTAGACCGGTTATTAGTGACAACCGGTCTAAAAAGTTTCTAAATTTTTTAATTTTTAATTATTGTTATCTTTTTAGACCGGTTGTTTAGATAACCAATTTAAATAATATCTTTTAGACAGTATATTTTAAGAACCGGTCTTAAAAATTCTTTATAATTACAAAATTATTACCGGTTATATTTTTTAGACCTTATCCACAATAACCAGTCTAAATATTACAGCCTAAAAGAGCTATTTTGTACTAGTGCAAACTCATTAGAAACGTGTCATTTGGTGATTAAGGATGGGGGCCCATCAATATAAGGGGAAGAAATCACTGCAATTAGGGACATGCTCTAGTGTGCGTTTGAAATGGCTTATTTTTGTCCAAAACATGCTTATAATTCGTGATTCACGGTATACGAGGTAAGTATATGAGAGGAGTTTTTTCTCGGCTTGCGTAATAAGTGCGTTTATTACATAAGTTGAGATAAAACTTTTTTTACATATTTACCTCATATATCATAAATCACGAATTATAAATATTTATAAATTAAAAATAAGCTATCTTAAACACTTTGCCTAGAACATTCTACCTGTTCCTCATCCCGTTGCCATGCTTTTATGCGGGACAACTTGCTTGATTAGATGCTCTCGTCTTAGTGATGTTTTGGAATATGCAACTTTCAAATACAGTCTTCAATCAGTTCTCATGTGTTGGGAAAAAATAGGATTTAGGGATATTTTGAAAAAAAAAATTATAAATTTAGGAGACAAAATGAATTTATTTAGAACAAAGTACAATCTTCAACTAATCTTGTTAAGGATTAGAGGCAATATCATAGCCTGGTTGATGGATATTAACTATGAAAGTAATTTTATTTGTTGTTTCAAATTTTACTCTAATTTAAAACAAACAAAAAAACCATGTTACAATTCGGATTAAATTAGATTACACTTCCGTGACTTTAAAAATAGATGTAAAAATATACACACCAACTTAATATAAGCGTAGGGTTTGATGATTTGATTTGCAAAATGGATGGCATTAACATATAATCTCAAGGCGATGCGAAAATAAAAACATATTTTTACAAAGAGCTGAATTGGTTGGTTATTTATTTGAGCTAACCCACCAATCTACATTTCTTGCTGGAACATTTTAAAATCTTAAATCTAATCCATGGGTCATATAATCCATGTTGAATACAAGCAACATAACCTCCATGACAAGATCTAATATTCTTCTAAACATAGCAAGATCACATTGTTTGTTGAGTTAATTCTCAATATCTAGCCATATATGTTAACCTATTTAACCATGAGTTAAATGGTTGGCCAAATCGGGAAAAAAAAAACTCACTTGTACATTTTTTTTAACATAACTCATTAGTTATTCAAGTCAATCTATTTAAAAAGTGTTTGATAATCCTATCAAAGATTACTTTTATGTTTTACAAGACAAACTTTTATTACATGCTTATTTTGTATGCCATAAAATCACTTGAAATTGTTAAATAAATAAAGATCCCCTGATCACCAAACAACAAACTAGGGCTTTCATGATGAAAATAGGTTGGGGTTTAATCGTAAAGTGGGACTCTCTTTAAGCGGAGGTGTTGAAGAGTAAATATGGGTGTGGCGAGGGTTCGATGACCTTCTTCCTACCATTAGTCCTCGAAAGCTAGGGTCCAACACATGGAGGGGTATTAGAAACAATTGGCACTATGTACTTGAAGGAAAATAAGAAATCTTAAGCAGAGATGGGGCTTCCAAAATGAGATGGAAATTGGTGAAGAAAGGTGCTTTTACAACAAAGTTAGCCTATATGGCACTCAGCCATGATAATGATGTGAGCTCACACAGTTGGGAGAATATATGGAAATTAAAAGTTCCTTAGAGATGTAAAACGTTGGCCTAGCTATTGAAACATGAAAGACTTGTTACAGACAATTTGAAATGGAAGAGAGGGTTGCATGAGAATGGTGTCTGTGATAGGTGCAAGGAAGCATTGGAGGATGAAATCCATGTGCTCAAAGAGTGCCGTGAAACCAAAATTTTTTGGGAGGCCAACATAAATCCGCAATTCCAAAGTAGCTTCTTTGAAAGTGGCCTCCAGGATTGGCTAAAGCTAAACATGAAAAACAAGGTAGGCATTGCTGAATATGATTGGAAAGAACTTTTCTTTATTATCTGGTTGCTCTTATAGCAGGATCCAAATGATTGTATCCATTTCAGGTCTGATACTAAACTGAATTATGTTTTTGCTAGAACAAGTGCTATTTTAGGATGTATAATACGCTCACCCAACACCTTCTGTGGGGTTCATATTAACTCAAGCTGAGCTATGGGGATGCTTGATGGGATTCAAGAGAGCTTGGGATCGAGGTGCAAAAAAATTTAATCTCAAGGAGTGACTCGACTGAGGCAATATATTTGGTGCTCGTTTGGAATAGTTTATTTTTGGACAATAAGTGCCTATAAATCGTAATTCGCGGTATACGAAGTAAATACGTGAAATGAGTTTTATTTCAACTTGCGTAATAAGGACTTATTATCCAAAAATAAACCCAACCAAACACACACTTAGCCTAAATGAGGTTCCAGAAACACGTGATGAGTGAGAGGAGTGATTTCAGAGATTAAGAACATGACATGGAAAATAATCTTATGGTAGATTCTCTAGCGAAAATAGCACTAAATGAAGGCTTCGACTTGCAAATTTATGGATAAGAGTCGCTAATGGGATTTTTATCTATTGTTTCTTAGTTTCTTGCTTGTTTTGTTTTTTATTTCTGGCGTATAAAGAAAAAAAATAAAGATCCCCCAATCTAACATGTAGTCTTTACTATATTTAAGATCTGCGTTATAATTGTGCAAAATTTCATGCGTTTTATATGCATATTTGGATTACCCGTATAAAATACTTTTTCAATATGATTTATAGGGTATAAAGTAAGAACGTGAAAGGAGTTTTATCTTAATTTATATAAATGTACTTTTACAATTTGCAACGCTAATTCAATCAGGCCATTTGTCATGTTTATAAATTAATAACATAGTTAATGATAAATATCACAGACCTTGAGAAATTATACTACTAAGTCAAACTCTTCAGCAATTATGGGAGTTGTTAACATTTTTCAGGAATTAATTACATTTTCAAAATTATTTGGCCAAAATTTCTTTCTCATGAGTTAAATTTAGATCTTTCCTTTTCTTCGTTTTTTTTTCCCGTAAACTCAAGGTATCTATCACCAATAGCGATAACTAATTCCTTTAAATCATAGATTTCCTTAACGGGTTTTATTGTTGGCCACAAGACCCTGAAATCAAACCATTAACTAGATGTTTAATTATAATATTTGGTTAAATATTCAAGGCTTGAACCATCTCCATTCTCCACCACCATCAAGTTGATTCGGCTTTTATCCTTTTCCACCTGAAAAATGATGGTCCTTTTTCTGGATCTGAACCATTGCATTAAGATTTCTAAGGTCTATATTAAATCTGAACCATTAAGATCTTAATGTAACAGTTCAGATTTATAAAATAACACCATCCTTCTCTTCTAAGAAAAGGATAGAAGCTGGACCCTATTAAGTGTGTGTTTGGAAACTTCCAAAACCATGGTTTCAAACCATGGTTTGCGCAATCCGAGACAAAACTCCTCTCACACACTTATCTCGTAAGTCGTAAAAACTATTAAAAAAAGCTAATCCAAACACACACTAAATCTGGACCGTTGTATTAAGAATACAACGGTCCAGATCCAGTAAAAGCACCATCCTTCCCTTCTAGGAAAAGGATGGGAGCCGGATCCCCACCAACAGGCTAGAACGAACACTACAGCCGAGTTACTGTCCTACTGAGATCGGCATCACCTCTGAACTTTGATCATTAATCGCTGAAGCATTTTTCCTTCTATTTCCAGAGATTTTGGTGTTTGAGTTCCAGTTGTTCCTGGGATGTGTAGTGGGAGCCCTATGGCTGTGTAAGTTCATTCCCCATCCACATCGCCAAGAATTTGCATCTCCAGTCTGTTCCCGCGCACTGAGTAATGATTTGAAAGAAATTAATCATACTAAGCATGAAATTAAACTAGGATTTCGGCTGTAAACAAGTAAACGCTAAATGAAATTTTAGCTTTGATTGTTATCGTTGCTTGAGTTAATAGTGTGATTTGTGATCAGTAATCAGATTTCTCTCACCCATATTCCTTTGATGAAAGAAAAGAAGGTATGAGTACTCTAACTTGTTATTGCCGACTTTGTTAACTCAGGGTTGCTTCTGCTCCAGGGAAGGTGTTGATGACCGGGGGTTATCTCATATTAGAGAGACCAAGCTCGGGTCTTGCACTCAGTACAAATGCCCGGTTTTATGCAATCGTGAAACCACTTTATGAGGAAAAAAAACCTGATAGCTGGGCGTGGGTGGGTTATTATCGTACATATTGTTTTTTGTGAAATGATCTGAATTTGAAAAATATTTTGCTGCTTCCTAGATTCTTAGTAGTGTACTGTTATTGCAGTTTTGTTATGGCTGGAAATTTTTTCATGACGCTTGCTTTGATCAAAGATAAGGTAGCAAGTGTTCGAATAAGAAACAGATCCATCTGTACATACAATTGATGTTTATTTTAAAGGAACCCAATGGGAGAACAAGATGCAAGCATCAATTCAATGTCTGCACACAGCACAAGATAATAGCTTCTTGAGTGATGTGCCAAACATCCTGCTCGATGTTAAAATAGAAAGGAAGTTGCTCATGAGCAATGTCAATGCATAAGCACTTCTTGCAGATATAGCATGCTTACATATTTATTCAGAGTAAAAGCTGAAATCATTTTCATCTTAGAACTGATAAGACATTACATTTTAATAGCGTCAATTTTGAAAATGTATAAACCACTTTCTATTTTGATAGTTTTATTTGATGTCTTCATTCGCCTGAATGTTTTTTCTGTTACAGAATATCAATTCTGTATTGCATAGAAAGAGAGGGAAAGAATCAGGGTTAGAGGGGTAGAAGAAGAACAAGACAGAGAAGTGGTTAAGAAACATAGAAGAGTGAGAGGCAGAGACCAATCACTGCTGCATAATACTTCTGGTTTATTCATAATCTGATTTACAATAAGGATTAGGCCCTTATTTATAGCCTAGAGTGACTTAATGACCAAGCTAAGGCTAAACTAACTACCTAACTTTCTAATGGATATATTTCCTAACCACCCCTAACTAACTTTTGAAATTTTTATTATCTTTACATATCTTTTCATTCTTTAACCAATTTATTTTCTTTTTCTTTTTCTTTTCAAAAGCATAGTACATGATTTTTGTCAGTCTCATTTCATTCAGGCATGGACAGATGTGAAATTAACGTCTCCCCAGCTTTCCAGAGAAGGCATGTACAAGCTGGCTCTCAAAAGTCCTAAAATCCAATGTGCTTCTTCAAGGCAAGTTTCACGTGTTGCTTTTGCCTTCATTCAGTCTTTTCCTTGCCCTCATTGAAACTCATTCATTTACAGTGCTGGAAATTGAATTCCAGACCTTATTAATAGCGAGTGATGCATTTATCATAGTACAAGGATTGTAAATGCTCTAAGGTTAAATAATGTTGTTCTTGTTTTTAGCCGCACTAGACACTAGTAATGGCTTGACTGCAGAGTTGGATGACATACTGTGGGGCTTATGATTATTGATTGGTTCATTATTACAGTGAAACAAGGAATCCTTTTGTGGAGAATGCTGTGCAATATTCTTTGGCTGCTGCACATGCAATATTTGACAAGAATAGGATGGAGATGTTGCACAAACTACTTTTACAAGGTAACAGTGTGACATATGGTTTTTGTTCTTCAGTGTTGCTAAAAGAAAGCAGCTTCAATCATCTAATTTTCTAACTGGATTGGTTTTGCAGGTCTCGATATTACAATTTTGGGTGGTAATGATTTCTATTCATACAGGAACCTGGTAATGTACCCTCATTTATGTTTTCTTTCCATAATCTTCTATGAGCATCTCTTGACCATCTCTAGTGCAGCTTACATTACTTTGTTTTAAAAATAAATTGATGTCTATTATTTCACTGTTGATAAGAACAAGCAACTGCTGTCTTTTGTAAGATTTTTTTAGGGAAAATATAACTTTTAATGCCTCAAATTTCTCTCAATTATCAATTCAATCTCTAAACTTTGACTTATTACAACTCAATCATTATAGTTTATTGAGTCAAGGAATTACAAGGACTAAGTTATTCCAAGTCCAGAAATTATGAGGATTGAGTTGTTCGAGTTATGAAACTATAGGGGCTAAGTTGTTTCAAGTTAAAGTTTAAGGACTGAATCAATAACTGAAGAAACGTTCAGGGACTAAAAGTTAATTTCCCCTCTTTTTCTATGTAGAGCCTTTTTGTCTTACACCCCTCTTCCTCCTCCTCATCCCCTTCCCTCCTGGTTGCAAGGTTTTTTCTTTATTTTTTTTCAACTTCCATGACTTGAACAGTAAATAAAAAATATTAAATTAAGAAGTTTATTTGCCTGTAAATTCTTCTGCAGCTTGAAAGATGCGGGCTTCCTTTGACACCTGAATCATTGGCCACCCTTCCAGCGTTTTCCTCAATAACCTTGAATACTGAGGATGCTAGTGGAGCAAACTGCAGGCCTGAAGTAGCCAAAACTGGATTGGGCTCGTCTGCAGCAATGACAACTGCTGTAGTTGCTGCTTTACTTCATTACTTTGGAGTTGTAAGGCTCTCCTCATCCAAAGATCCTCAGGAAAGGAAGGATACTGAAGCTCTTGATGTGGTGCATAAAATAGCTCAAACTGCTCATTGTATTGCACAAGGAAAAGTAGGCAGTGGGTTTGATGTTAGTTCAGCTGTTTATGGCAGTCAACGCTATGTGCGGTTTTCACCAGAAGTGATCTCTTCTGCTCAGGTCTTTCCCTTCTCCCCTTTTGTTTGCACGTGTCTTTCTCTGCTGGTGCATTTCAAGTGGTGATATGTATTGAACAGCAATACTTATTTATCGAAGTTCCTCACATATATTGATAGAAGAGTATCTAGACTGACTCTGCAGAAGTTATGAATGTGCCTCAAGTAAAGATGGAAATGCATAACTTAACCTCCTGGGTTTGTCTGACTCTGACCCACATCAGCTGTCCTTATTGAGTACAGTGATCACGACAGTTATCTGAATTCTATTCAGATAAAAGAAGATATCAAATTAGATGGAGAGAAAGATTATTTAGAGAAGGGGGATTAAGGCATCCTCCTAAAACCAAGCAGCAAAAGAAATGGAGATAGAAGAGTTAGCCAGTCCCTCTGGGCTCTGGCCTATAAATATCAGCCAAGTAAACTCCCTAATCCATGTGCCAAACACCTAAAGAGAGGCCACTGATACAACTCTATTGAATGCTCTGTGAACACTTGCAATGCTAATGATTGATGATAAACATGTTGGTACAAGGGAAGGTCACAACTATGTCTTCTAGATTTCTAGTCAGTTTTTGTTCTATGCCACTTTTAATTCCTTCTGTAGGGCTTTGTTGAGGTAAAATAAATCCAGATGGATGAGTTGTTTTTGCAGAATGTATTCATGCCATCAGCACCATAAATTTAGATCACTCATTATTTCTATGCTTTGGTTAGATATAGTTTTGGAAGGAATCCAATTCTCAGAACCAATTATTGCCATTAGCCCCATTATTTTAGACTGCTCTTTTGAAGGGAAAAACTTTCTAGAATGAACGTGTCATTAGTTTTCTTTATTTAATGGCCTAACGTTATTTTGAAAATAGTAAATATGTTCCGCTAACATCATTAGCTTTGTTGACTTATGTTATTGACATTGCAGGTTTCAGCAAATGCGGGGTTTCTATTGGAAGCTAGCGCTAATGTTTTGAAAGGAAAATGGGACCATGAGAGGACCGAGTTTTCATTACCACCCTTGATGACTCTTGTAAGCAACTTCAATTTCACCTATGTTGGTTCTTGTGTATGTCTCTGAGGGATGAGGGTTGTATATTGTTAAGTACTTTTACTTTTAATTCCTAATATATCAGGGTTAACTAAAACCTTCTGTGAATGGAAATGAAAAGGATAGTAATGAATTGCATATCAGATATAGAATTTTAAATCTCTCATTGAATATTCCTCTTGGTTTTTCTAAGCCTTCTGTTCCATGTACGCCTTCATCTCTCTGTAATTCACCCTCCTGGCCTTTGGCTACCAAATGTATCCTAAACTCTTGTATTTCATATAACACTTGCTGATTAGATGGCAGCTGTTCATTTGAGGGGGAGTGTGGAAATCTGAATAATACATGGCAATATTCATCCCTTATTATAATTATTCTGTAATCAACACCGTAAGATTTCCCTGATTGTGTATACCCCTTATTTTCTGCCTTGTAATTATAACCGAACTTGTATGTATTGTACTGTTCATATCAGAATAATACACACAAGAATAATTTTGGCCAATACCCACTGTCTGAAGAATATGGAATATCTTGTACTGAATAACATTCTCTTCAGTTACTGGGAGAACCAGGAACTGGTGGTTCATCCACACCTTCAATGGTAGGTTCCGTCAAAAAATGGCAAAAGTCAGACCCTCATAAATCTCAGGAAATATGGAGAAGGCTGTCAGAAGCGAACTCAGTGCTGGAAATGCAACTGAAATTGTTAAGCAGACTGGCAAAGGAACAACGGGATGCATATCAATGCGTAATTAATAACTGCAGCATGCTCAGATCAGACAAGGTATTTCCTGAGCTCGTTTACAACTGTGTTAATAAAAAGAGTCGGAAATCAAAGCATAAATTCTTGTTTCAACTCAAGTTAATTGTTTAAAATGCAAACTAAATGAGCAGTGGATTGAACAAGCTTCTGAACCTAGTAAAGAAGAAGTTATTAAAGCACTGCTAGGGGCAAAAGATGCGATGCTTCAGATTAGATATCATATGCACACAATGGGTGAGGCTGCTGGTGTTCCTGTAAGTTCATTCTACTTAATCAGTGCACGTTTATTATCTCCTGGTTACATGACGCTGATTTCCTTGTAAATTTTATATCCAGTTGTAATAAACTGACCTGATTGATGCGAACTCATTCTTTTGTTTTTAGAAAAGTAGTGAGACTAAGCACTATTTAAAAATAACCCTTGATTCTCTAACCATTAAAAAAACCCTTGATTTATTGCGCCTCTTTTTATTTCATTAGGGAATGGGTGGGTTTAATATTTGATGATCTTCTTGTTGGGATTGATTAAACCAGGAACTTTTCATTTTGAAATTTTCCTTTCCATGGCCAGTTGGTGTCAGAATCCCATTGAATAAGATGCGTGCGGATGGGAGTTTTAATTCTAATTATAGTATAACGGGCATGTTAATTCTGTATTGCCAAAATATTGAATCAATTAAGATTCAAGAAAGTTACATGGGGTTTGAATTGTGTTTTGTGTTTTGTGAGCATAAATATTCTGACTCCAAGAATTATAGCTTTTATAATGTCTATTCTACGTGTAATCAAAGAGAAGATACACTCACATTTGCTTTCCTGGTTGACTAGTTTAGCAATGTAATAAGGAATTATGAGTCCAACAGTCTCATGAGTTGCAAAATATACAGATTGAACCAGAATCACAGACACGACTTCTTGATGCTACTATGAACTTGGAAGGAGTTTTGCTGGCAGGAGTTCCGGGAGCAGGAGGATATGATGCAGTCTTCGCAGTCATCTTGGGAGGTTCAAGCACAAACGTGACAAAAGTTTGGAGTTCACTCAATGTGCTTGCATTGCTTGTTACAGAAGATCCTCATGGAGTTTCTTTGGAGAATGCCGACCCACGAACCAATGAAATCACATCAGCTGTGTCTGCAATTCATATAGAATGAGCAGATTGCCACGGATTGAATATTTCTAGTGACTGCAAGATATTTGCAAGGAACATGTGTTGTAGACTAGGTGAATTAGTTTCTTTTGTGTATGACGAAAAGGATGACGGGATAGTAACTTGATATCTGATTTATTATTCTTGAATAATGTACAATGAGAAAGGAACTCTTCATCCAATTGTCTCTGTTCTCCCTACAAGTTCTGTTCTAAATGTTCCAATTCGTGGCCTAAGATCTTTGAATGTTCTGATGTGTTAAGCAGCTTTAGTCAAAACTATGTTCCGACCTTATTTTCTTCTTGCTCTTCTGTCTGACCTCCCTGTATGTCCTGAAATTAGAACACCATTTGCAAACAATATGCTCAACAATTCCACAATCTATAATCTCATGTGAAGGGGTTGAGAATCATCTGTGGAGAATATAACATGAGAAGTGTAAACAGGAAATCTACCCAAGAATCACAGCTCCTCAAATGTGAATATAAAGAGATTTACCAATAGTCTCTACAAGAGCAAGTTCCATCTTTAAAATGGTGGAACCTATGACGGTCTCTTACAGTGATTTCTCGCTCATAAATCATCGAAACGAACTTGGTGTAGGTATGACAATCCCTACACATCCTAAGGTTTCTTGATATTCTTATTGGAGCTCCTTCAGATGTATGTATTAATGCAAATGCAGTTGCTAGCTTCTGACTATGATATTTCAGTCTCTCCCTCTTTTCCTCTTCATCTACATCAAGCAACACTTGTGAGGTATCTGGTTTATAGCCTTCAAATTTCAACTGCCATTCCATTTGGTGAATCATGTCATAGATTCTTTCACATTGGGGCCAAGACTTGTCCTGTGAAACAAACTTGTGGACCTTTCTCTTTGCTTCAACCAAGCAAAACCCAGGTGTTTGTATCAAGCCCTTTTCAGCCATTTCTTTTCTGATCCTTGCCACGTCATTCCATCTTTTAGCTTGAGCATACATATTTGATAACACCAAATAGTCACTGGGGTTTCTAGAGTTCATATGGAAAAGATTCTGAGCAGCAATCTCACCTAGTTCTAAATCAAGGTGAACTTTGCAGGCACTAAGAAGGCTCCTCCACACCACATCATTTGTTGTAATTGGCATGCTCTTTATGAGTTCATAGGCTTCCTTGAGCATCCCTGCTCGCCCCGTGAGATCCACCATGCAGCTATAGTGCTGAATTGTTGGTTCAATCCCATGCTCAGATTGCATGAGATTGAAAAACTTTAGACCCTCATTGACTAGACCAGCATGGCTGCAAGCACTAAGTACACCGACATAGACAACATCGTCTGGTGCCAAACCTTGTTCCTGCATTTCCCAGAAAACTCTCAGAGCTTCCCTGCCATGTCCATGCATTGCAAGCCCAGAGATCATCACAGTGTAAGAGAACCTGTTCTTCTCGGCCATGTTTTGGAACAGACAAAGCGCTTTCTCAAGGCATCCGCACTTGGTGTACATGTCAATCAATGAAGTCTGAACAATGACATTGAGCTGACTGATGTTTCTTAGCAGAATTCCATGAATGCGCCTTCCAAGATCAAGAGCACCCAAATGGGTACATGCAGAGAGCACACTGACTAATGTGCTTTCTTCAGCTCTCCAGCATCCCTCATTGCTCATATCACTAAACAACACCAAGCACTCGTGCCACATTTCAACACTTGCATGAGCTCCAATTACAGCACTCCATGAAGCTATACTCTTTTCACCTAGTTTCTCAAACACAGCACGTGCATGATCTATTTGCCTACATTTCGCATACATGCTGATCAAACTGTTCTGTACAAATGTATCATCTTCAAGACCCACCTTAAAAGCATGTCCATGAATTTGCTTTCCTTCTTGGAGAGATCCTAGAAGAGAACATGCCTTGAGAAGAGGTGGGTGAGTGAAGTTGTCAGGCTCAACTCCTCTTTCAAGCATCTCTTCATAAAGAAGCAAAGTCTCTTCTAGATTCATATTCTTTACATAGCCTCTGATCATGGTGTTGAAGTCAAAACTACCAGGCTCCTCAATTTGACGGAAGATTGAACAAGCATACTCCAGACTGCCCCAATTGGTTAGGGCACATGTAGCGACAAGATTGCTCGCACAGAAAGAATCCCAGAACAAGCCCAGTTTGAGGATTTGAGCATGAACTTGCCTAAATTCTTCGATGCTGTTGCATTTTTTCAGAAGAGACAAGCATTTCTGCTCGTTGAGCCTGAAATTGAATTCAATGCTTTGGGGTAGATTCGTTGGCGGTGATAAAAGACGGGTTTGGGTAAGGACAGATGTCCCACTCATCCTTTCATCCACACCATGATAAACCAGAAATTGCTGATAAAACTGGAAAACGAGAACCCCATCATTATTCCAGCACATATGAATGACCCATCATTTCAATTGCAGTAAGAATCACCTCAAGATTGAAGATGAACAGAAAAAAGGGAATCTTTTGTGCCAAATTTAATCAATGGCAGCAGAATATTGATCCCACTTCATGGAATAGCAATGGGAAAAACTGCGGGAAGCACAAGATGAAGTGACTAAGGGGACTGAAGCGGAAAAGCCTGAATTGAGTATGTTTGAGAGGATTTGAATATAATCCATGAGATTTCAAAGAGCATTTCCAACCAGAAAAAGTGTTGCAGGAGATTTCTGGATAGGATAACGTTTGGGAAAGCGTTGGTCCCACCAGATTCTCCTCGCGACTCAGAACGCCTCTCATGTCTCGCCACGTGGGAAACGAAGGCCATCACATGGAAAATGACTTTTGTTTGTGCTGTAGTGACATCTGGAACACGAAAATTACGCTGATTTTTTTTTTAAAAAAAATACACTATGTCACTCCTAATTCCTAAACAAGTAAACATAGGGCCCGTTTGGTATGATGGAATTGATTTTGATGGAAATGGAAATGGATATGGATATGAAAATGGAAATGGATATGGAGATGGAAATGGGCTTTAAAAGTATGTTTTGTATGTCATGGAAATAAGTTTTATTTTTTACATGGAAAGACCAAAATACGCTCCTAAATAAAAAAAACTCCCAAAATAGATCAGACGAAGTTCGATGTTCCCAAAACAGATCAGGTGAAGTTCGATCTTCATTCTCCCTTCCAAGTTCAACCTCGTCGCCGCTGTGCACGTGTCCATCAGAGAAGAGGGGGGTAGACAGAGATGTGGATCTGGCGAAGCGAGCCTAGATCTCACCATATTAAACGAAGAGAAGGGGGAAGAGCTGTCGTTGCTGCCATTGCCGGTGAGGGAGAGCTGTCATTCCCGTGGTTGTCATCACCGATGCTAGATGCCACTGTCGTTGTCGTTGCCAGTGGAGGGGGAGAGCTACTGTCACTGGTGAGGGAAAAGAAGTCGCCATCGTTGCCGTGAGTGAGCAGAATCGCCAGTGAGTAAGGAAGGTAACGATGGAAATCACTACTACAAAAAGATTGAAAGGTGGCGCATATTTTGTGGCACTTCTTTAAAGAAGTGCCACAGCTGCCCATTTTTTTTTTTTTTTTATTTTTTTTTTTGGGACCAGCTGTGGCGCCTGGTGGACCAGGCGCCACAGCTGGTTACACCCAAAGGTGGCGCCTGCCTTGCCAGGCGCCACAATTGGGTCCTAAAAAAAAAAAAAAAATTAAATAGATAAAAAAAGGGGCAGTTGTGGCACTTCTTTAAAGAAGTGCCACAATTGCTTGAATAATGAATTTTTTCAACTCTCCCGCCAATCAGATTTCCCTCCTTTAACTTTACTTTTTATCTTTTCCCTCTCTTTTTCCTTTTTATTCCCTCTTCCATAGCTCATGTTGACGCCTCTCCCCCGTAAAAGATATCACTTTCTCTTGCACAACAAAAACACACACTCGTCTTCTTCATTAAATTCTCTTGTCCCTTTTTCCATTTTGTTTCGTCTGTCCCCACTTTTGTTCCTAGTTGTTCCCTTTTCTTCATACTCTCTGTCTCTCTTCCTCTTTTGAACCCCACTACAGTTGATCCCTACTGATCCACTCCACAGCTCACATTTGCTCATCCTCGTCACTCAAGCTAGCGTCACCAACGTAAGAAGAAGATTGTTTCATTCTAGCTTGCTTTGTTTAAATTTTTTTAGCAATCTTTTAATTTACTTAATCAGTTGTTGATGTACTGTGTTCACATATCAAGTTCTTGTATTGTGATATTTTTTATGTTAGCTTTGGAGAGTATTAATGTAAGAACATTATTGTTGAGGAAATGACAATAAATATATTGTTGTGTAAGAAAATTATTGTTGGGGAACTTGAATTTTAAATGTGAAAATTATATATATATATATATATATATATATATATATATATATATATATATATATATATATATATATATATATAATAGGTTGAAATATAAAATAGAAAGATTGAAAATTTGAGAGATGATAAACATGAAAGCAACTCATTATAAAATAAAGCTTCACAATCAGGAAGTAAAAAAGAGGACCACAGGAAAGAAAAGAAAAAGAAAACGCAAAAAAAAAAAATAAATAAAAAAATAAAAAAATAAAGGCGCCAGGCGCCACAACAGGCCATCCCTCCTGTGGCTCCTGGCCAGCCAGGCGCCACAGGAAGGTAGCCTCCTGTGGCGCCTGACTGGTCAGGCGCCACAGGAGGCTATTTAAAAAAAAAAAAAAAATTTAAATAGCTGTGGCGCTTCCAAGCGCCACAGCTTTTTTTAGTAGCGTTAAGATAGGTGGCATTTCGCAAGCGCCACAGCTAATGCAATTATAAGCGCCACAGATTTGGTTTTTTGTAGTAGTGAATGTAAGGGTGGAATTACAAATCTTGGCTTTTTGTGTGGAATTGATCTTGATGGAATTGGCCTCAATTGGGTTCCATGTGGAAATGGAATTTTGTCAAATTCCATCATACCAAACATCCTCAAGACACGGAATTGGCCTCCATTTCCATTTCCATAGGATCAATTCCTGCATACCAAACGGTCCCATAGACTTTAGTTTGAAGGTGAATTCAAATTTTAAATATGATTTTTTTATCTCTTATATTTATCTTTATATTTATTACCTTATAAATTGATATATAATATAAGATTACCTATATTATAATTGAATAATTTAGAAAGATTGTATCACATATATTAGAGGCTTACGACATAACTTACCTTAAACTTAGTTCAGATTTATTATTAAGCTTATTTAGACAAATAGATTATGCTTATATTCATAATGCAAGCCTACAAGAACAAAAGCCTGACCTATTAAGTGAATTTTATAAATGATTTGTAAATTTATTAATTTAGCCTTAACGTCAAAATTCACATCCCATTATTCACGTACAAGTTCAACCCTTGCATTTGCCTGTCTTCCACTGCCACTTATCTTTAATTGCTTAATATGATAACTCTAACTCACTTCTTCTTTCTTGATTTGCATTATTTGCTGAAGCATAATAAATTTTGTAAATTTATTTGTGATGCCTAATTGAAATATTAGAATGTCAGTAAGAGAAATTTGTCCCATTTTATAGGAGAAAAACAAAAGTTAAAATTCAGTTTTACATGAATCTTATTGTGCTTGTTTGATCTTAGAAAATATATTTTCTTAGTTGATCGAAAGATGATTAATTTTTATTATTCCTACTTATAGGATAACTATTGTTACTAGTCATTCTTTTATTTTCCCATTTAACTCATATACTGCATTTGGGAATGGATCCTAAGCATATATACAAGACATAAGTTTTTAAATAGGGACAATTTCATTTAAATCTATTTAAAATACCCAAATTTATATTCAGACCTACACTTTTATCAAATTCCTAATGAGGCTAGACCTCATCAAATCTGACGTAGAGATGAGATTTTGAGAAAAAAAAGAAAAAAAAGATTTTGAGAGAACCCAGACGGCCAGACTCGATTTTTGCAGATAATAATATTTGTTATTCAGAAAACAAAAAATATCATATGATGGGATGCTCTCTCATCATTTTAATTAGAAGGGTATTATGGTCCTTTAACAATATTTAAAAATCCCTAATAAGACCTCTTAGCCTAATTAGGAATTTATCAAAAGTACAAACTTAAATTTAAATTTAAATGGGTTCTCCCTTTTAAATAAGTGAGTTATATATAAACCTAGAAGAATATACTTTTAGGTCTATTTAAATAACTACTATATTTTAAGTAAAAATAAATTTAAAAAGATATATATGAGGCTTTATCAGAATTTTTGAGGAATATTGAGAAGACAATAAATAAATTGTAACTAAGGGCATTTGAGTCTTTACTACGAGGACTTCAATACCCTTCTCGTCTTTTCCCCTTGCTTTTCTGTTATTGCATGATTGTTACTCATGCACGTCCCTTGTGATATGGTGATGTTGGGCTGCGGCCTTAAACTTCTGCAACGAGCATAATCTGATTTCCTCTCTCCAAACGTGACCTTCTCTCTCTCTGTTTCCTTCCTTCTTTCTCGACTCTCCGATTCCTCCTTCCTTACTGTTAATAACAATACTCTTTTAGGGCTTATTCAGGCCTTTCTCCTTCTGCCGATCTCTTCCTTCATGACTTTCCATACAATTTGGGTTTCTCCGTTCAAGTTTACCCTCACAATGTTGTAATCCCGTCATAACCCATGGATCACAGAAGGCAACCCGAGGACTCGTTTTCGTACTCTAATCTTTTCAATCTCGAGGTTTGTCGCTCTCGCCCTCGTACTTTGTTTGCTGAACTGCCTTCTTAAAACTAGAGGTTTAATTTTATATTCCAAACTTGTTTATTTTTTAATTTTATAGCTTTTGATGGGTTTCTAGAGTTTTGCATAACTGATTCAAATTGTTGTTAGCTTTTTATACTTCTTTTAAGTTTATTTTATTTTTTTTTTCTTTCTTGGTGCATTGTTTTGTAGTCTTTGATGAATTTTCAACTTCCACAAGAAGATGATGATTCTGATTATTATGGGAATAGTAGTCAGGATGAGAGCAGAGACAGCCAAGGTAGGCATTACTTTTTTCCTTTTCGTTGGACTTCAAACATTCTTCACCTACTTGCATTTTATGCATGCAAATATTATAGTTCTATTCTACAAGTCTTCTCCCCTGTATAATGAATTTTGGAGAGCCAGAGCTTTAAATCATGTATATTTGTACCCTGCATTTTTGGAATACTTCCATGAATAGGTGGGGCAATCGAAAATCACAGCAATGGGAGTATGCGTGAGGTAAATTTTCTGAAGAAGAGGAAGTGGTCTGAAAACAGTGACGATGAAGACAAGGGTAATTTTTGTGGAACGCACATGACTGAGGAGCGATACCGATCAATGCTTGGGGAACATATTCAAAAATACAAGAGGAGGTATAAAGATATCTCATCTAGTCCTTCCCAAAATCTTGTTGGCGCTCAACTTCTTAAAAGTAACATTGGTTTGAAAGCTAGGAAGTTAGTGAATGAGCACCGAGGAGGAATACATGCTCTGGAGACTACTACATCTGTGTGGCCTAATGATGTTAATCCTCAGAAACCTGTAAACTACCGTGATGCAGAAGCCAGACAGCAATTTGGACCTGATAGGTTTAATTTTTCTTCCTTGTTGCCTGCGTAGTGTTGGGACATTTGGAATATGCAATGTTATTTATGACTTAATGTTGTATAACATCATCGATCACCATCGTTTTCTTTTACTTGCAGAACTGTCTATGAGTCCACTTCGCTAGATCTTGGAGATGGCGTTACTTACAAAATTCCTCCTACTTATGATAAGTTAGCAGCAATGCTGAACCTTCCAAGTTTCTCAGATATCGGAATTGAGGAATTTTACTTAAAAGGTACCTTGGATTTGGGATCCTTGGATGCAATGATGGCTTCTGATAAGAGAGGTGTGACAAGAAACCAAGCAGGCATGGGGGAAACCTTACCTCAATATGATTCACTTCAGGCACGATTGAAGGACATGTCAGCTTCTAATTCACCCCATCAATTTAGTCTCAAAGTATCTGATGTTGGTTTGAATTCTTCCATCCCAGAGGGAGCTGCTGGAAATATTAAGCGATCTATTTTGTCAGAGGGTGGTGTATTGCAGGTTTATTATGTGAAAGTTAAAGAGAAATGTGACACATATGAGGTATGCGTGGGTATTATAACATTATAGGAGACCTTTCTCTTCAATTCCTACTCCTCCTCTTTGGTTGATCGTTATTTCTTCATTGCTGCAGATCATTGAAAGAAGCCTACCTAAGAGGCGAAAGGTAAAGAAAGACCCTTCTTTGATTGAGAAGGAGGAAATGGAAAGAATTGGAAAAGTCTGGGTAAATATTGTAAGAAGAGACATACCAAAGCATCATAGGTTTTTCACTGGTTTCCATCGAAAGCAACTTGCTGATGCCAAGAGGTTCTCAGAGAATTGTCAAAGAGAGGCATGCTCCGTCTCCTACCATTTGCGCATATTTCTTCTGTTTTATTACGGATTGGCGTCTTATATGTATCATCAATCAATCAATTTTAACTCTAAATCCCGTGATCTGATATTTTACTTGTATGGATATTCTTCTTTTTCAGGTCACAATGAAAGTGAGTAGATCACTTAAATTCAAGAAGAGTGTAGCCATTCGCACCCGAAAACTAGCTAAAGATGTTTTGCTGTTCTGGAAACGAGCAGATAAGGAGATGGTACTTTCATTTCCTTTCTGAATATACTATAATGGCTCTTGTTGTCGAAAACTAAAACAACATTATATTGGTTTAAGAAGCTTCTTTATGTGTGATAATGATACATGTTCAGTGGAAAAAAATCATACCTGCAATTCTTAGGACCCTCCTTCCTGGTGAACACTAAATATTGCGTATTTTAATCGGTCATGTTGTGCACCCTTCAAGTTGTGAATTTAATGAGGTGCCTGAGTGAGGTAGGTGTTGAGACTCAGATAAGAAGAATTGGACTTTGTCCATTGTTATTGCACTGTGTTATGTTTGAAAAAATGATTTATTTGGTGGGCACTGATCTGGTAATTGGAATTGTAATTTAAAATTGAAGATTGTCATGCTTTTGTAATTTTACTGTACATTGGAGTGGACTTGGATGCGCTTTTAATCGCTGTTTTCATTCATTATAGGCAGAATTGAGGAAAAAAGAGGAGAAAGAAGCTGCAGAAGCTTTGAAGCGTGAACAGGAGCTTAGAGAAGCAAAGAGGCAGCAGCAAAGGCTGAATTTCCTCATACAGCAAACTGAGCTATACAGTCACTTTATGCAGAACAAGTCGAACTTTCTGTCCTCTGATGTTTCACCTACAGTAGATGAAAAAGCATATGATCAAGATGCAGAACTTGGCTCTTCAGATGCTGGGCCTAGCAAGGAGGAAGATCCTGAAGAGGCTGAACTGAAGAAGGAAGCTTTGAAGGCTGCTCAAGAAGCTGTCTCTAAGCAGAGAAAGTTGACGTGTGCTTTTGATAGTGAATGCTCGAGGCTGCGTCAGGCTGGTGAAACTGATGCACTTTCACCGGAAGTTGCTGGAGCAAGTAACATTGATCTGCAAACCCCGTGAGTTCTCTTTGTCTTCCCCACTGTTTGGCAAACAGACAGCTACATGTACGCATATATGGACGTGTGCGCGCGCGCGCGCTTGCATGTTTCTGGGTTAATTTTTATCCAGACTGCATTGGTGATTATGATATTAAGCGATAATGTTGAGTTTTATTATATTTTTGGATGGGAAGAAAATTAGGGAGGAAAGAATACCAGAAGGAATTTACTATTTTTGGGAGTTTTCCTTATTCCCTCTCCTCTATTTTCCTCCCAGTTTTCCCTCCATCCAAACATAGCCTTAAGTGAATTGTCTGATGTTCTATTGCAGCTCAACCATGCCTGTGGTATCAACAGTTCGGACACCAGAAATGTTTAGAGGCTGTCTTAAAGAACATCAGCTAAAAGGTCTTCAGTGGTTAGTTAATTGTTATGAGCAGGGTCTGAATGGTATACTTGCTGATGAAATGGGACTTGGAAAGACCATTCAAGCCATGGCTTTTTTAGCCCATTTAGCTGAGGTAACCAGCCAACCATGTGTTTTTGAGCATTCTGATGTCTTTAATTTAACAATTTTCCCATGCAGGAGAAAAATATATGGGGACCATTTTTGATTGTTGCACCTACATCAGTATTGAACAATTGGAATGAAGAACTCGAGCGCTTCTGCCCTGAAATGAAAGCTCTTCCTTACTGGGGTAAGGTTCATGAGCGGACAGTACTTAGGAAAAGTATTAAGCCAAAGGATCTTTATCGTAGGTAATCTTCATTTCATGCCTTGTACGTTCACTTGTTATTTAAATTGGTTACTTGATTTCCTTCCTACACTGCCTGCCCCAGGGTGTGGGATGTTTCTGTAGTTCAGTGACTGAAAGAAAGATTATGGAGATAAGATAAGCTCCTTAGACACTCAGTTGATTTGCTTCTTAAAGGAAGAAACTATAAACTAAGCAAAGGTTTTTTCTCTTGTTAGAAGAATTATATCTGCATTCATCTTCACAACGTCTCTTTTGTTTATTATAGTAGTAGTAAATTTTCCAAATGGCACAGATGACATATTTTGAGAAAACTTCAACAAGATTTTAATTGCTCTGACTTTTCTAGGTAGAGTTGTTCGGCCTTATTTCCGCGGTATTCAGTTTCACCAAATCTCTTTTATTTAATATCTTATATGAGAGTGAATTTTCGAAATGGCACAAATGGCCATGAGCAAATCTCAGACAAGAGGATTTTAATTTGTCTGAATTTTTCAATTGAGTAACTTGGAGAATGCTGAAATCTGTCATTCAAAAATTCCTTGTCCAAGCTGTAGGGAAAGTGAAATGTTTTATTACATGGTTGGGTGAGTGTCGCATCCAGAAGGAAGAAAGGACGACTGTGTTCTTTGTGCGTTGTTAGTTTGGTAGCATAATGCATTGTTTATCTGCATAGATAGGCGTCTTCTTGGCTTTTATGTTTGGGAGTTGTGATGTGGGGTTAACTGGTTAATACAATATTCTGAACCGTCATATATCTTATTGTCTGTTTAACTCATTTCTGGTCTTTTTATCTCTCAGATGACTATAGTTAAGGCTTTTTGTTGTTGTTGACTATAGTTAATATTCGTTTCTTGTTTACCAGGGAAGCGAAATTCCACATTCTCATCACAAACTACCAGCTACTAGTATCTGATGAGAAGTATTTTCGGCGTGTGAAATGGCAGTACATGGTATTAGATGAAGCTCAGGCAATTAAAAGTTCAAACAGGTTCTAACTATATTACGAATCCGAGGTGCTTGAGTGAATGGCATATATCATCATTGTTAGTTTGTGCTGAATATTTTGTTACAGAATAAGTGAGGGAATGAGAGAGCAAGAGGGAGAAAGATGGAGAATGAGAGAGAAAGATAGATCAGAGAGGGGAGGAGAGAGAATTAGAAGAGAAGTTTCATTCCTTTCAACCCATTATTATTCTCATAACCTAATTACAATCCACCCAACCCCTCAAATTTATAAGCCTAGGGATTAACTAACTCAACCAATCCATTAATTAACTTCACTAACTAATCTCAACCGTAACTTCCATTATTATGATTCTATAACATATTTCCTTAAAAGATCACTGTAATTGGTTGTTTATTTGGGTTGCATTGCTAAAACGAGTATAATTTGTTTTATATTATAGTTTTCTTGTGATGAATAAGATATTTGACGTTGTACTGTCATGTGTGCGGTGATTACTGCCTTTAAAACTAATTTTAATAATATTCTCATGCGTAAATAATTCAATATCTGTGATCTGGCAGTATAAGATGGAAGACACTCCTCAGTTTTAATTGTCGGAATCGCCTGCTGCTGACTGGTACACCAATTCAGAATAATATGGCAGAATTGTGGGCTCTTCTGCACTTCATTATGCCAACTTTATTCGATAGCCATGAACAGTTTAATCAATGGTTTTCAAAAGGGTATTTTCTGTTCTAGTTAGTTGAACTTTTTTTCCATTGTAACTGTGGTCTAACAGTCTTTTGTGATCACATGCTAGAATTGAGAACCATGCAGAACATGGAGGTACTTTGAATGAACATCAACTTAACAGATTGGTAAGTTTGTATTTCTTGTTTAATATCTGTAGTAAGATGATGTTTGAAATTTATTATTGTATCTTGTACTGTTGTGGAAAAGTAGGAATTCAGCTCAGATTTTTTATATATCATTCTCATTTGTAATTATTGCCTTGTTCTTCATGTTTGAGACTCACATTAACTTTTTTACCCCCGAACCTTTTGACTTATTATTTGGTTTGTTCTTATCCTTACAGCATTCTATTCTAAAGCCTTTCATGCTGCGACGATTTAAAAAAGATGTAGTATCCGAACTGACTGGGAAAATAGAGGTTACAGTGCACTGCAAGTTGAGCTCTCAGCAAGAAGCTCTCTATCAAGCAACCAAGAATAAAATATCTCTTGCTGGGTTGTTTGATAGTAATCGTGGGCAGCTCAACGATTACAGAATGCTGAATTTAATGAACATTGTTATGCAACTAAGAAAGGTAGGCAGTTCATTCATTGGAGGTTCTCTTTCTCTCATAAATTTTGCATTCATCAGTATATTAATGAAGACAATATATTTTCCTTTTAGCATCTGAGGTTCCTCTTTTCTCTCTCTATTTTCTATTATAAATAATACTCTTTAAACATATCAGATTTGCAACCATCCAGAGTCGATTGAGAGGAGTGAGGGAACCACATTCTATAATTTTGCAGAGATTCCAAATTCCATTCTGCCTCCTCCATTTGGGGAGTTGGAGGATGTGTACTATTGTGGGGGTCACAATCCAATATCATACAAGGTACGGCATATAAACCTTTCTGTTCTGAGGAACTTTATCTCATCATTCTTTCTTCTTCATCCCCCTCCCCCTTTCATTTTCCTTTTTCTGCCTGACGCTGCTCTCTTAAATTTTATATCACAAGCAAGTTACTATTAATAGCATGTTTGGTGACATCAAGCTTATGTTGTGTAAAGTGTTTCAAATGATTTTTGTGTCTGTTTAACTTCAGAATCGGTGACATTAATTCCATTTTTATTGAAATGTTATTGTTCCAATAAAAAATACTACCTCTAATCCTAAATGTAAAACCTATTTGACCTTTTTTTAAAGATACTAATAAAGCTAATTAAATTACTTTAAAGTATTTATATTTATCGTTGTTCTCCAAATTATTTTGTCTAACTTATAAACTGATATATAATATAATCATACACAACATATTATATAATTAAGTAATTTATTTATTTTTCAATCTTTTCAAAAAAAATTAACTAAGTCTTATATTTAGGACCGGAAAAATATGTGGCACCTTAGATGTCTTAGCATTATGTGTAAAACTGAAATTTGCACTATATGTCTTTTGCGGAGCAGGCAGTTCATTCTGTGAATTAGGAAACTTTTCATAGAAAGAAAATCAAATTCATCATTCAGGTCCTCGTTGCGATGTTACTTGATTTTTTTTTTTTTTGGAGACTAGTATGGGTAGTTCAATACTTCAATTTCTTAAGAAAGTTTTATGTGTAAAGTTGACTGCCGTTGGCTTGAGGTTAAGTGTGTGTTTAAATTAGCTTTTAGAAAATAGTTTTTGAAGAAAAAATGAGAATAGATTATGAAAAATCATGATTTTGATAAAATGAGAGTGTTTGGATGTTGTGATCAGAATAATTTTTTTCATAATCAAATTACTAAAAATGACATTAATTTTTGTTATAATTACATATAAAAAATAATATTATATTTTATGTATTATTTAAGGGTTAATGTCCAAATTTAACAGTCAAATTTTTCCTGAGGGACATCTAGTACAAATAAATTTTGGAAGATGGAAAATAACAATGAGCAATTAACAAGGAATTAAATTTAACAAAACCGTTAAATTTGATCTAACAGCCTTAAATTATAAGGAAAAAAAAACCCTAACGGCATTAAAAATGATATATCTTAACCCATATTTAACATTAAATTTTCATAATTAATACCAAAAATGAAATTATTTTGTCTATATGTAATGTTAATTAATTAAACTAATTGTTTTAATATAAATAAATTAGATAAATATGTCTTATATTTAAGAATAAAAAGAAGTATTAAAATTTTAAAATTCTAAAAAAAAAAAAGCTAGAGAAAAAACGTTGAAATTCAAGAAAAAAAATAGATGAGAGAGAGTGTGTGACATGAGACCCACAAACAGAAAAAAGAACCAATGAAAATGAGAAGGTGGGCCCATAAAGTGGAAAAAATAAAAAAAAAAAAATTATGCCCAAATCATGGTTTTGGACACCAGAACCATGATTTGTGGTCAATATGGATTATTTGAAAAAGTTGAATATTTAGATGATTTTTTAGAAAACCTAGATTTTGGTCTAAAATAGTTTTTTTTTAAATGAATTCAAACACCCTCTAAAGAGGAATTGAAATAGGAGGAAGAAAAGTGATAGAAAGTAGATAAATGCCATGTCACAAAGTTTTAATTTCTAATAGAGATTTTTCTTGGAATTTTGTTCTTCATCTATGCTTTTCTTTGAATGAGTAAGTACATATTCTGAATCTGATTTGATCTATAAATTAAATCTGATCTGTAAGCTAATTTTAATTTGATTCTAAATTACGTGTCACATTTGCGGGCCAAATAGGTGGGCCTTTCTCTAATTATGTTGATTCTAAAATCTAAAACATCCAAGTTACTGGTTAGATGGGAATCACTACACGCCCCATCTATATGATGTTATTTGTCTTCCTTATTTTTTCAGATGCCAAAACTTGTCCATCAAGAAATGATGCGAGGTTCTAAATTGCTCAGTTCAACAATTGCTCGAGGTGTTAGCAGAGAATTTTTTCAAAGACATTTTAATATTTATAGCCCGGAGAATGTTTTTCAATCAATTTTCTCTGAAGGGAATAAATCAAATGCGTCATTTATCAAAAGTGGAACTTTTGGTTTTGCCCGTTTGATGGATTTGTCCCCGCAAGAACTGATGTTTTCAGCTACTGGTTCTTTTATGGAGCAAGTACTGTTTTCTATGGTGAGATGGGAACAGAAATTTATCAATGAGGTTGTGGACTTCATAACGGAGACTATAGATAATGATCCTGAAAACGGTTACCTTGAAAGAGGAAAAGTGAGGGCTGTTACCCGAATGATATTGGCGCCAACAAAATCTGAAACCAAGATTTCTAAAGGAAGATTTGCTACTGGCCCCAGCCATGCCCCTTTTGAGGCATTGGCTGTCCCATATCAAGATAGGATTATATCAAATGCAAGACTTATTCACTCAGTATATTCATATATCCCTCGGACTAGAGCTCCACCAGTATGTTACTTTTCCTTACTATCGAATCCTCAAGCTTGATTTTGCAAAATGATCATTAATTAATTGATGTCTGCGTTTCTTCTATGTGTATATTCTTCTTTTCAGATTGTCGCCCACTGCTCAGACCGAAGCTTCTCTTATAAAACGGTTGAAGAGTTGCATAACCCTTGGGTTATGAGGTTGCTTGTGGGATTTGCGCGTACATCTGAGTTTAATGGACCTAGAAAGCCAGATGGTCCTCCCCATCATTTAATTCAAGAGATTGATTCTGAACTACCAGCTGCACAGCCTGCACTTCAGTTAACCTACAAAATTTTAGGTTCGTCTCCCCCTGTGCAAAATTTAGACCTAGCGAAATTGCTCACTGTAAGTGCTCTGTATTTTCTTTATTTTTTATTGAGTTCCTTCAACTTTCTTGTTGAAATGATTTTCTAAGGCATAGTTTTCATAAAGGGCTCTGGGAAGCTTCAAACGCTTGACATATTATTACAACGCTTGCGGGCTGAAAACCATCGTGTTCTCTTGTTTGCTCAGATGACTAAGATGATGAATATTCTTGAGGTACCATGTTAAACTTGTTGACTCCAATCATATCTACAAGTCTAGTCTTATGTTCTTGTCACATGGGCCGCTCGATGTCTGAGTTCTTTATCGTAATGGTAATGAAAAATCAGAGCATAAGATGCTATCTGATGAGTTGCAATTCTTTTCAACTAAAGCAACAAAAAGAGTTGAATATAATGTTTTTAGGTTTGAAAGTGGAAATCTTCAATTCCCTCAAGGTTTGAGAATGACTAATATGGCTGCATGGTATTGTACAATTGTCTTGGTGCTTACCGTTTTACCTTTGTTGGAGTTTTCATGCTGGCTTCGATTTAATGGAACTTGCAGGACTACATGAACTATAGAAAATATAGATATTTTAGACTTGATGGATCGACATCCCCTCAGGATCGCAGAGACTTGGTTAGAGACTTCCAGCAGAGGTAACGTCTTGCCATCTTGCAGGGATACCCTATCCTAGTGAGGTTATTAAACGTTACTTTGATGCAGTTGCTTATTGAAGCTTGACAGAGGAATGGATAAAATAGAAAAATAAAAGGGAATTTAAGTTAAATATAACCGTGAAGGCCGAATGTAGGACATCAATCTCTCGAAATCAGCTCCAAAATAAAAATACATAATGTGCACTCTTAAGTACGCTCACGATATTTGTAATTTTATGGTTGCAGGAATGATGTTTTTGTGTTCTTACTTAGTACAAGAGCTGGTGGATTGGGTATCACCTTGACGGCTGCTGACACAGTAATCTTTTATGAGAGTGATTGGAATCCCACATGGGATCAGCAGGCAATGGACAGAGCTCATCGGTTGGGTCAAACAAAAGATGTTAGCTTTCTCTTCCTCGTTCCCCCTCCATGCCTATGCTTTTGATAATGATTAAATGAGTGTTGCACTAATGTCTGAGACCAATTGATATGGCTGCTCCATGTCGAAGAAGGAAAATTCAACCTTTTCCCTTCTTTTTTGCTAATGTAGAATGAGTACTACATACGCTAACTTCTTAGGTTTAACCATGTCAGTGGTTCTGGATTATTGAATTAATTGGCCGGTTCACGCACCTTTCCTAATTACAAAGAAATTAAAATGTGCAGTTTGTTAGATCCAAACTGCATATTACTGTTTGGCCCAAAAAAAAAACCTGTATATTACTGAAAAGAATATCATGCACGCTCCTTTACATAAATAGATGCACCAATCAAATGCTCTCTCTTTGTACGTTCTTTGCTTGCATACGTGCCACAGTTGCTCTTTCACCTTGCTTCACTTCCTGTGATCTTGCCTCTCTTTCTGCGGACACAAAAGCTTTGATTTTTTTTTTTCTGGAGTGTGGTAATACGCACTTTATTTTGGTTCAACTGATTTTATTTCATTTTAAATCCTGTAGGTCACTGTTTACAGACTTGTATGTAAAGAAACAATAGAAGAGAAGATTCTTCTTAGAGCCACTCAAAAAAGCACTGTACAGAACCTCGTCATGACTGGTAATTCTAATGATGATACTTTTGCTCATGAGGATGTTCTATCTTTGCTTCTGGATGATGCGCAACTGGAGCAGAAATTCAAGGGAATTCCTCCTCAGGTTGGTTTGAATCTGGTCCCCAGAAAACATTGACACAATGTTAATTATTGTTGACCACCAGAATGGGAAGGCAGAAGAAGAATGCTCAAAACAATTTTGAGAGATCCTGATTAATTATATCTCACCTCGTTTTATACTTCCAGGTAAAGGATAAGCAGAAGAGTAAACAAACTATGAAGGGGATACGGGTAAATGAAGAAGGTGATGCGTATCTGGAAGATCTCACAAACTCTGGAGCACAGGGCCCAGATAATGATATTTCTCTTGACCCAGAGGGATCAGAGGCCATTAATAAAAAGGTAACCTGATAATTTATGAGTATTGATGCTGCTGGTGCTCAAATCTTATTTCAAGTGGGTGCATGATGAGTAATTTACATAGGAAGTTTTGTTGTTTCTCATTTGCTGGGGAAGGATTTGATGCATGAGGCGTTAATTAGGAATTAATGGTTAGTTAGATTGTGAAATTGACTCCGCTTGTCCTGCAATGGATGCAAGTTTTATGGTGAATTTGTGTTGTAAACTTGCAGAGAAAAGCTGCGTCTTACAAGCACACCGCATCAAGGGCGAGGAATTTTCAAAATACTGATCCAGCGGTCCAGAAACCCAGGAGACCAAAGAAGCCAAAGAAAGGCAAAGAAAGTTGACGACTCTTCTTCTGGTACAGTCAACATAATCCCCGAGCAGACCCAATTAACTTTGGAGAAATGACACATTGGTCCTAAGTCTCATGGGATTTCAATGTAATTTGATGATGTTAAGGGATCTGCTTGTAATGATTTCTTGTTCTTAGGATCTGTGTGTCATTCCCCATTAACCTTTTTGATAGACTTTTTGATTGGCTTTCTTTGGTGCTTCCATTTTGTATTGAGGCAAGGCAGGCGTAGAAGCTTTATATCCTTTACTTTGGGCATAGTAAATAGTGATATTCTAGGATATATGAGATTATACATCTGCCCCTCTTAAACATTGTTGGGGCTTTGTACAGATTAGAATATCTTTGTTAGTTACATTATTTTTTAGAGTATCTAGTGGCGGGTGATGATTCTCACTCACCTCAATATATTACCTTTGCATTTTTTAATATAAGAGTAAATTGACTTTTTTTTTAGAGAGATTAAGTAAACTAAATAAACTACTTAATTATAGCATATGTTATGTAACATTAGATTATATATCAGTATATAAATAATGCAATTTAATTTTAAATATAAATACTTTAATGTAACTTCTGCGGCTATAAATATTGAAAGCATTTCTCTATTATTTACTAATTTTCAGATTCTTTTTCTAGGATTTTCTAAAAGAAATGATGAGTTATGTGAGAGAAAATGATTACGTAAATTTTTTGTCAGAAAAAAATGATTACATAATACATCTTAGGATTATTATATGATATGTAGATGTTATATTGTAGGGAAAATTCTGAACGTGGGTTAATTTTCTTAATTTTGGTGGCGTGATTTATTTCATTTTTCCTCATATAAAGACAGAAAGGAAGGAATATATTAAATCAATAATCAACAAAAAAAAAGGTCAGATTCCCAGATTTGAGGCTTTTTGTCTTTTTTTTTTTTTACCATAAGCTAGTATTTATAGACATTTTTAAGAAGCCCAAAAGCATTTAGAGTTCAGTTCTAGCCTCAGTGTGTGAAGTCAGTGAGTCAAATACTACACCACATAATTGTAATAAAAATGTACCAAAAAAATAAAATAAAATATTACAACAGATAAAGGTAGGCGTTTGTTTTCTTCAGGATTTTTTTTTTTTTTGGCCAACGTTTTCTTCAGGATTCAGAACAAAATATTTACTCCCATGATTTTTTATTTTTTATAATCTTTCCTTTATTTCAAAAGTCCATATAGGCCTTCTTCATTAATATCCATATCAGCGATATTTTCAATACATCTTTTTTTTTTTAAACTTTCACTTTGACATAATTTGTATATTTTATTATCAAGTTTCTATATTTACTTCATTGATATTTACGTCTCAAAGTCCAATAATGGATCTGCCTATTTTTCCTTTCTGGTCATCCGTAAAATTAATTTCAATTATTTGAAATTTTGCATCATACACTTGTTTGAAATTCTATTGATACGTGAGTGAAGTTCAGGACAATACCATCAATAATTCAATTTCTTAAGCTTCACATCAAAATTTCTGTCTTCATAATATCAACTAAATCTCAATTTAGAAATACATCTCTTGACCTCAATTTAGAGGGAAAAAAAGTGAATTTTTAGTTTTAAAAAACAAAGAAAAGAAAGTAATAGCAGCATCGTGAAGCACCCATGGACTATAATTCCAGATAGCTGATAACAATACTTCTTCATAAAATAGATAAACACGAAGGCCCAAAAAAAAAAAAAAAGGCTAAACGCCAAGGATGTTTGCTCCAGAATTATAATGATCCTAAATAATTGGCAGATTTTGGTCTCCGCAGCAAAAGCAAGATAATCTTGCGAAAGATAGTATGTATGAATTCAAATATGACCAGCAAATATTAAAAATGGTTTTAATTCAATTTTTAAAAGTTATGATCCACAATTCCTATTATTGGGAAAATGAAAAATTTTCATTGTTCAAACCTGATTACAATCATCTTGACAGAATTAGTCTTTAATATTTCATCAAATAAAAATTATTAAATCAAATTTTAATGGTTGAGATTTAAGAGTTATTTTTTAAAAATATTATTATAATATTAAATAATAAAATTTAAACTGTTAAAATTTGATGTGAATATTTTATCATTAAAAATTTTATTATATTTAATATTATAATATTGTTTTTATAGAATATTAAATCTAAATCATCAAAACATAATTCAACTGTGGAAATATTAATCGGAGAGATTATTATTATTAAGTGTCGCTTTTTGACATTGCTGGGAGATTAAAAAATTAAAGAAATGAGTTCTTTGGTTTTAACATGACTTGTTTTTATGAAAAATTAAAGTTTCCATTGAAATAAATAGTTAATATTATGCCCCTTCTTTGGACCTCATAATAATTAGGAAAAAATATTAAAAAAAATACTTTTTGAAGTCTTAAACTTCAAAATTCTCAATCAATTATGTTGCCTGCAAGAGTATGAGTATTAACTACCCTTAACTAGTAATTGACAATTCATTTTAAGAGAAAATCACTAATTTATTATTTTAAAGTTTAAGTGATAATTTTTTATATTTTTTCCTAATAATTATTTTCTTTAATTCCAACTCTATAAAAAGAGGTTTGAAGGAATTTTTACTTGGATAGAACAGAAGAAGAATAGGATCGAAATATCGCAAGCCTCTCTCTCCAAGAAAAGTTGTTACGAATTGAAGGCCATGGCTCTCTCCAAGAGGTTTCAAGAACCAAAGAGCTTCATTTTCTTTTTCAATGAGCTTCCACTTCAAGAACTCGACCCCGAGGTCGTCCCTTATTTTCAATTAATGTTCTTTGGATTCAATCACATAATGGAAACGAAATCTAAAGATTGTGTATGTTCTTGCAGGAGTTATTGAAGGATCAGCCTGAAAACAAGAATGACACTGGAATTCTTGCTGCGACTTGCATGGTGGTACGTACGTAGGAGATTTCAAACGCAGTTTTTAAATGTACTGAAAATTTAAAATCTTTTCCTTATTATTAAGTTTTGTTCAAGCATATAGTGTTATCTTTTTCAGCCTCTGCGATCAGTTTTAATGAGCGATCTCAATTCTTGTGGATATGTACAAGCGATCTATATCAATTTTGGAGCCAGGGGTTATTACAAGTTCAACCACAGGTTGATTGTTGCAGCTGAACATGAACCCTTTACTGCTATGTTAGGTGAATAATTAATTTTTTCTCTCAATCTGATGTAACTATGTTTAATATGTGTGTGTGTGTGAGTTACGTTTGGAGACATTGATGGTCTACGTACACTATTGCAGATAGGTTTTTCGAACATGAAGAGATAAGAGATGCTGAGAACAACAATATAGTCCTTAGTCAAAAAATCACTGACCCAAGTTTATTATTGGCTAATCTCCATGCAACCTCTAGGATAGTAGGTAATTAATTATGATTAATTGATGATTGTCTTGGTATTTTTACTATATTTAGTTCTTAATTAATTAACCAACTGACACTGCTGTTTCACACTATGGATTTAAGGGTGCTTGGATGGAAATGAATCCGTAGTTGCTACTCCAATCAAGGAGTATCTTGAAAATGCTTCACCTTCTACTGCGCAGCCTATTATTTTTGTGGTTAGTAGTTAGTTAGTTAGTTATTCATTCTGGAAAATGTGGCTTTGATAATATGATACCTACTTTTTCTGAATTCTGACCAAAAACAAACGTGGACATACAGGTAGGCCAAATTCTTGGGCACGAGATCGAATCCCACATTCATGATTACGTTCGAGGTATTATGATTAAGTGCTAATTTCTCTTGTAATAAGGACTGTTAATGATCTTTGTTACTAAACGTATGCTAATTGTAATGCACTACTATTCTGTCATAGAGCAAGAATACATGTATGCGTGTACGTATATATATATATATATATATATATATATATATATATATGTCTCGTACGTAAATGATTCAATCCAAAAGAACTTGGAAGATCTATACCCTTCGAGCGCATTCATGAATTTGTCTCCTAGCTAAAGGGCATTTTAATTAACCTGTCAATGAAATAATTCATCCGGCTTATGATGAAGATTGATCTAATTAATTTTCCATGGCTCACTTTTGTTATTTGGTTCTAGTTTCTGAATCCAAGCTGGAGACTCATTCGCACCTGACGAGGGTTATTGACAAGGTGGAGGAAATATTGTTTGGTTGATTCGGTGGTGGTGTGAATAAATGTCAATACGATACCTTTATATCGGCCTTTTGGCTAAGTTCAAGTGCAAATGTTCATATAGTTGAACAAGCCCATCATTCTTTCTCTGATTATTCTCTGTTGTAACAAAATATTGGTTCATATTGATAGCTAAATACAAAGTGTAAATGTCAATACAACCGAGGACAAGTCCGTCATTCTTTCTCTTATTCTCTGTTGCATCAAAATATTGGTTCGTATTTACTTTGGTTGCTAAATACAGTCCTTTCTTGTTTTCATTATATTGCTCATCATGTAGATTTGTTTGCATTGATCCAGTCGTTAATGAAAGCAGTACTTTAGGAAACCTTTTTTTTTTTTGACAAAATAGCAACCTTAATTTTAAGGTTAGGTAAAATATGTTGTTAATGCTTAACAAGTATAAGTGATATTTAGTCTGCAATTTATTTATTTTTCAAAAAAACAATCACTTTGCATCACGTGACTTGGGTCATCGCTGGATGCCAACGATTATCTTCAAATGATCCATAGTTTATATATTGGAAACAACAAAATCATAGTTTCATAAGTCATTTTCTATAAGTCGAAATAAAATTTTTTTCACATACTTACCTTTAAATTGTAAAAGTCATTTTCTAAAAGATAATTGAAACATGCACTTAATCTCAATTAAGTGATTAACAAAAAATAAACAGATTGTGAGATTAGTAGCGAAAAATTTTCCAAGTTGTCACCGCATTTTTTGAAACATAGGCAAATTTTTGTTGCCTTCTAATATAGGTAAATTATTAACATACATCAATCATGAATGATTTAGCTTAATATATTCATTGCAATTCATAAAAAATTATTTATTACAAAAAAATAAATATAGAAAATATTTTTTGAGCGTATTTAAATCTTAGGGATCAGAGTAAAATCATTTAAAATAATTTTAAAATTTTATGCTGTCTAGTATGAAAATCTTCAACATGAAAAAACCCCTCCAATCTTATATATAAGAATGTGTTGACTTTTTTTATAGAGATTGAGAAAGCTAAATAAATTATTTAATCATATCATCATATGTTGTGTATAATTAGATTATATATCAGTTTATAAGTTAGGAAAAATAGTTTGTAGAAAAAATGACAGATATAAATATTTTAAAGTAAGTTAAAGTATACTTCTAGTCTTTTAAGTTTTAACTGAGGTATACTTTTGATCCCTTGACTTTATAAAGTATACTTTTGGTATATTTTTAACACAGTTAATGTTGCTAAAGAAAAATATTAATATAATAAACTCATGAAGTTATGACTATGTAGTTGACAAAGCATATTTAAGTTTTAATTTTTTAATATAATATATTTAGATTATTAAACTAAAATAAACTGAAAAATTACTGTAAACGAAATTTAGATTTTGTTATTTAGATTATTAAACTAAAATATTTTTTAATATAATTGATGTTTTGATATTGATTACTCCATTAAGTACTTAGATATATTTTAATTTACATATATTTTTAATCTAACATTAATAGTATTTATTATACAGTGATCGCTTGAATTTATTGCGTCGGCATTTTTCTTTAGTAACATTAACAGTGCTATAATTATATGGCAAAAAATATACTTTTTAAAGTTAAGGGTCCAAAAGTATATAACTCACGTAAATTTAAAGGACTGAAAATATATTTTAATCTTTAAAATAATTTAATTAGTTTTTTTAATAGTTTTAAAAAAAACTTATCTTATATTTAAGATGGTAAAAATAAGAAAACGCTGATTCAGCAAAATCACGCGTGGAAGCAAGTTGGACAATAATTGGAACATGGTTGCAGCTTTGTAGCCTTCATATTTCAACGCATTAAATGAGAATACTAATTACCCAGTCTCACTTAATTTAGTGATATACTGGTTTTTTATTTTTTATTTTTTTTTGTCAGAGTAATGCAGTAGTACCTACCTTGGTCAAAGATGTTATCAACATCCACATTTCTATCATTTAGTGAGAGTTTTATACAGCAAGCCAAAATTATACTTGTATGTTATTTATAATCACTTTTAATATATTTTATCTTAATTAAAAAAATAAATTTTATAAAATTTGTCTTAAAATTCAATAATTTTCTAATTCTATGCTTATTTAATTAATATGCACCCTACCTTAAGAGTACAAAGTTAACATAATAATAGACGAAGTGTAAGATTATATTCCCTCCAATCCATGATATAAGTTATATTTACCTAATTTGATTATATTAAGAAAATTGATTAAGTTAGTTAATGTGACATGTATTTTCTAAAATACATAGGTATCTTCTTTAATTCACTCATTCTCTCTTCTCATTTGATTGTTGTTGAGGGAACATCAATTAATAAGGATCAATTAGAAAAATATTGACAAATATTAATAACTATGCCTTTTATTCAAAATCAAGATCAACTCCATAAATATATCTTATATTAAGTATCGGAGGGAGTATATTCATATGAAAAATTTAATGAAGTAACTATAAATAGGATAAAAAAATGTTCACTCTACTTTACAAATAGGACCACATGAACATAAAAGTTGTTAATTATAGTAGCATATAGATTATTTTATTTTTATACATATAATTTTAGTATATTTATTATACCTTGATGGGGCATCATAAAATCTCCCATCAACAATTAATAAGAGTGTAATTAGAATATTACTAACCTACTCAACGTAATCTCATTAATCACATGGTCTCATGAGAATATATATATATATATATATTTTTGGGTGCCTTGTATAATTTTTAAGCACTTGGCTCTTTAGCTGCAAATCTCTGATGATAGCCTTACCTACATGATTACCAGACGACCAAAGACAAGCATATTACTGAACAACTAAGTTATTACATAGGCCAACGTGTAATCCTATCCATTAATATTTTTTTGAAAGAACCACTAACACAATAAATATTTTATAAGTATAAAAATATTCATAAATATTAAAAAATAAACTGATAATATCAATTCTATTAATTTTATTTGACGGCATTAATTTTTGGTTAAAAAATAGATAGGGCCCACATGAGAAAAAAATAACGCCGTTAGTTCAAGTTAAGGGAGTTCGCATTATCGATATACTTTTTAATGTTCATGGGTATTTTTACACCAAAAAAATATTTATTATGCTAATAACTCTTTCGAAAAATATTTATAGGTAAAATTGAACCTTCACCCTTATTATATTCTAACTCTTAAAAAGACAACAACTTAAATCAAAATATTTAATAGTATGATGATACATTTAATCTATGTTTAGATTAACTTTTAGAAAATAGTTTTTATAATTTATAAAATAAGTATATTAAAAAAAATTATTTTAACTTATAAAAATATATTTCTGTAACCATGATTTCAGCGTTATCCAAACATATGCACTTGTATCCATGTATTACCCAGGTGGTACAATAGCCCTTTACATATATGAGTGGATGGTTCTATCCCCATAAAGCCAGTTTAACCGTCATTTTGTCAATTAAAATAAAGAAGAAATGTTTTTTTTTTAATTTTTATAAATTGAGAACGGTGATCTATGGAAATTGATTAATGGGGTAGTAAATGATGATAGAAGGGACAGGGCCTATAGTTCTAAGTAGGGGTGGGAGAAGCCCACACCGCAGGGCACAAAACTGTCCTTTCCTTGGGGCGTGGGCCCACCACCACATGTGGGTCCGTACTTTCCTTCTGACATGATTGTCCCCCGTCTTTTTCAGTCCGACTCTATTTATGAAATATAATTAAAATTCACAACTTAGATAAATAAACGAGTAATTTTAAATAACTACAATTTCCAGCAAACAAATTGGTTTGACTTATAAACTTATGGCCCATGTCTTCTATAAGTATGAATTTAAATATGACCATTAATACAAGTATTCAGATCCTTTTAAAGTCCTAAAAAAAATAATAAAAAATTATAATGATTGAATGTATTCTTAGGATTTTCAACTTAATTAAAGTTACTTAAAACAAAAGATATCGGGTATGTTTGGTTGAGCGATTCGATTGCTTATAAGTTGCTTTTTAATAGTGATTTACGGTATACGAAGTAAGTATGTGAGAGGAGTTGTGTCTCGATTTACGTAAAAAGCAACTTATAAGTTTTTATAAGTTGAAACAAACATGCTTATCTTGATTTTGTTTTATTAGGAAAGCGGTTTACTTTATGTGCCTGCTTTAAAATTGTCAACGAGATGCAAGTCTTTGTGATGAGTCGTCAGAATAACGACACCGGATTAAAGTGACCAGTCACGCGCCCGTTGATCGAAATACTCTATACTTTTTTTTTGAATTATAGTGACAAGAGATTAAACTCTTGAGGCCACAGCGGCCAAATACAGTGATCCTGGTTACAGAGAGAACATACAAAAGACAAAATGGTTAACTAAGATCAGCCAACGTTTGTATGACACAATAATCAGGCAGGCGATCCAAAAGTGACAAGTCGCTGTTCAAATCAAGTGCCCTCTTTGCCAAAATATCTGCACACCTAATGGCTTCTCGGTGGCTATGTGAAATCTCTACTTCCCAATCCCTGTATATTAAATTCCTGACTTCCTCAATCTCGTTTGTGAGGGGATGATAGTAACCTGCTGACTGGAATAGTAGTTGAATGGCTTCCGTCGAGTCAGTGTGCAACTTGATCTTTCTGAGATTCATGTTTTGGCAAATCTGGAGACCTACTCTAATGGCTTGAATCTCAGAAGCTGTTGAGCCAAATGTGAACCCTATGTTTTGTTGAAAACCGCAAATCCAAGCTTCTGAACAATCTCGAATCACTCCTCCAATTGCAGAATTTCTATGTTCGTCAACTGCAGCATCTACATCGACCCGAGCAAAACCCGTTGGTGGAGCAATCCATCTTGCTGTATCCCTGTCTGGTACTCTGAATATCTTGTGTTTGAGCCGCCCATCTTCTATACCTTCATGTAGAAAATGTAGTCCTCTGTGAAGAAGCTGCTGTGGCAGATCGCTGGTCCCTTCAAACGCTCTCCTACATCTGTTTTTCCAAATGAGCCAGCATATTGAACCGAAAACCCTAAGCCAGGGCCATTGCGACATCTTACGATTCCCCGGTGAGTGTTGCATGTTCCATTTGATCCACACCTGTAAATTTCCAGAAAAAAATGCAGAGTAATAAATGGGGTTAATACAAGAAAGCCACACAGAGTTTGCGAAATCGCAGTCTCTCAAAGTATGGATTGCTGTTTCCTCACAATTACACTCGAATGGGCACTCAGTGTTTATCCTCACATCTCTCTTGGCACGAATAGAATTTGTAGGAATTCTTTCCTGGAACAGTTGCCACATAAAGAATTTGACTTTCTCCGGAATAGGCCATCTCCAGATACGTTGCCAGAAAGGGTCGGAGGATTCCTCAAACGCCGAGTAGATCATGGAATAAGCAGATTTAACGCTGAAATTTCCATCAGGTGATTTCCTCCACCAGAATGTGTCGTCGCCTGATTGAGATGGAGGGGTAACTCTTGTTATCTGTTCAACAACCCACCAAGGTAAATACATTCCCCATCTTTGAAGATCCCACTCCCCATCTTGACCTACAAAAGTGCTAACAGCCTCTTCCGGATTTAGTAAGTGATGGTTCCGGTCTGCATAGTATATGAGAGGCTGATCGAGGCTTGTCCATAAATCCCACCAAGCATTTGTTGACTGCTCGCTCCGAAGTTTTCTACCCACTGCTGACCTGAATGAGTCCCAAACTGTTGTAATTGCGTTCCAAACAGCTGATTGATTCCTCTTCCTCTCGACTCTTGGAAGATTTCCTTCACCGTAATCATACTTCGCTCTGAGAGCTTTCACCCATAAGATATCCTGTCTAGTAATGAGGTTCCAGCACAATTTCATGATAAGAGCTCTGTTCTGGCTTGCTAGATCTTTGATTCCAAGACCCCCTTCCTTTTTCCCCATCTTGATTTTTTCCCACGCTATAAGATGCTGTTTCTTCCCCTCCGGACCTTGATTCCAGAGGAAATTCCTATTTATTCTCTCAAGATCCTGCAGAACCCCTTTTGGCAAAAGGTTGGTTTGCATCTGATAGGACGGGAGGGTCGAGAGAACGGAATTTATCAAAACAGTTCTACCAGCCATACTCAAGAATCGACCTTTCCAGTTAGATAGCTTCTTCTGAACTTTAGAAACCAGAGGAGCAAATGTCATCTTAGTTGTCCTTTTATGAAGAAGAGGGACACCTAAGTATTTACCCAGATCTCCTGAGATATTGATTCCTATGGATTGGCCAAGTTGAAATGCTCTATGAAACTGAACATTTCTAGAAGCAAAGATTTTTGATTTGGCAAGGTTTATTTTGTGCCCTGAGACTTTGCAGAAGTAGGTCATCACATCCCTAATGATCTCCATCTGATTTGATGAGGCCTCACTGAATAAGAGGAGATCATCAGCGAAGAAAAGGTGAGAGAGCATGGGACCCGAATTGCTAAGTCTCAAAGGCTTCCATCTTCCCTCGCTCACTTCTCGATTTATCAATTGGCTTAAACGTTCCATACAAATGATGAAAAGATAGGGACTCAGAGGGTCCCCCTGACGCACACCTCTTGTCGGTTGGAATTGATCAGAAAGAGACCCGTTCCAAACCACTTTCATGGATGTAGTTGATACACATCTCATCAGTAGCCTCACAAAGTGATCATTTATGCCCAGACTATGAAGATTGAAACTTAGAAATTTCCAGTCTAATCTATCAAACGCTTTCTCCATATCCACTTTGATAGCCACGTAACCCTTTTTTTTCCTTGTTGTTCTCATTGTATGGATCGCTTCTTGAGCCAGGATTATGTTATCACAGCTTTGTCTACCCCTTATGAAACTGCACTGGGAGGGGTGAATCAGGTAGTCCAAAACGGACCCCATCCTATTTGCAAGAACTTTGCTAAGGATTTTATAACTGACATTACAAAGGGATATTGGCCGGAATTCCTTGATTGAAGAAGGGTTGTCCACCTTTGGAATCAAAGTGATATGAGTCTGATTTACTTCGATAACCTTTTCTGGATCTCTAAAGATGGAGAAAATAAGGTCACAGATCTTAGGGCCTACAACCTCCCACTGAGATTGGAAGAAATGAGGCTGGAGTCCATCCGGTCCCGGAGCTTTGAAAGCATCCATCTCAAAAGCAGCGTTCTTTATCTCAATCACAGACACCTCCTTCTGAATCTCATGAAGTTGGGTGTCATTTAGTGTATTGTATTCCACTGGCCAGTCTGTCACATTCAGCACATCTTGATCAGTTGAGAAAAGCTCTTTGAAATAATTCAGTGCAGAATTCTTAAGCTCGTTCTGATCAGAGATCCACTCGCCCTGGGTATTTTGTAGAGCTTCGATTTTACTTTTTTTACTTTTAATCACAGCAGAAGAGTGGAAAAAACTGGTATTTTTGTCTCCGTATTTGAGCCATTTGCATCTTGACTTTTGATACCAGAGAAGCTCTTCTTGATTTACAACTTTGGAATACTCTTTCCAAAGTTTCGCTTCCAGCTTGAAAAGACCAGCATGAGGACGATTGGCGATTTCACGGTCAACACCTTCTAATCGCTTTATCAGGGATCTCTTCTTCTTAGGAAGACTTCCAACTTCATTTTTGTTCCACCAGGAGGCCTTGTTTTGGAAAACGTTGCAGCCAGTTAACCAATCGTTGTTGTTCCAAGCTGCATTTACTAATTCAGGGAAACCCTCTTCAAGACACCAGGCGGCTTGATATTTAAAACGATATGAGGAGGGAGTAGCATGCACATTTCCAGGTGTTATCACCAGGCCCCTGTGATCAGATTTATATCGAAGATGATGAAAGACTTTATGATTTTGGTGACTCATTTCCCAGGCTAGATTACAAAAAGCCCAATCCAGTCTCTCCTTCGTGTCACTTCTAGACCAAGTAAATCTATCACCAACCACAGGTAGCTCCAATAAATCACATTCATGAACACAGTTTTGAAAAGGATACAGGGATCTAGCAGGAACAACCGCTCCACCAATCTTATCAGTGTGATTCAGAAACGAATTAAAATCACCTAGAACTAACCAAGCCTCTGTCACACTTCCTGCCAAAACCCGAAGATCAGACCAAAGCTCCTGCCTATAACTCCATCTGGGATCACCATAGATAAAAGTAGTACAGAAGCTTTCACTGGTATTCCTATCAGTTAAGCGACAATGAAGGAGTTGGGAAGTAGAAAAAATATAATCAACAGAAACTTCATTTTCATGCCAAAGAATCCAAATACCTCCAGCATAACCCGTGGCTTCAACCCTCAACCAATTGTTGAAGCCAAGTTTACGCACCACTAAGTCAGCTTTATGACCACTCACTCTTGTTTCCACCAGGCACATAACAGAGATATTATGCTTAGAAATAATATCACGAAGAACCCTAGGAAATGATTTACTACAAGCACCTCTACAATTCCAACTAGATATAATCATTTATTAATTTGAAAAATTTCTAGCAAGGAAAAGGGTTACTTATCAGGAGGAATGCACCTTGAGGCGGATCTGCTTCTGTTCTTGACCTCCCTTAAATTCTTGCTTTGCTTGCTTTGGGCATTTTTCCTCTCTGGAAGAGTTTGCACCTCTATTTCTGACATTGAGGAAGACTTCAAATTTGGCGGATCCTTCTTTGGAATTTCAGTAGGATCCGAATCAATTAGGCCGCTTTCCTGAGCCAAAAATTCCTTTTTGGGTATTGCAAGAGGAGTTGCAACTGTGACGTTGGGAGTTTCAAGAGGAGTTGCGAAAGTGTCTTCATGTGCTACTAACTGCTTCTCTGGCTCAGAAAATTCAACGTCCTTTTTTCCCTCAATGCTTTGAGAATTTGGGCACAGAAATTTGGTTGATGATTCCATTTCCAATGAATCTGAAACAGATCCCATCAAATTATTTCCTGTAGACCCTTGTGAGATAATAGCTTCGGAGGTTGATGAGGATAAGGATCCTGTTACAACAAGATGAACACGAGCTCCCTCTTTACTTGAACTTGCCTCCTTTGAGCACTGGGCCGAGAATTGCTTGCGGATATCCTTTGAGTGTTCAGATGTTTCATTTAGGCATTGGACTTGAGCTTGGACCTCGGTGGATTCTGGACCTCTTGGTAAAACCTTTGGCAATATGGACTTTAAGCAAAGCCCAACCTTCTCCTTACTTTTAATCTGATATATGCGTTTTGGGGGGTGTGAGGCTTTAGCTTTTAGCGTGTTAGCATCCGGTCCCTTAATATCTTTAGCTTTATGAGTGCTTGCATCCGAGCCCTTGAAATCTTTCCCCCTTTGACTTTTCCTTTCCACTTTAGCATCTATTCCCTTATCTTCTTCCCCCGCGGCTGTGTGCGTGCATTCACGGGAAGCTAATATTTCAAAATCCTCTAACCCGCTCCTTGCCTCGTCCAGGTCAGCTAGCGCCTGAAATCTTGATGATTGGTATCTTCTTCCCTTGCCTTGGACAGAGATCGGCCCATGCCTTCCTCCTGCTGCGCCGACTTCCTGTTGATCCTTCCTTGGAAATCGCGATTTCCTTTGACCCCCCACCAGCATCCAAGGTCCGAACGCTTCCTCCGTTCTTGTTGATGTGTTCTCCGGCGGCTTGATCTGATTTTCCTTATCAGCGCTTGACTCTGAATTTTGTGGTTTCTGGAGATCTTTTACAACTTCATTTTTTGCGCAAGTATCTCTCTTGTGGCCGTACCTCCCGCAGGTGAAACAGATTGAATCCAATCCCTCATACTCAACATTGAAAATGGTGGATGCAACTATGATCCTGGGAACAAGGCGTTTTTGTAGATCTAACTCAACACAGATTCTCGCGTACCTTCCCCTCGATACAATGCCTGAAGCTTTGTCTCGGCAGTTAAGAGTATGGAGATCTACTTTAATTGTCTTTCCTATCATATCTCCTAACCTCGAAATGAATTTCTGAGAATAATAGATTAGTGGAATGTTAGGAATTCTCACCCAAGTAGCAATTTTTCCCAATTGATTTTGAAAAGGATCAAAGAACGGCGACCACTTTTGCACCAAAATTGCATGATTTGCAATTACCCACGGGCCTTCTAAAATGATGCGCTTGTATTGTGCTTCCCAGTTTTCCTGATTAGTGAACCGGACAACATAATAGTTGTTTGGGAGGTCCACCAATTCAAAGTCACTGAATCTCCACAACCTACCAAGCATTTCTTTAAGCTTGAATAAATAGAAATGAGCTCCTAGAACCGTGATTATTAGAGATTTATTCCAGGGTTGACAAGCTTCATTGAATTCCTCATCTGTGATGTCCAACGAGGGATAAACAGCCATGAGCTTTTTCGTTTCATCTAAAGGTTCAGGGATCTTCCACGTTTGGTTTAGCAAGTTAGATGTTATTTGATCCTCGTTTGATGCATAAGAACCTTGGGCCATTCCATTGAACTCCTCTTTGCTGAAACCCAATAGCGAGTCTTTGTAAGATGAGGATTTCAAATTGTTTGGTGAATTCGCTAGACTCCCCTGTTTTGCACTCTGCACTTCAGATGCAGGGGCTTTCTGAACTTCTGCCAACTCTTTCCCTTGATCATCCTCAATCTCAACCAAAGCGAGATTATCTGGCGAAGAGCATGAAATGGACTTATTCTTTGATCTTGTTGGCGAGATTTGAGTTTTCGGCGATAAATCCGGCGGTATCTTCAGAGCAAAGACATCATCCATTGAAAAGAGAAATTCCGGTGACACGAGTTCCAAGAGAGTTTGTCCCACACTGAAATACTCTATACTTAGTTGCTACTTGGTACTCCTTTTTTTTTAATTATATTTATAATTATGTGTAAAAAATTTGTATGGGAGAATAATATAAAAAATACCACTTAAACTTTAAAAACCTTAATTAGTCCTTTGACAAAGATTTACGTTGTCAATTCCATTACTATTTTTGTCAATCCTATTATCATTCTTGTCAGCAGGATTTTGAAATTTAAATGGTATTTTTCTATCATTCTCCCAATTTGTATTCTGTGGCAAAAAAAAAAAATTTTGTATTCTATTTTATTCTTTGATACAGGAATGCCCGATAGTTTGGTGTTATTTTTCAGTTGGGTCTGACATTTTAATCTTATTTAGGATGTATTCAACACTCTAATATTATTTTTTGACTTCATCCCACACCTTATCCTTATTTATAATATATCTGGCACTATAAATAATTTTAAAGTGTTGGATATAACTGAAAAATAATCCTATAAGGTGATTGGTACATCAGAAAAATAACATGAAGATACTGGATTGAAAGTTAATATCAAGGGATACTACTTTAGCCTTTATTCTTACCATGTATTTTTCAAAAGCGTAATATTCAAGAGCGGTATCTTATATAGAGAGTATTTTTTAAAATATGCATTTAAAAATTGAGACATGTAATAAATGAGGAAGGAAGTAACATGATAGGGTTATCATTGATGGATCACAGAGAACATGGTAGTGTTATTTGTGAATAAATTTATTAGCAAAAAATTGTAAATATAATTATTGTTACGGGTAAATAATTGCATATAAGAATTTATCCCTTTCCTGACATAATTATTTACAGGGTTAATGAATAAATTTATCAATAAAATTTTAGGGAATCAATATCTGACACAATTATATTTTAAAGGCGGCAAAAATACATATAAGGAATTAAAAGTGAAGCATCCATCACAAAACCGTTAAATTTGACCTAACGACGTTAAATTATAAGAGAAGAAAACCACTAATAGCGTTATGTCAAATTTAACGGTTTTGTGCTGGATGCTTCACTTTTAATTCCTTATGCATATTTTTACTCTCTTTAAAACACAATTGTGTCAGGCGCTCATTCCTTAAAATTTTGTTGATACATTTTCTCCTTAACCCTTACTTTTATTCATATAGCTTTGCTTTATCTAACCAGCTTAAAAAAGAATCCAGTGTCCCTCCTGCATTATTCTTATGTCTTACTCCCTTTGATTTTTTTTATAAAACATATTTAAGAAGTTGATATTGGTTCTAAATATAAAATATAATTTTCATATTTATTAATTTTTTCTTAATTTTTCCCAATCAATGCTCTCTCGACAATAATTAAATAGAAAATGGAATGAGGAATTAAAGAAGATGACTTTGGTGTTTTAGAAAATATATATCACATTAACTAAATATAACTTTCTTAATTTAATCAAATTAAGTAAATATGTCTTATATTAAGATCAGAGGGAGTAACAAGTTATCTTTACTTCTCAACTTAATACAACATTTATATTTGGTAATTCAATTTTATAAAATCTTTTTTCAGTCATTTAACCCTAAAATTTTTTAATCTCATAGGATAGACTTTTGAAAGAATGATAAAAAAAGAATTTTGAAATTGTAAAATCTCAAATAAGGTATTCACCATAAAATAAGTTTTTAATTGCTTATCAGGTTTCGTTATTACTTTATGAATTCCTAATAACAAACTTGATTTCAGATTTTGTAATTTTAAAACACTTTTCTATCATTTTTCCTAGATTTTTTGTGCCAAATGCCAATCATTATTATTTTAGAAATTAAACTTAACATATCAGCATTTATAAATATTTTTCAATATTTAAAATTTAGGGTTTAATAATTAAAAAGAAAAATTGAAGGGGAAAAAGAAATTTGGTATTCCAAAATGAATTTTTTTTATAAAGTTAGAGTAACAAGAAAAATACATTTTTATCTAATGTCGATGTAATTTTTTTTATAAAAATTTTAATAAAATATCATTTAAACTTTAAAATTTTAAATAAGTTTTATTGTCTACAACAGTATATCAATTAACAACTCATTTAAGTAGAAAATCACTAAATTAAGATTTTGAAGTTTAAATAGTATTTTATTTTTTTTCCTCCTAATTTTTTTATTACAACTATATATTATTAATTCTATTATGTTATATTAATACCTTATTAAATTAGATTGATACTACCCTTCTCTTATAACATTTGTTTGCATGTTTGGGAAACAATAAAACTATGGTTTCAAAAGCAACCATGATTTCAAAAGTCATTTTTCATAAGTTAAAGTAAAACTCCTCTTACATATTTATTTCATAAATTATAAAAACTATTTTTCGCTATCTAATCCAAATAATACATTTCATCTATCACTTTTTTTATTTAGTAAATGGAATGATTCTTCTCGAGGCTTATCGTGTAAAGGATTTAAACCTGAGCTATCCTTTATGCTGAAACGAAGCAGTCTCGCATATAAACCAACCGTTTGTGGTTATTTATTTAAATAAAATCATTTTTAAATTTCGAAAATTTTTAATTACCATTGTTGAAAATTGGAGCCCTTGTAAGATGGATTGCAATTGCAGAGCCTGCACGGCAAAGGAAGAAAGAAAGAGCGTGGGATAAGGCGCGTGAAGAGAGGAGGGGTGAATATTAAATATCGGTGTCGTGCGCTTCGTATGTAGCAGTGGGCAGAGCAAACGGCGCGTGTGGGATAGTGAGGTCTCTCACAGCCCCACGTGTCCGTGTGTATCTGTGTCTTGGTCATCACGAACGGTTTAAAAAGAATATGGAGAAGAAGTACACTCACTGAGATTGCCACTAGTGGGGGAGCTTTGTGGGTCCCAGCACTGGAAAGCCACTCTCAAGCAACCTCCCCTCTGCAGTGCGACGCTCTGATTTTTCACCGCCTTCTTCTGTTTTCTCTCTGAGCTTCACTCTCTCTCTCTTCATCACTCTTATCCATCTATGGTGGTGGGTTTTTCAGGACGTAACTTTTGCTTCTTCAAAGCACCGAAGCAGGAAAAAGCAAGAGCTCCTTCGATTTAAAGCGCTGATTCGCTTTCATTTCGTCCCTTTCTTTTGGTACATTGATCTCCCACTCGCTGCTTTCTTCTTTTATAGTTAAAAGTCATTTTCCCCAAAGTTATTCTCTGTTTTCTTCTTCCAACTTGAAATTTATACTCTAACCTGAGTTGGTAAATGCTTGATTGTTATCTGGAAGTTATTTGACTCTTATTTGTTCAACTCTCAAGCTAATACTATGACCAGTCATTTTTGTTGGAAGTATGTAGAATTTGGAAATTAAAGATGACGCGTCTCATGGTTGGTTTGTCTGGTTTTGACTATGACTGATTGGGTTTTTGTGGGCTTTACCGGATTTGTTTGAAAGTCATGCTTGAACATCATCATCCTTTGAATTTATACTAATTTCATTTGACTTGGCTGTCTTGTTTTATTGTTTGTAATCTAGCCATTCAACTAAGAAGGCTTTCAAGGGTTGATTGCGGCTGCTCAATGTCTGTGATGCACTCTATGTGAGCTACGCCTCCTGAATTCCCTTTATATTGTGATTCAACCTCTTGTTCTTGAACATTTTCTTTCAAGTTACGAGAGCTTGGGATGTGAAGCTTTAGAAAGAACTTTAAGTTTCTTCTACTCTCTAGATTATTGTTGGCGTTGAAGAATTTACATAGTGTAAGTGGTGGCGGCTGATTTGTTGGTAATTGTAAAGAAATGAATCAAAATGAAGGAGAGAACTGGGGGAGTTTGGTGAAGAAGATGCTTCCTCCTGGCGCTTCTATACCTGATGATGCTTCTGATCTTGACTACTCCATGGCCATGGAATACAAGGGTCCGGCCTTTTCCTATGAAGTGCCAAGAGTTAAGCCCCTAAATGCAAATTCTCCAGCGAAACGGCTTTCTGACTCACAAAGATCGGTTGATAACCGGCCTCCTGTTATTGAACCAATCCCTTTGCCAGTGTCTCGTATTGTTGGTGTCACAAGTTCTGCTAATCAAAGTCCAAGAATGTCAGCAAGTTCTGAATCTGTAGTGTCTGTCTTGCAGAATGCAGATTTTTCTTCCGCGTCGCCTTCAGCATCCCCTAGTTCAGTACATAACCCACCAAACAATCCTCCCAAACAAGTTATTCATGAAGCAAAGAGAGCTCCTGTTGTCACTTTTAATACCATTGAGAGATCTCAGAGGAAAGAAGCTGAGGTTGTGAAGCCAGTTTATCCGGAATATGTTGGGGTTTCTAAAGAAAGGAAGAAAAAGAAAACAAAAGTTTGTTATAGATGTGGAAAAGGTAAATGGGAATATAAGGAGTCATGTCTGGTTTGTGATGCTAAGTATTGTGGCAATTGTGTGCTCAGAGCAATGGGATCAATGCCAGAAGGGCGCAAATGCGTAACATGCATTGGTCAACCCATTGATGAATCAAAGCGTCTGAAATTGGGTAAATATTCAAGGGTATTGTCTCGATTACTGAGTCCGTTAGAAGTCAAGCAAATTATGAAAGCAGAGAAAGAATGCTCTGCCAATCAGCTTCGGCCTGAGCAGCTAGTTGTCAATGGATTCCCTTTGAAGCCAGAAGAGATGGCAGAATTACTCGGGTGCCCCTTACCTCCTCGGAAGCTAAAGCCTGGTAGATATTGGTATGATAAAGAATCTGGTCTATGGGGAAAGGTGATAAAAGTTTACATTTCTGCTTTAAAGCTGATAATGCGTGCTTAAATTTGCTTTATATAAAGTACTATATCTCTAATTTCTATCACTGAATAATGATTTTGATGTTTGTCATTCTTGGTTTGAGTAGGAAGGAGGAAAACCTGACAAAATAATAAGTTCAAACTTGAACTTCAGTGGGAAACTTAGCTCTAATGCTAGCAATGGGAACACTGAAGTTCACATCAATGGAAGAGAGATTACAAAACTTGAACTCAGGGTTCTGAAGGTAAGCTTTTGTATTATGTCAGACAAGTTTTATTCCTTTCATCTTGCACCTTTTCTTTGTATATTCACTCCTTTCTCTCTCCATTCTATTTCTACTCCTATCATGTGAACCTTTGATGACATTGATGCTGGATAAAATCAGTTACCATGTCTAGATTATTGCCTAATTTCGCTCATCATTCCCTTGTCAAATCTATTTTTACTCCTACCATATGACCTTTGATGGCCCGTTGATAAAAAGACTTCCTAATGATTAATTCTATTAAAATCTGTACCATTAACCTTGTTCTTTGAATGTTCAGCTGGCAAATGTGCAGTGTCCACGTGATACACACTTTTGGGTTTATGATGATGGTCGTTACGAAGAGGAAGGTCAAAACAATATCAGGGGAAACATCTGGGAAAGGGTACTTACTTGAATATTTCTTTCTGAAAACTTCTGAAGTAAGGATCTGTAATATTAATGAAACCGGTATTTTGCTTTTTCCTAGACAGGCATCGACAAGATTTGTCTGTACCCTGTTCTCTTTGCCTTTCCCCCATGGTCAACCCCATGGACCAAGATATGAGACTAGTAATTATACTACAGTTCCAACTTATCTTGAACCAAAAAAAGTCCATAAGCTTTTTCTTCTTGGACTTCAAGGATCTGGTACCAGCACTATCTTTAAGCAGGTATAGTCTTTCTTGCATCCCTATCCTCATGTCTCATGAGTAAGGACTTAGGAGATCTGATATAAAAATAGTGATAACTACTAACAAGTATGTTTAATTACTTTGAGGGCTATTTTGCCCCCTTTTTATTGCATGCTCTGTGACGTTTGCTTTTGCAATTGAAGAGCAGGCCAAATTTTTGTACGGGAGCAGATTTACTGCAGAAGAACTGGAAGATGTCAAGCTGATGATCCAAAGTAACATGTATAAATACCTTAGCATATTACTTGATGGAAGAGAGCGCTTTGAGGAGGAGGCTGTAGCTTCTTCTGGCCAAACTATGAAACCAGGTAATATTTCATGCAGTGTTAAATATTCTTCAATTTTTCTTGTTCATGTATTAGCTGCTTAGTCAACTTGTGGCAAATCTTTTATTTTATTATTGTTGTTGTTGTTATTATTATTAATTTTTTTTGGCTTTATGATCTAGGATTCAGTTTTTACAAGTTCGAATTTCCACTATTGAGACAAGATCTATGTACAAACTTTGCACTTGATATGGCTGATATGCCTATATTTTCTGTTGTTAATCTGTCTGATTATAGTCTGTGTTCAATCTTCACAGTAAGGCAAGTTCTTGATAGCATCTGAATGCTTCTGGCAAGTTATTTGATTTCAATCTTTATTCAGGTAGGGACAATGAAGCAGCTGAAACTAGTCAATGCGTATATTCCCTCAACCCAAGGCTGAAGCATTTTTCTGACTGGCTCCTGGATATTATAGCCACTGGGGATTTAGATGCATTCTTCCCTGCAGCCACACGGGAGTATGCGCCGTTAGTTGACGAAGTGTGGAAGGATCCAGCTATACAAGAAACCTATAAAAGAAAAGATGAACTCCACTTCCTACCAGATGTTGCTGAGTACTTCTTAAGCCGGGTTATTAATTTTGAAACCGTTTCACTTTTTTCAGTTGTACATAAAGTTGTCTGGTCTAGTTAATTTTATCATTTCCCTCTTCCTTGATTAGTTAGCTTGCTGATTTGCCTTGTTTCCTTCAGGCTGTTGAGATATCTAGCAATGAATATCAACCTTCTGAGAGAGACATATTATATGCCGAAGGGGTTACTCGTGGAAATGGATTGGCTTTCATGGAATTTTCTCTCCATGATCGAAGCCCAATGTCTGAAACTTACACAGATAATCTAGAATCCCAGGCCCCACCTCTGACCAAGTGAGTTATATGGCTATTCTATGTATTGTTCAAACGTCTTCTCCAATATATGGCTATTCTATGTATTGTTCAAGCGTCTTCTCCAAGTTCAAAGTTTCCACGCTGGTTGAAAATTTTCTTTCCTTCCATTTCCACAAGCTTGATAATGCTGGATGCACAAATCTAGCTCCAACCTGTTATATCATTTTACTGCATTACGACACCCGAGAATCTACAAATATGAAACTGAATAAAAAAACGGTATTTCAAACTGATACTCACAGCAAAGTATAGAAACATATGGGTCTTTTATTATTGCCTGCCATTGTGTTCATAAAATGCAGCTGCATCAAAAATTGATTGCATATGAAATTCTGTACAACTTTCTTTGCTGTCTCAGGTACCAACTTATAAGGGTGAATGCCAAGGGGATGAATGAGGGCTGCAAGTGGGTTGAAATGTTTGAAGATGTTAGAGCTGTGGTCTTTTGCGCTGCCCTTACTGACTATGATCAGATGTGCATTGCCCCAGACGGCAGTGGCAGTGGAACACTTTTTCAGAACAAGATGATACAAAGTAGGGAACTATTTGAGACCATGGTCAAACACCCTTGTTTTAGAGACACCCCATTTGTATTGATTCTGAACAAGTATGATATTTTGGAGGAAAAACTAAGTAGGGTGAGTCTAAGTGCTTGTGAATGGTTCAGTGATTTCTGTCCTGTGGGTGCTCATGACAGCAACCAGTCACTAGCCCATCAGGCATATTTCTATGTTGCCATGAAATTCAAGGATCTTTATGCTTCCCTCACAGGCCGAAAACTTTTCGTCTGGCAAACCCGGGCAAGGGACCGGGTTACTGTCGACGAGGCATTCAAGTTTATCAGGGAGGTTCTCAAGTGGGATGAGGAAAAGGAAGAGAATTACTATGGTCCACCAGCGGATTCATTTTACAGTACAGACATGAGCTCCTCTCCCTATATGCGACAAACATAGTGCCTTCTATTAGGAAAAGGTTGGGGGGTGTTGAGGAATAGTCAGTTCTCTGTATCATTTATTTAATGTATTTTTAAGTGTAATGGTTCTTGGTAGATAAGTGGTGCGTCTACATGCTGCAGCTTACCATGCCAAAAGACCACACTAAGGAAGGAAAGTTCGTATTGGCCAGTTGTGACCTTCCCTGTTTCCCTTCATCAATTGAAACAAATAAAGGGGAAAATTCATAAAGATCGATTTGACCTTTGTGTAGCATCATAAGCCCTATTTGAGGATGGCTGTAAATTTCTTATAACGGGGGTGAAATTTCAACCGTTTAAGTTTAATCTAAAAGGTTTAAATTTAAAGTTTTAATTTGTGATTTTTTTAAATGATAAATTCATTTTTTTGGGAGGGGGTAGTTATAAGAGTATTTTTATTTTTAATTTATATATATTAAAATAAAAATTCATTTAAAATAGAAAAGTTAAATTGAATATGGATTGTTTAAAATCAATTTAATGGTGTATATGGGTTGATGAGCACAAAGTAATGAGCAGGAAGTGTGTGTTCCAGTAGATGCACCGTTGAAATTGGTAGTGTGAAGTCTAATTAAGTGACCGTTGGGAGTAGTTTGTTTGATAATTATAGGAGGTCAAAGGTACATTACGCCTAATTTTTGTTTTCGATCCGCAATCCACATTAAAGTTCTAATGACTAATGAGATGTATGTGTAAAAATCAGAAGTTATACGCAATTTCGTTCTGGCTAATGAGCTTCCAAGTTAGAGAACTTTCCTCCGGAAAACTTCAAATCAATACGACAATACAATCTTCAGAAAATGACATAAAGACCGGTTGTGGGGATGGTGGGGTTGCTTGAAGTTGTGCATGTGATGTACTATGAAACAATCAATTGCTTCCAGGGGAAAGTTGAAAATAAATGAACATTGTTTTCTACGTCCAGTTTCTTTTTTTCCCCCTCGATACAAGAGAGGGTACGTCAAGTTTCTTTAGAATCTTGAACACCTTGTCACCCAACAGTCCCTTTTGGTCCAATCCAAAAATTTTAAAAATGTTTATTTTTTTGGTGGGGGACTACTTATACTTTAAACTGTATATATTGAAGGTTACGCATAGAACTTTTTTGAAAAAACACTAATGAAAAAATACCCCTCAAAATTCACATGCAGTTCCAATAACATGGTAGTATGGTAATATTAGTAATTTAGCGAATGCTATTTCAAACGGTGACCGCAATTCTGGAAATTCATGTTAAAGTTTCAAAGTAGGATTGACATTGAGAAGCATAAATCAACAACTAGAACCAACAATCCTTGGCACAAAGAAATATGCACTTCGTTAAGTGGGGGAGGGGTTACAGATACACAACTCAAAATGGGTATATGAAAAAAAAAATTCAGATACACAATTCAAAATCAATAAAGCATGTAAAGAGCCTATATTCGATTGGTAAATGTCTCTAGGCATGCAACCATAGAAGCAACAATTCTTGAGCCTACAAGAGGCAGCCTTTCCAGTTAGTGATTCAAGAACAGCAGACAACACCAAACAGGTAACATTTAAGTTGGCTGTATTGCACACCTGACTCACCAAGTTTTTTCATCTTCCGTTACCTTGAGAAATTGTTACAATGATCAGAGAAGATCTTTTAGATAAGGATTTTTGTCCAAGATGGATCCTAATGCAACTTCCACTTTATTCCTCCAACCTTCTACCCGCTCGTGTAAAGATTCGAGCTGTGAGGCATCCAGAACTCTTGGCCGCAGCCAAGAAACATGCACCGTACCCTCAACTTGATCAATTACACCCTCAATCAAATGAGCCTGCAAAAAATTTTTTGGTGTTATATTGGATAAACAAACTTCACACATAAACATGCCTTTTTTTTTTCCAAAGAAAACAATGAATGATAGACCAACCACCTAATGCAAATGGATGCCCTCCTAAATAGCATGTTGCAGAAATCAAAAGGATAGTACACTCAGTTGCAGAAGTGCTTGTTTAGAATAGCTTATTTTTGAGTAATAAGTGCTTATAAATCGTGATTCACAGTGTACAAGGTAAATATGTGAGAGGAGTTTTATCTCATCTTGCGTACTAAGGACTTATTGTCCAAATATAAGCCCAACCAAACACACACTAAATCAGCATTAAAAAGATGTCCAATTGCTTTCTTTGAGGAATGCACGGACCAATTGAAAAATCAATGAAACAAATAGACAATACAGGGAAGAAAATGGAAGTTGCCTATTGCTCGCATGCGCAAAGTTATGTACAGTTATTTAAATACAGAAGTTGAAAATGTATTAATATGGATGAATTACTAATGGGAGACAACTCCCTTTAAAACATGATTATGGTCAAAATAAAAATATATGAAAAGAAAAAAAAATGCTTCCACTTGTATATGATGCTTTCTACAAAAGTTCTGAATAAGACTGACTGAAAAGCTCTTCATGAGGAGATTCTCCACATCCTCTAAAGGAAGTTCTGTACGCTGTGCAATAACACTCAAAGGAATCGTCCAAGCTTCAGGAGGTTGACTGCAAGTAATCACAAATTCACAATTAGTTTGCTTCAGGAATAAAATAAAGGTGCTATCTGCTATGAATCAAATTCATGCCACAAGTGACAAGCCATCTCGTCGCCACTTTTATACCTGAATATAATCTCCATCAAGCAGAGAATCTTGACTTTTTCCAACAACCTCTCCTCATTCTGAACAAGTGCTGGTTGACTCTCTATAGCAGTTTTATACACCCGGCGAAGTTTTTTATAGTGAGACAAATCCCCGGAATTGAATGCCTTGAGGATATGATAAAGCCATTCCCCGTTTGTGCCCACAAGACTCTTAATCTATAAAAGATATATAAGATGTCATTAACCAATTTAGTAATCATATATTCATATGAATATCCCAAACGAAATTCCAAAAGAGAAAAAAATTGTTTTAGAACGTACTTACTATAGGATGTGCAAGTAACTCTCCAATGTTGTAAATGTTGTCTCCCAGCAGAACAGCAAGGCCCAGATCATACGCCAAACCCTAACAAAAAAAAAAATTAATAAAAAAAATGAAAAGAAAACAAACAATGGACGAGTTAACCTACCATGAACTTTGCCTCAAATTTTTCTTAAATACGGAAAAAAAAATACCAGAACGCCCAATAAAATTAAAAAAACACGGACTAAATTCAGTTTAAAAATCATCAAAGGCAAAAGCATTAGCCTTTTTTAGGCTGCTCAACTCTAGGAAAAGAAGCATCATTCATGACCTCTACTTTCACCTCCTTTTATAGATGAAAATAGTGCCAGTACACTCCATCAAATTGTATAGCACAGAATAAAGTCAGCATAAGATTTATGAAATGCGAAAAATATTAGCTTTTCTATATAGTATAGACTAATCCAAATTAATTTACCTGGAGAACGAACATAAAGAGTATCGTCAAAAATTATATTCATAATGTTGAGAGCTTACTATATTCTTACGAGGAAGACGAGTTAGAAAGCGGTGAAGTCATAAGTAGTAGAATGCACAGTGACAACATCAAAACTATCGTACAACTCAAGTCAAGAAGCAGTATACTGAGGTGAGTATACAAGAATTGGGAAATTGAACAGGTAAAAACAGTGGAGGCATGTCAGATGACGTACCTGCTTGAATAAATCAGGGAGAGAAAGCGATTCTGCGTGTGCCAGGTAGAGCATAGAACTTTTGTGGAACTCATCATATTCCTGGCAAGCTCTATGACACTGAGATAATACAGAGTAATAGATTGCATAAACCGATGTATCAACGTCTGTCACACTGTCAAGTATGCCCTTTCCATGTTCTATAAGTTTTTTGCATTCCTTTGGGTCACCTTGTTCAAGCTTAAGAAAGGCTATTTCCATCGTAATGAAGACAATAAGTTCTTCTATCCGTTGCTCTTTAGTAGCTTGAATCTTCTCAATGATTCCTTCAAGAAAACCAATGGAAGCTTCTTTCGTAGGGTACTGACGAGAAGTTCTTACAACAAAATGAGAAAGCTGGAGAAGATTGATTTTAGTCTCAAAGTCTGCGACGAAATTATGATATAACTGTATCATAGCATCATCATCCTGAAATTCGATGAGACTAATTTGTCAAACAAATGCATTATAAATTGTTATAATATGCAAAACAAACCAAAGATTTTATAATACCAATAGTTGATAAAAATGCTGTTAGAAGAGGGGGAAATAAATTGCTCAGAACATAAAATATAATACATGCATTTTTAAGTAAAAAAACAAGAATTAGGGGGTCAAAAAGTGACGCTGAATAAATTATAATAATTTAGTGCTATTATCCCCACAAGTTTTGTCATGAGTGGGTTCTTGTTACTTCAGTCAACCTAACTTGATGATGGAATGTTTTGTTCTCTTGATTCATCCAGCAACCAAATGTATTCTAATATGGCATATGTTCAGCAAACAAGAACGATTTTCCAGAGGCAGCTTCCCGTTACTTTTTTTAAATCCTCTACATACCATAACATTATCCTTGCCAGACAAATCCGGACAATTCTTGTAGCTTCCAGTCAATAGCCATTCAAGAATGTGATGAAAAGAACAGCGTAATAGTTTGCAGTAAATATCCCTTACTCAATAAGCCTATCTACAAAGGAAAAAAATCACACCCTTATCTCAAGTGCGTGATATAAATAGAATTGTGCTCAAATTATAGTTTTTACCAGTTTCATTAATATAGTAAATATAACTGGTCTTTCAATCTGATAAAAGGCAATCAGAAGAACAATGAGTAACAATCGAATTTATAATGATAGCTCTTAAACAATTATATTGGTTTGATGAGAGCTGCCGTTTTATGTATTGAGTTCTGACATTGATGGTATTTGACTTATCAATCTGCACCAAACCCATCTGCAGAAGATAATCAGGGAGGGGCAATTTTTATTGAAGCTATTTTGCAAAGAGTTGGATTCAATTTCTAAGAAACATTCTATTCACCTTTTCTGAAGATAAGAAAAACAAGGCTGGCCTCTATAGAGCTTGATTAATCGAAGATAGAATCAAATAAAATTAAAATAACGTTCAAATTCCAAGTCCACATATGTGTTTTAAGAGCCTAATTTTCACATAAGCAAGAGAGATTTCAATTTCAAAGCAAGTTTATGATACACCTCTTTTCCAAGATTCATGGATCCTAGATGCTGGCTATAGTTCGTACTCATAAATAAACAATAATAATATAATACTACCAACCAACCGAATGAAAAAAAACCGTAGTCCTCATTCAAAAAACACGATAGACTTGCTCAGCAATTGCGTCGGAGTATAGAAACAAGTAACAGCGTTGGGAACAGACCTCAAAAACAGAAATTGTAACGAAGCGCTCGAGCGCCTGAGTGAGCTGGTGCCAGAGCTTCCTCTGGTACAGATCTGCAAGCGTATTACACCAATTAGAGAGCTGCGGGTGCGTATTGCGCAGAGATTCCAAGTATTGCAGAGGATCCATGACGATTCAAAGAGAAATGGGAAGAACTCTGAAGTGAGACCTTTGGTTTGTTGTTAACCGAACAATTCTGTTGTATTCTGTCTTTCTTTCGTTTCTTCTTTTCTTGAGCTCCAAGAAACGCTTATCATGTTTCCGACTCTTTTCTCAGCTTTGTTTGAACTGTTCCTTGGGCTTCAGCCAGCTGATGTATTTGGGCCGTTTAAGCCCATGGTAGCCCAATACCGGCGACTTGTCTTCTGCTTCTTTTGGATCGCGACGTTGTACAAATTCAAGGAATAGACTGAGCATTTTCATTGGGTTAAAAAAGTACTTATGCCCCGTTTGGTTGGATGAAATTAAGAGGTGGGAAGTGGAAGTGGAAGTGGAAGTGGAATTGAGATTATTGTATGTTTGGTATGCAGGAAGTCACTTCACTATTCACTAGGGAACTCACTTCCGTCATACCCCATGGAACTAGCCACACTTCCCTGGAACCGATTTTATTTTCCAGTTTTACCCTCCAGCTTTTCAGCCTAACCTCTAGGCTTCCAGGCTCTATTTGGTACGAAGCATTGAATTTTGATGGATTGGGATTAGGATTGAGACTGAGATTTAAAATTACGTTTGGTACAAAGTAATAGTTGGAGGGAATGATTTCATTAATTTTATTTCATAAGTAGCCATTAATTCTGAAAAGATCCAAATACTCCTACCCTAAATTAGGGGTGTTTAAAGTGTCCTGATCATGGTTGTCCAGACCCGATCCCGGACATTTTGATCCCGGGCATTTCCCGTCTCGGGCGGGACCAGGACCGGGACCTATTGGACCCAGGACTGGGCTCACACCTTGTGATCCTAGTCCCGGTTTTTTTTTTTAAATTTTTTTCCTTAAAACTAAGTTATTATTTTATTTTTATATTTTTTTATCCCATAAATTAAGTTATTATTTGATAAAATGTGTATCACATTTTTTGTTAGAGTTAAACTATATATATCGTGATATTAATCCTAACTATATAATGTATAAAGATAATAATGAAAATGATGAAGGTGATCATAATAATAATAATAAAATGTTATTTTTCAATTCTAGATCAATTTGTATGATTATTATGGCTTATTAAGTGTTAAATAATTACTTTAAACACTAGATTATAGAAAATTTAACTAATATAATAATATATTTTAAATTTAATTTTTTTTTAAAAAATCGAGATTTCTTGGTTTAGTCCCGATCCCGGGATTATCGGGACCGAGATGCAATTTGCATCCTAGCCAAAAATCGGGATCAGGATCAGGAGTAGGGGATCCGATCCCGGATTTGAACACCTCTACCCTAAATCCCAAGTTAAATCTATAATCTAGATGCAAGTTTCACCTTCACCATTAAACCTAATCGATTTGAGATTATTGAAAGAAGATCAAAGTGTAGATCGACCCACGGTCATTCCTCCATTTTCGTCTCATGAGAAGAAATTTTAGAGCTGTAATAGAAATAATACATAATTGGTTATCAGGTATATAGTATGAAATTTACCATCTAATTTCTAAACCAAACCCTAATTTTGGTTCTTAAAGGTTTATGCTTCAATTCAAAACTCACGTACATGACGTTCATATATAGTTTAAATTAATAACTCTATATAGAAATTATCACAATCATGCTGAGTAAAGCAGAAAACATGGATATAAAGAAGAAATATTTGGGTTTTTGCGTACCGTTTTGATTTTCCCGGAGGCATATTGAATTGGAACTGAAGGGGATAAGTTTATCTCTATCAAGTAAATTAGATGATAGCTTAGCAAAGATTTGGGATGATATCATCCAAATTGTTAAGAATAATCTAGAATTTCTAGCTTGATGGAAGGCATGGTGCAGAGCGATTGTAAGGCGAGGTGTAAATCGATTTATTTATGCTAAAATCGATTGAGGGCATTTTTATCCTAAAAATATTATAAACAAGGATTTTTTTGTCTATAAATTTTACAATCCCAGCCTTGAAAAAGCAATACCTGATGGGAGGTGGTTTTGCAGTAATCCCACTTTTGTGGTACTCCCAATATCTAGTTATTCTCAGCCCCTCATACAAAACAATACAATTGGCTCAATCCTTGACTCAATCCCAGTCCCTACCCCCCAGTGCCTCGTACCAAACTGGGCCCCAAGTTCTCCCAATGACGAAGGATGGTGAGGAGGATGGCGAGGACGATGGAAGACAACAAGGACGGTGGCAGACGACGGATCTCAACTCTTGATATGGCTTTCAAAGATTTCAACTTGCTCGTTCTTCTCTTTGTTCTATGATGAGTGAGCGACAGACAACAAAGGACAAACTGTGATCGGCGACGACAAGCGATGCCACACTTGTCGAACATGATAGCAGAAATGAGTCGACTATTGGTGCTACAGATCTAACGACGGTGTTCGATCTTGATTCAGCCCTTGATTTCGACCATGGAGTTCTTCCCTGAACTCACGGTTCCTTCTAATTTCATGTTCTAATGACTTCTAATTCCTTCGATGCCTTCTCGATTTTGATTTCCATTGTGAATTTTGTTTGATTTTGCTGGTTTCTTGTTTGCTTTCTTCAATTTCAATTGCGATTTTGTTGGTTTCTTGTTTTTGATGCATTCTTTGTTGATTTATTGTTTATTTTTTATTTTGATATTTGATTTCTGGTTTAATTTTGTTTGATTTCCATGTGTGGGGATCGATTCTTGTTTCTGGTTTGATTTCTTATAACCATCTTCTTCCATGGCTAAAGTTTAAGCTATCGCTGGTGTTTTTCACAGGGGCTGGGGCTATTTTCAATGGGGCTAGGGCTGTTTTAGGAAGGGTATATTAGTCTTTTCATATTTAAAATTATCATATTAATTAAAAAATATATATCACACTTCCATAGTCTTGTCAAATACACTTTTAATCTCACTTCCACTTTTATTTTCACTTCCACTTCCAACAAATACGCTTCCGTACCAAACGAGGCATTATAGGTTTATTAAATTCTTTTATTTAACTTCTTGAACAAAAATGGGTGGGTCTTACCTTTTTGCATTTGACTCTTGCAACTTGAATAGTGGTATCTTTACCAACAAGTGTCGGGCATAGTAGTAAGAGGTTGACGCTCCCAAGGTGAGAACGCGAGTTCAATCCTCGAAAGCGCACTTGTAGGTAGAGGGTGGTACCCATCTTGGCACAAAATGCTATAAGATGCGCTTTACATTACCTTGACTCTGGATTAGTCGGTTGATTGGGTTTACTTAGACAAGTTGAAAAGGCCATTGCCCAGAAAAAACGCCAGATACCAGGAGGGTTTGTTGGAGCCCAAAGGCTCTAAAAATGCCCTTGTTCACAAAAAAAAAAAAAAGAATAGTTGTGTCTTTTTCTGTTGGTATTGAAATTATTTGCGTTTTAACTAGTTTAGATTTATATTCCTTTAAAGAACTGATATATTATTCTTTGAATTTTGAGTGGAGTGGGATGCAAAATGGTCTTTTATGGTAATAAATAATAATGATGGTACAAATCCCGAATTGGATATCAAATAATAATATAAAAATAATAATGAGGGTCAAAATAAAAAAAAAAATCAAAAGAAGATAAAAGTAGGGAAAAAAACACTTAAATACCATTTCAATTTCAAAATCCCAAATTGATTTTGTTGACTATAAAAGTAATGACTTGACAAAAATAATGTAGCAATTGACAACTTAGGTTTTTAAGAAATCATTGATTTAAGATTTTGAAATTTAAGTGGTATTTAAATGTTTTTTTTCCATAAAAGTATTCATTTAATCCTTTAACTTTATACAAAGTTTCACTTTGATCCATTAACTTTATAAAGTGTCTTTTTTATAAAGTGTCTTTTTAATCCTTTAACTTTAACCCCGATAACAAAAAAAATGATGATATCAAAATTTTAAATGTTAAAAAAAAAAACCTTTTCAAATACTGACATATTACCTTTAATTTTCAAAATAAAAATAATAAGGGGAAGAATGAACATTTCTTCATTGGCACAAAACGGTTTTATTACCCAGTGACAAATACAAGTGATGTGTAATAACAAGTAACATGCATGATGGCTCAAAACAATTGATAAAATTCACTTATGATTAGAGTCACTAGACTTTTCTATTATGCATCAAGATTGGGTGTGTTTGTTTTGGTGATTGGATAAGTAACTTATTTTTACTTAAACTTATGGAATCTTAAGATTGGAAAAAAGTTAGATTGGGTAAAATGATGAGTATTTGGATTAGCGATTGGATAAGTAACTTATGTAAAAGTGAATGATGTTTGATTTGACTTTTGCATAAGTGACTTTTATATTAATTAAGAGAAAAAAAATTGAAAATATTCTGAAAAATGAAAAAAATGAAGGGATAATTGTGAAAAAAACCCTCATTGGCAACTTAATTGTCAAATGGGACCTGGGAAGATATCTACACACGAAGGAATTTTTTCACAATTTTCTCAAAAATTAAATTTGAAAATTTGGCAATGGTACAATTTTAAATAAAATTATATCAAACTCTAATTTAAATTGGTACACTCCAAAAATATTTTCTATAGTGCACCTCAAATTTAAATTTTATAAATTATATCAAACTCTAATTTAAATATTAAATCATAACTCATATTTTCACATAACTCAAAATCTAACAAAATAAACCGATTAAAACCTCAATAATACCTCCAATAATCCAAATAAATTATTTAAACTAAATTTAATAGGTAAAAACACTATATAGAAATTAATTTATGACATGTTTATAAAAAAAATTGATTATAAAATCAAAAAACAACTAAATAATAAATCTAAACTGATTAAAATTAATTATTAATTATTCTCTACATTTCTACAGTCATATATTAACAAAGCTCAAAACTTGTCTAAACTCTTATCCCAAAGTATTATCTAATTAGCAGATGATTACTATATAAAGAAATAGAAAATTATTTAGAACATTTTACATAAAAGAAGTTTTGTGATTAAAAGTGATTTTGAGTACCTCATTGATCTCCAAAAATATGAAAATACTCATATTAATATTTTTTTATACACACACAGGCACATAAGCTCCAATAAGCTTCATTTTGAGGCTTATGACTTTTTCCAACTTATGACTTTTTTCACCTTAAATTCAATCACTGAAACAAACACCCATATGAATCCAGATCATTGTTCAATCTCGATTTATCACTATTTAAGTACGATTACTACCTCCAAAGGTTAAAACAAACACACACATTATAGATACTGCTAAAAGCGCAAATAGAAGTTTGGACCAATCCTATTTACAATACTTGAAAGTTAACAAAAAAAAAAGTTCTGATCATGGCCCTCTCAAAGGACCATGTTTACTAAAATACGGTAGGAGGCTAGATCCCAGAAGCATTACACTCTTCAAGAAGTTTTAAAATGTCATGTTCAGGGGCACTCATGGATGGTAAAATTGTTCGTTTAGGTTGAGAAGTCCTTAACTTTGTCCCTGCAATATCAGATTCTAGGGTTACCCCTTCCTTCATAACTGGCAAGTCAGATCTTATCCTCATGGATGTTGCTGATGCTCTCTCTTTCCATATTCTTCCATCCTAATAATCAATGAGAATCCAACTTATTTAAAATGGTAAAATTTAAGAATTCTGCCTCAAAAGTAGATACATTCTTGAATGGATTATAAATAGATATGTAAAGATTTCAAGATCTGGGTCACAGAGACAACACAAAACTATAAGAGTTACCAAATTAGATCACTCATGAAGTTGTATTGAAAAGTTACACTCCAGATATCCCAATAACATCAGAATCAAACATGTGATTCGAAAATCCATAATCAATTAAAAAAAAGAAGCTCTTTTATACTAATCCAAACACCCACTAACATATTTATCTCGTACAGTACAAAATCATTTAAAATAAGCAAATCCAAACACCCCACAATTTGAGGAACATCCCAGAGATGCAACTCATGGTCCAGCTTCAGATTCAGATTAGTCAATTTATCTTTGCTGGTCTACCTATCTTTGATTGATCAGGTTCATGTAATAGAGTAACAGTATTTCAATAACTTAGTTGTGGGATTTAACTTAGTAGGTGGAATCTGTATGTGCTTGTATGAAGAAAAGAACATGAAGAACAAAACAAATAATAAGGATATTGTTCATCTTACATGAAGAATTGAAGGTTCTGGCAATGGGCACTGAATTGGTCTATCATTGTCAAGAGGTTCAATTGGGTGTTCAACAGGCTTGAACTCTACCGCTACTTCAATCCCATGAGAACCTGCAGTGACTGAACTTGTTGAAATGGCTACCTCTGAAATTGGAGGTAACATTTCCCTCTGATCCTGCACAGTATAAACATTAAAGCTAAAGCTATATTCCTAAATTCAAATGTCCAAAATAACATAAAGGTATAAATGATAATACCAATAATCACTACTTTCATTAAACTTCGGACCCAGTTTAACACAAGCAAGTCAACCGATCAGAACAAGCTACTTTAGCTAAAACTATTGTACTAATATCGTATTCTTTGGTATAAAACAATCACCAAATACTGGCAAAAAGTCAAACATGGGGCAAACAGTGACCTCTTGAGAATTTGTTCAAGGAATTAGAACAGTCAAAAGAAGGCTTATTACGTTACTGAATGAAACATAAACTATTTATGGAATTGGGGAAATAAGGAGAGGGAGAGAAATTCTTACGAGGGCGCTTTGCGTGCGACGGTGAATACTTTTTCCGATAGAGAACCTTGAGAAAATACCCACCATTGTTTCGAACTCAAAATCCAATACCCACAAAAAAAGGCGTCGTCTTTTTTATCCTTTCGCTGTTACCCCGAAGATTAGTTTTGGTTTCTCTGAAACCCAGAGAGAGAGAGAGAGAGAGAGAAGGTGAGGTGGGGAAGAAGAGCGAGAAGGTTAGTTTGTTTACTGGAATTGGCGTGAGGGGTTTGGTTTGCTGAGTGAGATTTGTGTGTCTTTTTTATGTGTTGTAAGAAGATAGTGGCTGTTAACGAATATTTAAAACACTGTAAATGACAATGCAAATGACGAAGGAAAGGGTAATGCATGGAAGACTTTTGTTTCAAAATATCAAAGCCAGCAGCCTCCAATGAGGGAAACCATGTACCGCTAAATATATACACACAATTATTTGTCCAAACACACACACACACACACACAATTAATATTTGATCTTAAATAATAATAATAATAATAATTTTAATTTATATAAAGCTCCTCTAATTTTAATTTAAATATACACACACAAAACATGTATAAAAAAATCACATCAATAAAACAGCTTACTCCTTTAATTTTATTTATAAGTTATTTTCAATATGTTACATCAAAATTAAAAAACAACTTTAAATCTGATTAAAACTGTCTTAAAATTTAATAATTTTATCCCTATTTAGTATATATTAGAAAACAAAATCTATACAATAATAAATGAAAGGTAAAATAGTATGTTTAAATAAAAAATTTAATGATTTAACTTATAAATATAAAAAACTATTAATTTTCTCTATTTTAAGAGCTTGTTTGGTATGAGGGGAGGGGAGGAAAAGTGGACGGAGGAAAAAAAATTTTGAGTTGAATTTAAGAAAATGAGAGAAGTGGGGTATAAAATTTTTAATTAAGTTTTCTTACTCTTTTATCTTATATATTCTTTATATTAAAATTTTACAACTCCACTTCTCCAATTTTTTTAAATCCAACTCATAAAAATTTTCTCTCCCCTCCGTTTTCCTCCAAATCCCACATACCAAACAGACCCTAAGTGTTATTATCATACTAGTATTATTTTGTGATAAATTATTGAATATTAGAAGTTATTTTGTATCCACTAATTTTTTTTTTTTTGGGCCAACTTTTGGTATCCACTAATATGAAACCAAGTGGGAATAAAAGTTGGTAGTTTAAGCAAGATCTTGAGTTTGAGTCTTATGTATCAATGAAAGTTGGTATAAGTGGTAAGAGGTTTGGTTTCTATTAAGTAAGGTCTCGGGTTCAAGCCTTGTATATGCAAAAAATTCTTATTGGGAGACTCTACCACCATAGTCAGGTGCGGACGCGGGTCAAATCTGGATATAGTCGAAGTAAAGCTCCGGAAAACCGGATGAACAAAAAAAAAAACAGTTGGTACGTTTCAGTTTCGTAATGTGCATGTCAGCTTGTGTAAGGTGCGAGGAGTGAGATGGAGGAGATAGGGTTGAAGAAGTAAAGGACAAGAGAGAGAGCCTCTCTGATTGGAGCCATCCCACCGTCCATGACACAAGCACCCACTCACGCGCCTTAACAGAGCGTGGCATTCACACTGCATTTCTCATTTGTGAGAAATGATGATACAGTATTCATGGGAAGTTCTCTCACTGTCTAATAAATCTGTGCACATTTGCATGTGTATATGTTTGTTGTTGGCTTATGAAGTGTGTTTCCATAATCAGTGAGAACTTATGTCTGGTCATTCTTAGCATGATTGAGAAAACTCAATCAACTTGAAGACCTAGACGATATCATTCTACTGTCTAGCTATTGCTAATTGATTGCATGAAGTTTCATGGATCTTGTTTGGCCCCAGCTTCGCCATCTTCTTCCATAATTACTTCTAGAGTGGCCCACACAAGTAGAGTTCTCGTTTCCAACTTTCAATTTCAACAATGAGCACAAATAAGAGTCAAGTATAATGAAAAAGGTTAGTCATTCAGAGTCTTTTTAAGAATGCAAGTTCTTTTAACAGGTTTTAGGTTAGGTTATATCTTTATATAGGCTAGGCCAGAACTTTGTACAAACCAGACTCAGGATAGAAAAATCCTTCAACAAGCCACAAACCAAGCTCAGGCTAATTTGTTACAATGCAGGTCTAGCCTGGTTTAGCTTGTTTGACCCCTAATCATAATATAACAAATTAATATTCGAATTTCTATTGAAGGAGATGGTTACATTCAGTACACAGTGGTGTTTCAAATATGATTACTTTAAGTGAAATTAAATGAGGGGGGGGAGTTTTGGGAAGCCAAGTGGTGCCATCTCAACCTTTGGAACTAAAAGGATGCTGATAGAGTGCTATTAATAGGTAGTCCACTTCGCTCAAATAGTAAATCCTTGTCGCTACTCTAGTCTACAAGGTAGGGAAGTTTAAGGGCCTGTTTGATTGGAGGGGACGGGACGGGAGGGGACGAAAAATGAGCCCGTCCTCTTATTTGGTATGAAAAATTGGAGAGGAGGGATCTCAAAGAAGGGGCTCCAAATCTTTCTCATCCCCTTATTTTTGTTCCCTTCAAATTGGGGGGTTTTGGAGAGGATGGAAAATGAACCCCTCCCCTTCCGTCCCCTCCCTTTGAACCAAACAGGCCCTAAGCATGACAACTAAAGTATTTGTGCCCAGAATTAATTATATTATCATGAACACAAGTGCTTCCAAGTCTGTTCTATCAATATCAATATGTTGGAACTTGGAATGTGAGAATATGTGCAGATGTTACTTACGGAACTAATAATTTTGTGTGATAGTTTTTATGCTTTCGTGGTTTACATGAATCTTTAGATTTTAAAATCATATTGGAATAAGGGATTTAGGCTGTGTCTGGATCGAGAGAAAAGGAAAGAGAAAATAGGGTGAAAGAAATACAAAGAAAGAAAACTTTAAAAAATGATGAAAATATTCCTCTTAGTATTCTTTCCTCCTCATATTGACGTGTATTTGGTATGCCCTTACCTATGCGACATTTCCAAAACTCTTTAAAGTGAGGACATTTTGGTCATTTTAATTATATTTATTCCTATTTCTTTTCTATTTCCATCGTAACAAAATTACAGTGAAAAATTATAGCATTACCAGCATTTTCACTTCAAAAATACACACCTAAAATTTCCAAGAAAAATTATAATTGGTAGACAAGTCGTGTGCATATTCTTGAATTTAAACCCATTTAGAGCCCAATCACACTCAAAATCTGAATTGATAGATATGCATTGAATATTACAGGGTTGCTACAGAGTAAACACAACCATGTTTTACAAAAAGGAATTCTACATAGGAAAAATTTGAAGCTTATACAGTGATAGCTTAACGCCATCACAAAGGGACGAAATGAGACCGAAGAATTAGATAAATAAAACCTCAGTTGTTTCTTTAAATAAAATATGAACTGAAAATAAAAACATATATAAATGCTATGAATATCAGGCATCAAGACAAAAATATCATCTCACTCACTATTTTGGATCAATAACGTTTTCTTCTTTGCTTCTGCAACAATAAATAATTGAATTTTCCTAACCAAACGAAAAAAAAGCCACCACATTCAATCTTCGTCAGAATCGTCAAAAGTTATCTTCTTTGACTTCGGAGCATCAGCAGAAATCTCCTTAAAGTGAGCTCCGTACAGCTTGGACTCCTAATAAACAGAGCAGAGAATGGCATATTTACAATCAACACAACCACCCCAAAAAAAAACCTGTGGGAATTATGAGAACGCATGGACATGAGTGAAAAGAATGGGGAAAAAATGATAATTAACTTATTTTTAAAGAGTAACTTCAAGAAACATCAGTAATAACTTATTTTTATAATCCTTGTTGAAGTTTCAAAAACCCTCAGCTATCATCAATATAAAGTTATTGATCATTAACTATAATTTTCCCAAGAAAACTCACCTTTTTCTTTACATGCGTACCAAACTTCAGGAGAGCATCAGGCACAATTTGATTTGCTTCTCTTAAAACATTCACTAGCTCCCCCGCAAGTCCCTGAAATATTACCACCAAAAGCTTAACTTTAGAAACGGGAAAATGCAAATTATGCTATTGAAAATTTGAAATGAAGGGGAGAATAAGAAAATTCAAATATCAAGAAGAAATACGACCTTATTCTGCTGTGTGAAAAACGTATGGGAAACACCTTTCTTCCCAGCTCGTCCTGTCCTACCAATTCTATGAACATAATCTTCTGTAGTTAAAGGAAAACTGTAATTGATCACAACTTCAACATCAGGAATATCCAATCCCCGTGCAGCCACATCAGTGGCAATCTGCCCATCAAATTATGACATCAAATAAATGTCCATATAACACAATGGATAATCAATTGAAGGAAAGCACCAAAAAGATAAATATATAACAATCTTGTTTGAGTTCATAAACTATATCTGATTAAACTTGTTTGTGTAAATGAAGTGGTAAAATAAAAAATGATGTGAAGCAGCATACCATCAAAGGACAACTTCCGTTCTTGAATAATGATAGCGCCTTTGTACGTTCATATTGCGACTTGTCCCCATGTATTGAGACAACCTTCCAACCCCTGAGATGTTGTTTAATAGAATATGAGCACCTTTTATAGTTGCCATCCACAACAGCTTAACTTCTAATTTAATTTTTTTTTCCTTGGAGGAAAAAAGGGAGGGGGAAGAAATGATAGAGGTTCACCCTTGATGAAGCATCTTTTCAACTCGCGGGGCTTCCAATTTGTACAACACAAAAACCAATACTCTATTCCTGATAAAAGGTACAAACTGTAAGAAATATAAGGCACAGCCAGCATTGAAAGGAATTAATATTAATAATGTTTAAAAATGGCATTTTCCTTTCATGCTACAGTATTACAATCATACAGCAAGTGATTCTAAACCCATGACCTACACGAGCCAATTATTCCCTAACAAGCTAGCTCTTGGTGGACTTGTTGTATGAAAGATTTGGGAAGGCTTGTAATCAGTTGCTAAAGATGTAATCTTATATTCTGAATTTCTTTTCGGTGGAAACATCCAAGGTCCCTGCTTTGAAGCAAAACCTTTATAAATATCTTGGTTCTATCACCAAGTTATATCCCAATCCTCTTCTAAAGTCCCACACTTCACTGCATTATTATCCTGCATTGTATTTTTTGTTATTTTCTGTTTGTGATAGGTTAAATGTTAATTATTCCTATTTGTCTGTGTACATTGCTTTCTCAGCTGATCATAGTTCTATTACACTTCAGTTTTGTAAGAAGTTATTGGCATTCCAAATCCAAAAATGTTTCAGTCTTCACCATTTCAACTCAGTTTGAAGTATGATTATGGTGCACGTAATCTCTTTAATTCCCTGCTTGCTCATTTGAAATTCATTACCTTCAATATAAGGGAAATAAATGCCAATATTCGTTTATTTCACCATAAAAAAATAGTTGAGGTAAATACCTCTGCGATTTGTGGTACTTTTCTAGCAAAGCAACCAGGCGTTTATCTCGTGAACGATCATCCAAGACCTATTTGAGTAAAAAAAAATTATATAGATAATTAATTATATACTACATGGACACAGAAAACCTAGGAAGTTAGAGATTTGAAGTAATTTTCACCTCAACTATCTGCATAACATCATGATTGGCAGCTAAGTCCTCTGATCCTATAACAACCTGTCACAAGTTTCACTAACTTCAAAGTTCTATAAAAATGAAAGGTTGAAGGCCATTGAAAATAAAGATACATACTTTCACAGGGTTAGGATCCATAAACTCTTGAGCTAAGTTATGGACTGCTAGAGGCCATGTAGCACTGAACATAACCATCTGACGAACTGCAGCAGATCATAATCTTTTTGTTAGAGAAGTGAAAATATTGTAAGATTAATGTAAAAGAATACCAAAAATTAATAAATGAATATTCATTGGAGAATCCAGAAATTTCATCAAAATCATTTGAAATTATCATTAGAAATAGTATAGATAATTTAAAATGTACTACCCAGGCCTTCATGGATTTAATTTTGTATAAAAATATTAATACTCCTTAGATCCTTAATATATAGGGTATATTTGGGGAGTTTATTTTGGTTTTGAACATAAGACGTAGTTTTTATATTTGTCAATTTTTTTTTTTAATTTACTCATATTCACACTCTTTTAACTATAACTAAGGAGGAGAGAAAAGGAGGGAATCAAAGAAGATGACTAAAGTGTTTTAAAAAATACATGTCATATTAACTAACTTAACCAACATCCTTAATCTAATCAGATTAAATAAATATATCTTATATCAAGGACTAGATGGAGTAATGTAGTTTTGGATTCGTTAAGCTTGAGCAGAAAAGTTGGAGCCAATCTAAAATAGTTTCACTTTTCTGGAACACAAGCTAAACACAATACAGGATAAAAACCAGAGATGTAAGAAAAATACAAGAGATGAACCAGAAAAGGAAATTATAATGTAAGTTATGGGTGGAAAAAGAAGCTGTAATTGATAGAATATCTCGTACCAGAGCAAGTCTGACCCAGTATGAAGCGAACTACTTGTTCAAATCCCATGTCAAGCATTCGATCTGCTTCATCAAGCACCTAGGAAAATTAAATTCTCACTTTAAAGATGAGACAGTACAAATCCAAATTCCAACACGTGCCTCAAGAAAATGAGACATGATAGAACAAATTTTATATTTATCAACAAAATCATTAAGAAAGGATAAACTGATCACCAACATTTTTCAGAAGTACATACCACAAATGAAACCTCTTTCAAAGAAAGAACACCCATTTCAATCAGATCCTTTATACGACCAGGAGTTCCAATGACAATGTCCTGTAAGAGGTATCAATAATCAATAATCAATAAAAAAAAAAAAATTTGTGTTAAAACGGAGGGAACAAACTTCCAAAAACAGACTATGACAAGTTTTATGTAGGACCACGTTGTACCGTCTTCTTCAACTTGGCATCTCAGATATCTCTTGGTATCCAAGAGGCCTATGTTTGAAAATTTGGTATCCCAAATGACTGGTGGCCTCCAAGATGCCTAAAAGCATAGATGCCATCATTTTTGCATAACAACCAACTATTATGGAGATTTCATATCCATGGATTGCTTCCTAAACGCAAAAAGAAAAAACAATTGTATTCTTTTAATAAAATTCTCTAGGCTCATTATCCATCTCTCCTCGCCCTTTTTCTCCTCCCCCCTCTATTTCTCTCTACATCTCCCCGGCCCCTCTTTTCTTCTATATCGCTATCCCCCCCCCCCAAATTCCTTGCATTTGGTTTGACATCAGCATGTCAATAAAAAACACATAAAGGGTGGGGTCATCATACCATATATGGAAACATAATTTAAGGAGAAGGCAAAAGGCCGTGTGACTACAACTCTACAAGTGGCATCAGCATGCAATCTATTCATAGAAAAGGGAAGATCTGAACAACTTACAATGCCAGATTTTAACGAAGATATTTGTGGCCCTTTGGAAGTTCCACCATACAAACAAAAAGATTCCACACCACAAGCCATCCCAGCATCACACATAACATCTGAAATCTGTCAACAGTCAAAGGAAACTGTCAGCTAAATATTTTCCCACTCCTTTAGTCAAACAAAGCCACAGACGTGGAAAATATAGGTCTTGAAGAATGGCAAGATTAAGGGAAAATTGCAGAGTATGGAGTTTAGAAGAGAAAATAAACTGTAGGTCCATCTATTTGCAACATTCTAAGGTAGTGTTTGGGAGTTTTTTTGGGGTGGAGTGGGATGGTTAAATAGGTTGTGCCATTGTTCGGGAGATTCTTTCAAAAGGGACTGGAATGGCTTGGGATGGCCTCCCAAGCCATCATTAACCAACCTAACCCCACTTCTTAATGACCCTCAAATTGGGGTGTCAAGGATGAAATGGCTTGAAACAAATAACACTATTATTTATAATAGCTACTATCTCTGCCTTCATATTTGGCTACTTGTAGAAAGAACCCTCCCTAGATGTGCCAAGGTCAAATAATACCCTGTAGATTAACATGAACATACTTGTTGAGCCAACTCCCTAGTGGGAGAGAGCACAAGGCAGAGAGGATTCCGACCCTTCGACGCTTTACCCTTGCGCTTGCCCAAAACATGCATCATTGCTGGTATTCCAAAAGCTAATGTTTTTCCTGATTGCAGAAATCAAAGTCAGAAGCAAAACCAAGTCACGCGTTCATCTTCCAAACCAAAAGACTAAGACTGATACCTGAACCAGTAGCCGCAATGCCAATTAAATCACGACCATTCAACAAGAAAGGCCACGCTCGGGACTGAATAGGGGATGGCTTTTCAAAACTTTTGCAGCACTCCAAGACTTCCTTTGGAAGCCCCGATGAGGAAAATGTCGTTGTGGGCGCATACTTCTCATCCTTAATATTGTTTCCAGTAACCACCACATGCTCATCTCTCACCGACACATCCACTCCGCCGTTCTCGGCGCCATTTGTCTCGACGGCTACGGTTTCCTCCGCGCTTTTTTTCAATTTCTTATCCTTCTTACTCTTCTTCGTTTTTGGTTCTGTGCTATCCTGGACCTCAACTTCCTCGAGCTTTCTTTTGGGACTATCTTCGTTTTGCTTATCTTTCTTCTTCTTCTTTTTCTTCTTCTCCGCTTTGATTGCCGAGTAGTCGGCGGATTCCTCGGCTACTGGCTCGCTGACTCTGGCGGCATCATGCTGTATCATACCCATGGTTGAAGCTGAAACCGAAGGCAACACAGCAGATCACAGAGCCGCGCGAACCAGCGCCAAATAGAGCAGCGTTGATGTTTGGTTTTTAATTTTATACATTTCCAGGTTAGGGTTTTACGCTGGCCAGATTTTTTTTTTTTTAAAAAAAAAAAAGATAGTACGAGTAACATTATTCATTTATTTGCTTGGAGTTTGTTACTTTTTCTGTGAGGAAAAAACATTCCACACTTTTTTTTTTTTTTTTGCCAAGCATTCCACACTTTTTTCTGAGTAAAAGGGGTGCCACATATATCTACATTTTGTTAATTATTTAATGAGATAACTATTAGTAAAATGATTAACTAATTTCTCCTATTAAAATTTTTTTTATATTATCATTCAGCATTTAATTTATAGTTGATGACTCTCCCTTTCAATATAAATATATCCTTTAACATTTGAACTCGAGATTCAAAAGATCTGAATGGGCTTCACATAATTAAATTTGCTGGTTTATTAAAGTTAATAAAGTGGTGATTGGATTTGTACTTTTCTATTACGCATTTAATAACATGCATTTATCAGTTAGAGTAACTTTACTTATTTTTTACACTCCCGTAGCAATATTAATCCGAAAAAGATATTTATAGACGCCACAGTAAAATTTCTGGCAGCAAAATTGAACTTTTACCCTATAACAAGTGAGTGTTGGTATATCTAAAATAACCTCCTTGTTGACGCGTGTCAGAATTACCTCTTGGTAAAAATCTTCTTACTATATAGAATCAATAGTGATACTTTAGCTAAAATTATATTAATGTCTGGTGCTCATGAGCAAAAGTGGCAAACGGTAAAGCCCTAATCCTGGAAATTTTGTACTCCTATATAGGGCAAATTTACCTGCACCTTACAAACACTAAAAGAAAATACCATAATGCCATAGGATGGGAAGAATTTACTGAAATACTGCACTTTAAATCGTTTTTGCTGAGAATGATTTTCATATTGTGAATAAAGTTGTTCTTTGGGAGAATGAGTTCCTCTTTCTTTCTCTCTTTCATCATCACGTCACTTTGAAATCCGTTATTAAGCCTACAATAGGGGGGAACCTTACTACCTCCAAGTAATTGTCGTGGAGGCATACCAAAGGCTTGAACATATGACCATTAATTAAGCTGGAACAATCCACAACCAATTAATTTAAGCATTTGCGAGAATGAGTTCAATTACTGCTTCCATCATTTAAGCCATGGAGGGATCTATAATTAAGTGATAATGAATAATACTATCCAAAAGAAAATTATAATAATACTATCCAAAAACAAATTATGTGCACATTTCATCATCATCACCATGACTATCACTAACTTGTGTACTGACCATTAGATGTATTTCACTAACTAATCATCAACTTTTTCAGAGAACTACTCCTACTGGTCCTAAATATTAGACCAAATTAACTTATTTTTTTAGAGATTATAGAAACTAGATAGGTTATTTAATCATACTATATGTTATGTATCATTAAAGTATATATCAATTTATAAGTTTAACACATTTGTTCGGAGAAGAAAATAAAAATAAAAATACTTTAAAATAATTTAATTAGTTTCCTTAATATTTTTTTAAAAAAAATCAACTAAATTTTATATTTAAGATCAAAAGTAGGTAGTATAATTTTTCTTATCATTAGTTATGTTGTTCACTTGATATGTTTGTGAAATCAGAAACCTGTTTCTTCCTTGTCGTGGAAAAATGACAAATTTGATCTCAATTCACTATTCTTTAACTGCAATCATATAATTTTACTACGTTGTTATATTGGTTGTTAGGAACATTTACACTGTTCTTGTTTGGCTAATTTTACTATGTTGTTTCATTCATTGTTAGGTATTCTTCCCTGTCTTCAGATAACCTGGCCAGAGATTATAGGAAGCTCGTTTTTAATTTGATGCCGCCGACCTTATTCATCCACGCTTGAAAGTTACTACTTACCAGTCAAGTTTATTCTTTATTGAAATCTTTCATTGAAAAGTATTATCCTTGATATAGTAATATATACTCACTTCAGATACATATCTATAGCACACAGTGTTCACACTTACACTTCAACATGCTATATTACCCTCATCCAATCAGATCATGACTTTATTAATATTTAACTTGTAAACTGATAAATGAATTAATGATATACAACATATGATATGATTAAGTAACTGATTTAATTTTTTTAATCTCTCCCAAAAAAAATCAACTAGGTCTTATATTTATAACCGGATGTAGTACTTAAGATCCATTCTAGTATGTTTTCTTAATTTAATTCAGGGTATTATCACACTCTTCTCCATAAAAAAGTCATATTTGCATTTTTTTTTTTTAAAGCCAAGCTCGTATAATCATTTGGTGATGTATTTGTATTTAAGAATAAGCTATGCAACTAATATTTGCAATTCTGCTGTTTATTTTTAACGATATGCTAAAGAATTCTCGACTTTGGCTCTCCATATGCGTTAAAGTGAGAGTTGTAACCTTGTTGCCTCTTCCACAAGGTGAACGAAACAAAACTAATTTCTTTACGGGAAATTATATATATATCTCATAGAATATTGCTCTTGCTTGACCATTCCCGGCTCCATGTGCATTATTGAAAGTCTTGATGGCTATGAACGTTCTTATATAGTGAGGTTATTTATTAATACTGGATATGTTTATTTTGGTGTTGAGTTTGTTTATAAGCTGTTTTTTATATAAATCGAGATAAAACTCTTATCATATATTTACCTCGTATACAGTCAATCACGATTGAAAAGTTATTTTTAAACATTCTAATCGTTATTCTAAACAAGCACTTAGTTTTCTAATTTTTAAAGTGTGTTGTTTTCCCTTGTAGTTTATTTGTTTATCTGCTTTGTCGCTTTGTTGTCTTAGGCCACTTGGTTTGCTTTTATTTTGATGTAATGCAGCCCAAGTGTTTACATTGTTTTTAATGAAGTTTTTATTTTTATTAAAAAAAATCATAGAATATTGCCGGTAGCCATAAAAACATTGAATATTTAACATGTTTCTGTCGCGATTTAATTATTTATGTCTTTTGTATTTAATTTCTTCGAGACTAAGATATGAAGAACACGCATTTTTTAAGGTAAAGAAAAGAGAGAGAGAGAGAACACACATTTTATAAATCACTTTTTTATAAATATTTTCAATATTCCATTAAATATTTTTTGGCCAGATCGATATACCATAAATTAAAATCCATATAGTTATTTATACTCCTTCTTGTCCTTAATACATGAGATATTTGGAGGGTTGCTCTAGTTTTAAATATAAGACATATTTTTTATATGTATTATTATATTTATAATTTACTTATATTGATGCTCTTTTAACAATAATCAAGAAATAGATGGAAGAAAAGAATTAGAGAAGATGACTAGGACATTTTAAAAAAATATATGTTATGTTAAGGGTCAATTTGAGAATGCGGTGAAAAATCACGTTTACATAAATCGAGATAAAATTTTTCTCATAAACTTATTTCACATATGATAAATCACGTTAGAAAGGCAACTTCTACCGTTAATCTAAATAAAAACTAACTAATTTTGTTAATCAAATAAGATTAAATAAATATGTCTTTCATTATATATTATAGACCAGGTAGAAAAACATGTAAGATCTAGGCTAAGCTTTTTTTTTTTTTTTTCCTTGGGTTTCAAATTTATTTGTCCCAGAAAGCGAACGTGAACCTTGGCGATTGCAAGTGTCGACCGTTAATTGATTGCTACATGAGGGAAAGCAACAAAGCATCTGCTAGCGGTTGAAGGACCAAACACGTAAATCTGAGCAAAATCGAAGGGCAAATTGTATAGTTCAATTTCAGTATTCCCTTCTAAAACGGTATCCCGCTAGCTACGCTCAAAAGTGCAGCAAAACACAGTTTACTCTCTCTCACACCCATAAAGATCTTCCTGAGTCGGTGAATTTGGCCATCTTTTCCCACATTTTCTCTGCAAAATCTAGGGACAACCATGAATCGCCACCACGATCCCAATCCTTTTGAAGAAGAAGAGGTTAATCCATTTTCGGTAAATTTTCTCTCCCCTCTTCCAATTGTGGATTTACGCGTACTTTTTTTTTGGGCATTCCTCAGATCTAGTATTATATCGGCTCTAATCTCTGAGGTTGGGTTTTATGGTGTATGCGAATCATTAAGGAAGTGCCTAAGTGGCTTTTTGGTCTTTATGAAACTTTCAGCTAGAAATTACGGCGGGGCTCTTTTTTTTCTAATTATAGAGATCATTGGGTAACCAGTTCTCTGATTTCGATCGGTGAAACGCAATATAACTTTATACTCAGAGTATCACTTGCTTTGGCTTTGATAAAATTGCATTCTCTCGTTTGCCCGCGGACATGGTTGAGGAAGAGCGTGCACCGATTCTGCGGAAATTCATGAAGGAAAACTCTATATAGTTGTTTCTAGAGGCATCGGATCAGTAAACATATTGTGTATGATTTTAAAACTATGGCGTTTTCGGAGCCACTCGATTGGGTGTATGAACATACTGGACTAGGGGGTGCGTGAACTGATACCTCGCTGCTTAGCTGAGCAGTGGATGGGCAGATGGCGGTGATTCTGCCCCTATTTCATCACTGATAATATTATGAAGACGTCAAGACGATGTTGATAGTTTCTTCTACCCTTTCAATCTGGCTGCTTTATCAAAAGAAGAAAGAGAAAACATGTGAGATGGAAGAGGGTGTGCAGATAATATTTGCGTAGAAATTTGGAATTAACCTCAATGATAAAAAACAGAAAATATTTGTCAGTCTTGTATGTTCCTAAAATAAATAGTGCTACGATAATACATAGAAGGATTGAATAATACTGTTCACCTGAGTAGCCTTAGTGATGAAGATTGGGTACAGCTCAGTTAAGTTGCTTAGTGATCAAAATTAGGCTATCCAGAAACATTTGGTTATTGAATATGATGGAACTCTATTATAATTTTCATCTGATGGGAGTTGCTGTCCATTTTTGATATTTTGATAACATGCCGTTTCAATGGCAAAAAAAGGTTTGGTTATGGTATGGTGTTAAGTACCTACCCTGTGTTCTGGAAGCCTTGGCAGTTGGCATTCTATTTATGATCATGGTATGTGGTTTACGTTCTATTTTGTTGGGAAAATATTGCAGAATGGTGTGGCTGCTCCTGGGTCAAAATCACGCATTCCACCACTGACATCTGAACCACTGGGTTTTGGTCAAAGACATGATGCTACAGTTGATATTCCATTAGATAGCAAAAATGTAATGATGTTTGCTAATTTGAAGAATTTTTGTGGTTCCTGTTTTTTTTTCCTGCGAGGCTGATCTATCCTCCCCCCTTTTTGTTTATGGTGCATCCATAGGACACCAAGAAGAAAGAGCAAGAACTAGCATCTTGGGAAGCAGATCTAAAAAGGAAAGAAAAGGTGAGTCCTTTTTTGTTTTGATAGTTGAAATTTTCTGGATTATAATTATATCATTTTTATTTTTGAATTTATTGTCTAATGTTTCCATTGTCTTACTGCCTGCATTTGTAAGTCCTTGCTTAGGTTCAGCTGTTCCCTTTGTGTATATATTGGTATCATTTAAATACGATTACTTCTTGACTATTTTGAAATGTTTCTGCAGGATATAAAAAGGAGGGAAGAAGCTCTTTCTCAAGGTTACTGACAATTAACTGTCTTGTTGCTTTTCTGAAATTGTGTTGATGGCTGGGTTGATAGCTTATTTTATTTTATCTTTTAACTTTTCTTCCAAAATATACTTATCAGCTGGCGTTACCGTTGATGATAAGAATTGGCCTCCATTTTTCCCAATCATTCATCATGATATTGCCAATGAGATACCAGCTCATGCTCAAAGGATGCAGTATTTGGCCTTTGCAAGTTGGTTAGGTATGGGGACTTAATTTTTTGTCATTGCCAATGAGATGCCAGTTCATGAAACAATTAGTTGCAATTATGTTCGAATTGTGTCCCTGAATTTTTCAGCTTGGTTGAAGCCTTTTCATAGTATAAGTTTTGAGTTGCTGCATTAGAGTTCTTGTTCTTTTTCTCTGAAATCTTTGACTAGTTGTCTGTGTAACATTATCATTTGCAATTTGCTTCTCTATTTCTGATAAATTGTTCAAGGCTCTCCTTTTCCATTAAATGATCATTTGTTGGGTGCAATGTTACAATTTTCTCCACTTTGAAATTTCCCTCATTATATTTTGTTCTTTGTGGTCTTTTTGTTTGTTCATACTTTTATATTTTACTCAATAATATCCCACTATACATTTTTTCTCTCATTTTGATTTTTTTACTGACTATTTAATGATATCTTTCAGGAATTCTTCTCTGCCTGGTTTTTAATATAGTTGCTGTGACTGTGTGTTGGATTAGAGGCGGTGGTGAGCTTACTTTCTTTCTCTCAATGCTTTTACCATATTTGGGCACTTGCTAGATCTCTGGTTTGTGCTGTGATTTGGATCCTCAGGTGAGTGTTTTACCATGTGCAGGGGTTAAAATTTTTTTCCTTGCTGTGATCTACACTTTACTTGGAGTTCCCTTGTCATTTGTGCTTTGGTACAGACCTCTCTACAATGCTGTGAGGTAAACTCCACTACTCCATTGTTGCTGCCTTCTCCTTGCTATCATTTTAGCTTAGTAAAAGCGTCAAGGATTTAGGACTATTATTTAGCTAATGATACCTCTTTCCCCTTTAGTAACAGGTGGAGAAAACAGTAATAAATTTATAGCCACCAATTATATATGATGAAATTTGTAAAGCTGGAAGGAAAAATATCAAAAGGCCTTAGGTAGTAGTCTTTGTATGCTCAAATAAAGAAGCTCGTATAGTATTGGCTTTAACTTAGAGAACAAGAATACTTCATGTTGATGGCATGATTCTTTCTGTTATGCAGGACAGATAGCGCATTCAAGTTTGGGTGGTTTTTCCTGATTTACATGGTATGTCAGTCTATTACTGAATGTTGGCACACTAGTGAGTGAGTAATGTATTAATTCTTCTATTAATTACCTTGACATGATGCAGCTGCATATTGCGTTTTGTGTCTATGCTGCTATTGCTCCTCCAGTTGTTTTTCATGGAAAGTCTTTAACGTAAGTTCTATTCTACCAAGTACAAATCTTATTTTCAAGTTTCCTCAATTGAAGTTCCGAGTTGTTAATAACTATCTGATTGAGTCTGATTTCATAACGAAGTATGGCGCAAGAGGCCCAGGAAAAGAAAAGAAAGGGGGGGGGCATGAAAAGCTAAATCATGTTGGTGGGCATTTGTGATTAAAAGGGTTCAGCCCAATTGTTTGCTGAGGGATGTTGCCTTTTGGGACTGCATAAGCTGATACTGTCATATTGGATTAATTTTTGTTAGGATGCAAGGGAACTGCTAGTTTTGACATATAATATTGATTTAAAAAATATTTCAAAGTACTTGCTGCTAAAATTTAAATGAATTTGAATGCCACTTGGTGGTATTATCTTATGGTTGCCCTTTTAGTTATTTATATGTACCGTATTATAGCAGCATATATTCCTTTTCTGTTTAAATTGAATTAATGCTTTTAAATTTTCAGGGGTATTCTTGCAGCAATTGATGTCTTCTCAGACCATGTATTGGTTGGGGTAAGTTTCATTTGATGCATCATTTGAATTATGTGCATCTCAATATTTTGAGCTCTGAACTTTTGTAACTAATCTTAGCTACATGTTTATTGTTGTTCAAAGATATTGCGTAAAATAAAGGGAAGCTTGTGTCTAACTGATGCATTAATCTAGAAAATTGTACCGAGAGAAATCAGGTGCACTTACTATCGGGGGGGGGGGGGGGTATTGGTCAAAATAAGAATAAGCTATTGCTTTTATATTTTAAAATTGAAGACTGTTAGCCTTTTGATAGAACCTACAAGATAATTTTTGTTCTATATAAACCGAGACATAGCAAAGCAGTGAAAAGTCCCCTACTTTATCTAATGCAACCGAGACATAGCAAAGCAGTGAAAAGTCCCCTACTTTATCTAATGCTGAAGTTCTGATGGGAAAGTTCAACCATTTTTGTCTATGCCGATTTGACTGATAGTCTTGCAGATATCTATGCGTCATGGATAAATCAAATGCCTAGGTTACAAGTCCTATACTCTTGAATCACTAAATCTGTTTCCAAAAAGATCACAGCACTAAACCACATGAAATCAACCGAAATAAGAATCCTAGAATCTTCGTTCACAAAGTTAGGGGTCAGGACAAATGATGGCCTTGTTCTAGCGTGCCCTTTGGCACAGTCATTCTATTCTAGTGACTTGGCCCCTCCCCACCACAGCTTTCAGTCGGAATAGAATGTAAGGTAATTTGTAATTTAGGATTGAGAAAAACCAGTAATTGATCCAGTTAATGGGTTACGCTGTAAAAAAGTTTTCAAATTTCCCCTGATTTTTGGTATATGGACTATAGTTAATCTATTGCTTGGTTAAGTCAGTAATAAAACCATGAGTACAGTTTAAAGAAATGACGTTTTACATTTGTTTGTTCCAATTTTGATTGATATTCTTGCAGATATTCTATTTGGTTGGATTCGGCTTGTTTTGCTTGGAGACTCTCCTAAGTTTTTGGGTGCTTCAGGTGAGGAACCCGACGTTTGCATTGGTTTTGCATTGCCTGTTCTATTTTCCTCCTTGTTTTCGGGACAAATGATAATTGTGCTATACCCCAGCAACTTTATTTGCTTATATATTGTTAAGAAATCATTTTTAACAATGTTCATAATGATCTATTTTTCTGTATGCAGAAAGTGTACCTGTATTTCAGGGGGAATAAGTGAGATTTTCTTCAAGGCTCGCAGTGACTGCTAGATCATCGTCAGTCACTTAGTAAGTGGCTAGTATATTCTTGTTCTTTCTCCTCCAACACTGTCTCCCGCCTTTAATATCTTCCTATCTATGGCTTTTTAGATCAGAGTGTTTGGTGTGTCTGTGTAACTCCAATCTTCCCTACCCTTTTGACTGATTCTTTTTTCCTTTTGGTTAGCATTGTGGCATCCCAAATTTTTTTTTTTAATTAGTGGAATATATATTGTGAGAGTGAATCCAAGGATCCTGTTATTTTGCGGTATTTCTTGATCTTTAAATCTAATCTTCGTGCGACACCGGATCACCCTCGTGAAGCGCACTGTGCGCTCATTTTTGTAATGAGATCTGGATCATTCAAATCTTATGTGGATAGTGTCCATTTGCAAATTATTTTATCTATAATTTTTTCATTTTTTTTTTTGGAAAAGTGAGAGTTATAGAATTGTACTATTTTAAATTTTGTATATTAGTTGTTTAGGATATAAAATAAATTCACATCGGATTTGAACGTCGGCATGGGAAAATCACGGTATTCAGCAAGCAGTATAGAGCGCAACTGAGCAAGGAATCTAATGAATAATATGATAACTTTTTTTAAAAAAAAAAATAAATAATGTAATTCATAATGGGAAAGAAAGCATGTTTTACCCAGCTTTCTCCTTGTCAAAAAGGTTGGCGGCGACTTAATTAAATATGTCTTGTGGTTGTGGCCCAACAAAACAAAAATGAAAAATAATACCGTGTCTTGAGGTAATTTTCAAATATTGCTGCTCATGCTCATATGATGAGAAATATAATTGAATTTCAAAGGGGTCAAATTAATTCGTCGCTTGGTAATTTTCCGTTGGCCAGTGGGGTCAACACGCCTAAAACCCTACACCACTGTATAATTTGTCAACAATAAACAAACAAAATAGTATAACCAGCATTTCACTTTAGATTTAATGCCATTTTTTTTTGTAAAAAAATGTTAAATTTTACTAAATTTTTGTAGCATGTAAGCTAATAAGTCAGCAAGATCGCACTCGTTTTCCCGTGGACCAGGAGTGGTAGAAGCAATAAGGTTTGAAGAGGGTGCATTACATGGTATCGTATACTACTAAAAGGTCACATTCAAATGGACTTGTTTTGTTCGGCACCTGGACTCACAGTTTTGTAGTGTTAGTTTTGGTTCCATGAAAGGATTAAAAAATATATGAAACAAAATAAAAGGATTACATGAAGAATTCCTGCACGGTGGCCAGGAAGTAGAGTTGCTAAAAGAAAACTTGGAAAATTTACAATGATGCATTTCTTGTAATACTAGCCATAAGTCAGGAGACGCAAACCTGAGATTTGGATATTTTGTAATATCCTGTAACATTGCCATCCCATCTTCATATTTGTTAAATATATCATTTTGAGGTATTGTTGAACTTTGTTATTATTATGCATGCCATCACTTGGTGGGGGAGAGGCAGATTTTTTTTTTTTTTGAATGGAAACTGGATTACACTAGTTCAGGACAGAACTAGTAGAAAGAAAAGTAAAATACATCAAGAGTACTAATCATCCCTCCTAACCAACCGCCTGACGAAAGAAAGGTGGTGGGTGAGCAAGGAGAACAAAAGTTTTAGTCATAGTGTGGGTAGCCTTGGCAAGGTTATCTGCTAACAGATTATATTCTCTGGGAATATAGCGCATGAGGACCTGCCAATTCCTAGATAACCAGAGTCTTGCATCGTCAATCACGTCCTTAAAGGGGTAGGACACATCACATCCCCGAGTAAGAAGATTAATGGCCTCAAGACAATCAGTAAGGACCAAGACCTTTGTGATATTTCGATTCCAGCAAATTTGGAGCCCTTGGATGATTGCAATGACCTCAGCCACCACTGGGGGAACTCGAGTGAGCTTACTCATATAGCCACAGAGCCATCTTCCATCTTCCAGCTTTATAGCCCCAGCACAACCGCTCTGACCAGATTCTAGAACAGAACCATCCGTTTCTAAGGTGACAAAACCCGGCTGGCTGCGAGTGACGTCTTCTCTTGTAGTCGAAGAATAGAACTGGCAATTGGATGCTAATTCCATATCCCAGGTGGCCCGAAATAAACTAGCATGAGCATTTTGAAAATCAATTCCCGAATCGTCTCCAAAAAGCTTCCTGCAACGAGCGACCCAAATGTCCCAACACACATATCCAAATAGAGTAGCCCAGCTAATCTTCTTTGTGAAACTCCTGCCCGCTTCATGATTCAAGTTCCATTTAATCCACTCCGTTCCTTGCAAGGTTGAGAAGGTACTCCACAGGACTGGATTGACAATGGAAATCCACCGCTCTCGAGCATTGGAACAGTCCCTTAAGAGGTGCATGATATCTTCTTCCTGAACACAGTTGAACGGACAATTTGCTTGGTCAGTTAAACCTCTACTTGCTCTGAGATATGCAGTATGAGCTTTCCCGTGAGCAACGAGCCACATGAAGGTCTTGATCTTTTCAGGAACCGGCCATCTCCATAGCTTCCTCCAAAATGGGTCATCTGAGCTGTGAGAACCTGCACAAAGAAAACGGTATGCAGAGCTAACAGAAAATGAACCATCAGAAGAAGGTTTCTAGAAATACTTATCTTCTCCTCTTTCATAACAAGGAGGATGAGAAAAAAGGATACGATCTATGGCCTCACGCTGAAACCACCTTCCTAGCTTAGCAGAATCCGATTCACCCCAGGGAAGCACATAATCCTGAACCCTTTCTGTGCTATCGACAAAAGCTTCATACCCAGGAACTAACTCGATCAAAGGTCTGTTTAAGGCAGACCAATTGTCATACCAAAAGGAAGACGAAGCGCCATCTCCAATTTGGACTCCCACACCACGTATGAACTTATCCCATATAGCACAAATGCCTTTCCAGGTGAAGGAAGAGTTCCGTTGATTTATTGGTCCATTAGTCTGATCCCAACGATATTTAGATTTAAGAATTCTGACCCATAACGTATCCTTGTTGTTTAGTAACATCCAGCAGAGCTTCATTATGAAGGCTTCATTATGTTTACGCATGTCACGAATTCCAAGACCTCCACTTTTCTTTTCTCTGGTAATCTGATCCCATGAGATGAGATGCAATTTCTTCTGATCCTCATTCTCCCCCCACAAGAAATCCCTGCTTTTCCTTTCAAGCTCTCGGATTACACCTTTAGGAATCAACATCGTTTGCATATGGTAAGAGGGCAAAGCAGATAGAACAGCTTTAATAAGGGTGGCTCTGCCTGCAAGATTTAAACAGCCCCGCTTCCAACCTGATAGTCTCTTCTGGGTTTTTTCTAAAATAGGGGCAAAAGTAATCTTATAGACTCTCTTATGGAATAAAGGAATCCCAAGATATTTCCCTAAGTCTCCAGTCAAGCGAATTCCCATGCTTTGGCTAAGACTACAAGCTCTTGAACCATTCACCTTCTTAGAGAAGCAAACTCTAGTCTTGTCTCTATTCATTCTCTGACCAGAAGCACTACAGAAAAGCTGAATACACCGAAGCATCTCCTCTGCCTGGCTCTCGGAAGCCTCTCCAAAAAGAATGAGATCATCAGCAAAGAACAGATGAGAAATGTTTGGGCCATTTCTATTAAGACGAATGGGCTTCCACGCCCCATCATTAACAGCATCCCGGATTATATGGTTGAGCCTTTCCATACATAAGGTGAAGATATAGGGGGAGAGGGGGTCTCCCTGTCTGATGCCACGAGAAGCCCCAAAGGTATGAGAGGGTTCTCCATTCCAAAGGACTTGGAAGGAGGGACTTGAGATACAAGCCATAATAAGAGAACGGATTTTCCCATCAATACCAATAGCGCCCAAGGTCTCTTCTATGAAAGACCACTCTAGCCGGTCGAAGGCCTTTTCCAGATCCACTTTAACTGCCATCCACCCCTTCCTACCGGTTTTAGACTTCATAGAATGAATAATCTCCTGAGCAACAATTATGTTATCGCTACTCTGCCGACCAGCGATAAAACTGCACTGGTGATCACCCACAAGTTTACTTATAATGTCCCGAAGACGGTTACTCAAAATCTTAGTGATGATCTTGTAGCTGACATTGCATAGAGAGATTGGTCTGAAGTCCTTTATAGATTCTGGATTATCTTTTTTGGGGATGAGAACAATATTAGTATTATTTATGGCTTTCACCCCAATAGGATTTCCAAAGGCTTCAGAAACCAGCTGAACAATATGATTCCCCACTATCGGCCAGTATTCCTGATAAAAGACTGCTTGAAGGCCATCTGGCCCTGGTGCCTTAAAAGCCCCCAGAGCGAAGGTTGCAGACTTGATTTCTTCCCTGGTTACCTTTGCATGAATCCTGCTGTAATCCATAGCTTCCAACTGAGGAAAATGCGTATGGGTTACGAAAGGATTAAAGTAATTGCCATCACTGCAAAAAAGTTGAGTGTAATAGTTGGTAGCCATCAGCTTCAATTCGCACTGGTCGAAAGTCCAGACACCATCATTTCATTTGAGACCATCAATTCTGTTTCGCCGTCTGCGGATAACAGCAGTAGTATGGAAAAATTTACTATTTTTATCTCCCTATTTCAGCCAATTACAGTGAGATTTCTGGTACCAGACAAGCTCCTCTTGAGCAAGGATTTTTGAATATTGTTTCCACAGTTCATTCTCAGTTTGGATAAGATATTGGTTATCACGACGAGATCTTGCCCTTTCAACACCCTCAATCCTTTGAAGGATAGCTTTCTTTTTACTATTAAGGTTACCCACCTTTCTTTTATTCCACTCACAGGCTTTTCTGGAGAAAGCGTTGATTTTGTCATCCCATGCACCTCGAGCCCAAGTATCCTTCACCAAGTCACTAAAATCATCTTCAATAAACCAGGCAGCTTGACAACGAAAAGGTGTTTTTGTTTTGATGGGTTCTGATGGCTCAGTTTTCAGCAAGATTGGCCTATGATCAGAACCAAATTTGCTCAAGTGATACACCTTGGTTAGAGGATAAGATCTATTCCATTCAGAATTCATAAAAGCCCAATCAATTCTTTCTTTAAGCAAACCCCGCTCCCAAGTGAATCTGTCACCAACTATATCCGTTTCAATAAGTTGAGAGTGGGAGATACAGTCTTGAAATTGTTTCATTGACCGAGCATTAGGATTAGATCCACCTTTTTTATCTTCGCTATATAAATAAGCATTGAAATCACCCAATACAATCCAAGGAAGATTAACTGTAGTACTGAAATCTTTGAGCTCCTCCCATAAATTTTGCCGGAGAATGTGATTAGGCTCAGCATAAATGCCAGAGAGGATAAAGTCAGAATTTTCATTAACAATCACCACTTTAACATGAATAGCTTAAGTAGATGAGGAAATATAATGCAACGAAACTTCTTCCATATTCCACAAAATCCAGATTCCATCGGCATAACCAGTAGCTTCCAGACGGAGCCAAGTATTAAAGCCCAATTTCCTGATAATCCTATCAGCCTTAGAGCCACTAACACGAGTTTCAGTAAGAATGAGAATTTTGATGTCTTTGCCATGAACTACATCCCTGATTCTTCTAGGAAACAATCTTGAGGCTGCACCTCTGCAATTCCAAGATAAAATATTTATAGGAATCATAAAAACAGATAATAAGGAAGAATAAAAAACCTGAATCGATAGGCATCACTGGTCAGAGACGGCTACTTCCCTGTTGCTTTCCTCACCACAATTCCCTGCATTTATTTCATTGATGGGTGCCTGGGAACTTTGTGAAGCTGGAGCTTGAACATTATACATTTCCTGGTTCATTTGTGGATCTTGAGGAACCGTCAAGCATGTTTGAGCAGTGGGGGGATGGTCACTTCCAATGTGTGAGTCCAAAGCCATATGTTGCGGAGCATCAAGCTTTTTGGCCTTATTTGAGTCAATCACAATACTAGCTCCCATGCTATTAGCATTCTCCATAAGGTGTTGTAAGTTAATGGGTCCATTTTGAGTTAAGGATCCAAAGACAAGGTTATGTCCTCTGCCATTATGCTTGCGCTTGAATTGAGAGGTGTGGACTTTGACATTAATAATCTTTTTGCCCTTTTCTTTGTTAATCGCTTGATCACAGTCCATACACACTTTCGGCCCCTTTACCACGTCCGCCCGTTGATTAGCTGGTCCATCATGCGTTGTTTGACCCAGCCCATGCTGGCCTTCAATTGCCAATTGCTGGCCCATAACCACGGGGCCATCCGAAGCCATAATCTGGCCCAATTTCATTTGACCATCGGGTCCCACCTGTTGGGCTTTAATGTTCACAATGTCTGCTGCACACACCGACTCCACTTGAGGTTTAGGATTCTTCCGGGTTGACTTTTCCTCCCTCCTACTTTTGCTTGTCTTATCCATATCAGACCCCTTTTCAATAGCTCCTACTTTGCTGCAGCTGGGATCACCGTTTTCGAACATGGATATTAGATTATCTATCCGTTGGTTTTGCTCTGGTTCTCTGCCAGTAGAAGATATCTAGACCGTTTCCTTTCTTTTCCAAAGCTGCTCCGCCGCCCCCTTCTTTCTAGCTGACTTAGGTTGCTCGCGGGAAGAGACCTCTGGATCCATTTGTTGAAGGACTTCGAATCTTGAGCCAACTCCTTTCTCTCTACTCCTTAGGCTTGATCGGACAGGGGAAGGCGTTGGAGATGGCTGTTTTCTCTCCAAATCCGTGACAAGATGGCAAGATCTGACTCTGGGCTTGACTTTCATCCACGCGCCGTATTCCTCTTCAACTGCTATACCAGGTACGGACAGCAGAGGCCTCTTCTCATCTAATTGTTTGCCATTTATCGTCACTGGAGCTTGGCTGGACATAGTTTCCAATGATGTCTGTGTATCCATTAATCCCTGGGAATTGGTTGAGCACGTTTCCAAGGTATGACCGTAAAGGCCACACTTAAAGCAAATGACATTTAGTCCCTCATATTCAATCGTGTAGACATGGTTACGGAGAATAAAACGATATTGAAGTTTGTTGTTTAAGTCGACCTCCACACTAACTCTGGCATATTTACCCCTTTCCACGGTATTTCTGTTGTTCGCTTGATGAGCTAGGGTATTCATATCCACTTTGAGAGTTCGACCAATCAGATTTCCAATCTCAAACATACACTCTTCAGTATACATATGCAAAGGGAGGGTGGGAATTCTAATCCATACAGCAACTTTCCTGACCTTATTGCAATATGGGTTGAAATTCGGATTCCACCTCTGAATTGCAAGGTAGTGGCCTTGTATTAGCCAAGGCCCATCAAAGAGAAGTTTATCGCGTAATGATTTATCTGCAGTTCTGAAAATAAAATAATTGTTGGGTAGGTCAATGATCTCAAAATTTTCTGATCTGAGAAGCCATTTAACCCGGTCCCTCATCATATGGAGATTTGGCTTTTTCCCTAGCACTGTCAGGATCAACGCCTCTTTCCATGGTCTGCATAGATCCTTTAGTTTCTCATTTGATATACTAAGGGAGGGAATAGAGCTCAGGGAATTCCTCTGTTCCTCTGATAAGCTAGGAGCCAAAGCCTCTTCCTCTTTGAGCCATTCATCCATTTGGTCTTCAAAGTCCTTATCTAAGCTCTTCTCCTCCTCACCTAAAAGCTTAGATTTATAAGAGATTTGGCTTCTTGGATTCTATTTCACAGTATGCTTCTGCTGGTCTGTAATAAGAACTTCACTCTGTTTTGGGGTTTCCTCCATCTCAATGTCATTGTTCTTCGTTCCCTGCTTCTTAGGATTAATGCCCCTGATTTCTGTGGCCATTTTCTTGATGTTTCTCCCTAACAGCTCATCTTCTTCCATAGTTTTCCCATCCCCTTCGTCGGAGATAGTCTCAGTGATCGTCATTCCAAAGATCCGATTGGTTCTGGGAGAGGCAGATTTCAAACTTTCTTATTTAAAAAAATCAATAGTAAACTAATTGGCTCTAGCTTTGTGGTAGGTGAATAGGGTGATTTTGATGGCATAATAATGCGAAGCCGTAAATTGATAGCACAAAAGCAAAGGAACATTTAATATTGACACGAAGCTGCGGTAAAAATGTATCTCTAAAATCTCTCAAAAGACGAAGTAACTCGATAAAATCGAAGAATACCCAAAATTCTCGTAGAACGTTGGTAACACGAGCTTGTAACCTATGTGGGGGCCCATAAGGTGATGGCACACAGATCAGGCGTAGCCTAGTTGAGTTGTCAATGCGTTTGCTGGCCAGCCCATTCTGAGTTGGGAGTTGAGTCCTTCGTCTGAGCCTCGTGGTTTGTAGACAAGAGGGCTATTAAAATATTAATATAGGGTCTGTATATTAAGTAGCTTGTGTAGTGCATCCTATTTTGTTTTTGTATATAAATAGTCTGTATATTCACATGTTATTATAGTCAAGTTTGATCTGAGAGATAGTGGACTAAAGCGCAAGATTTTTTCAGGGTGTCTTCTGCTACAGGCCTTTGAGACTTGAAAAAAGTACAAGCCTAAACAAAAAATAAAGGGACAATTAAACTTAAGTCTCAAATAAGAGAAAATACAACTCAAAGGTCCTTTAAAACCTCCAATTTGTAGTGAAGTCCCGTGGCACATTTAGGTAATATATTTTAAATGTGAAAAGATTAAAAAGCCCTTAATGAATTTGAGAAAGAGGCTGAGAAATTGAAATCCTTAATAAAGGAAACTGACCACCAAAAACGTTGAGAGGCTGAAAATAGAGAGCGAAAAACGGCAACACAATCCATCGGATCAGTTATGCGAGTCATCGAGAACGAAGAGATAAGAGGTCAAAGACATAGCAGCTTGAGAGTGGAGAAGCTCTAATAAGGGAGGGGAGAGAGAGAGAGAGAAATAGATTGGATAATTATTGAGGGTTATTGAATAATAACAGTATTTTCACTTATTATTCACATAGTCTCAATTGTAAAAGCTCACTTTAAGCTCTGATTTCTGGCTTATTAGGAAAAGTCACTTTCCCCTTAAAAGCCTAATAGCTCAAAAGTTATCCCAAACATATATAAAAAGCCAAAACATTTCATAAGCCCAATTGGCCCTTCTAACTACACGATTGGCATGATCATAAGCCATCCCAAATATGCTCCAAATCTCACGTCGAATAATTGAAAGATGAATTAAAAGTATACAACGTTAAGGAAGGAACAGACTACCATAGAATATTTTCCCCAGTTGTTAAAATGATCACTTGCTTTGGAAGGGTTGTTGAGAGAGCTTGAGGTGTAAGAGGTGGACATCTTGACTAAAGCTGTGCCCCAACTTTGTGTGGTGCATCCTCTTTCTTTGTGCCTCTCTTTCCATGTGTGACTTGTACTTACCAACAGGGGCAATGCGTGAGGCTGGCTGGCTTCACAGAGCATATTACTCTCTAAGGAGACATTTAATGTAGGGGGATATGCCTTTGTTTCATTAGGAGATATGTTTTTTTTTTCATTGCCTGTGATGAAAGATATTGTGATTTTGACTACGACTGAACCTAAAAATTCTATTGTTCTCTAACTCAGACCGGACCAGCGGAACCAAACCGGAAACTGGCCAACTGGCCAGTAAACCCGTTCGGTCCGGGTCTAGTTTTTTTTTTTTTTAAATCATTTTTTTATATTTTTTCTTTAGAATTTTATACTATAAAACTAAAATCTTCCATCTCTTATTGATTTGGTCCCGGTTTGACTCCAGTATGATTCACTGACCTTTGACCCAATACCCCGACCGGTTCACTGATCGGTCCGGGTTTAATTACCTTAGAAAATTCATAAGCTACAGGTCACTAATTACGGCTCAACAAACCTCTTTTATATTCTTGATTGTGCTTTGATTAAACGAGCATTTCTGTCTTCTATAGTTTGTTGTTAGTAGTGAAGGAAGTTGTCGAGTGTAACATTACTCTACACAGAATAGCAGCCATCGGAGGAAAATATAATACTACTATCACTCTATAGCTTATGTTAGTCAGTACCTGGATAATACTACGAGTACTATTTTTGACTTACAAAGGTCCTGACCTGCACGTGGTTGATATTGCTCTCTAATTCAGGGACATTTAATGTAAGATGAGTCTGTCTTATGTTTCAGTTTATTACTTTATTTGTTCTGTTTCAACTGTATTTGGGCTTCACTGTTTTGTATTAGTTCCATAATCTCATGATGATGATGATGAGTAAAGAAAAATTTGCTTGGTTGACTGCCTACCTACATCACAAGGTTTCATTCATATTTCTAAAGCCTTGTACTCCACTGCTACTTAATACTCCTATAAGATATTTACATAATTTGATTATACTAAGGAAGTTAGTTAAATTAGTTAATATGGTATGTGTTTTTTAAAATATCTCAGTCATTTTCCTTAATTCGCTCATTCCCTTTCCTTCTTGATTATGGCTGAGAGAACATCAATAAGGGTAAATTAGGTAAAAATTGATAAATATAAAAACTATGTCTTATATTTAGGACCAAGATCAATTCCTTAGATATGTCTTATATTAAGGATAGAATGAGTATTTCTAAATTAGTTGTAGTGCTGTATGCCCCTACAATTAATTAATTCATCTTTATTATTATATTGATATATTTTTTATATTTGTCGATTCTCTTTTAACAATAATTAAGGAGGAGGGGAAATGAAAGAATTAAAAAAAATAACTAGGTTTTTTTAGAAAATACATATTATATTAATAAATTTAACTAACTTCCTTAATCTAATCAAGTTAAGTAAACGTATCTTATATTAAGAATCGAAGAGAGTAATATTATTATTATTATTTGGGTGAAAGGAAGTATTATTTATTTTATCATTCATGACACTGCTCATAGAATCAGAATTTGCAACTCTGATTCATGACATACCATTGTCTGTATAGCTCATCATATCGTAACCGTCATTCAACATTTCTTGAAAAAAATTAATTAATTAATTGGTTTGGGGTATATATATATATATACACATACATACACGTACGTATCTTCTTTTATAATATTTTTAATTAATTTAAATGAGGTCTAAGTCTATCGTCTTTTTTTTTGTTTACACCCCGGTGTCCCACCCTTTTTTAGAGGTAGACTAATCCGGAGTTACTCCCTGATGTAGAGAAACTTCCCAGGGATTGAATTCGAGCCCTTGAGGTAAATGGCGGGAGATGCACCTTGACTCCCCCTTTCAAACCATCCGAACCACGCCCCTAGGCATAAGTATATCGTCTTTAACCAGGCGTGCATAATGTTAAAACAACAACAATAATAATCCCCAGTTGCAAAATAATACAGTCATGAAGACGAAAAGTGAACCTATTGTATCAAAACTATTTGATAATGGCTTTGTAACGTTGTAAAAGGACCATGGAAACTAAATAAATGTAAGCGATTGCGTCATGCACAAACAAAAGTCAAAATAAAACTTGGCTTATAACACTTTTTATATATATATATATATATATATGAATACTCCTAGAGATGGCCAAAAAAGGAGGGAGAGAGCTCCTAGAAAAAGACAGAGAAGTGGAGTAAATATTCTTTCAACCCAATAAATTAAACAACTGATTTTTTTCAAGAAAATAAAAATGTATGCATTCCTGATTCCTCCAGCTCTGAAGGAACACTAAATGGTTCGTTTTTAAATTAGAATCAACAAGGTTTTGCATAATTATATGGTGTTTGAGTTGAACTCCTTTCTAAATTCAAATAATTGTTTAGTGGTGTGATTGATTGTTTTGCTACAAACCTTTGGCTTAGAAACTAGAATAGTGGAAGCAGATTTTTTATGCTTTAATATAATATATTACATGTTGGCTACTGTCAACAGTATTTGACTTGTTGGCACTTGGCAAGAAGAAGAAGAAAGAGAAAGAATTGAAGCATATTCTTTAAGAACCTTATTAACATCATCCTTTTTTGCTGATGTCAATTTTTAAATTTTTGTGATTCTTGATTCTATTTATAAATAAATTTTTTTTATAAATTTAATCCTTTTTATAAGTATTTTTTATTTTTTATTTGAAAATCTAAACTTCTTTTTCTTAATTTATCTTTATTAAATATTTATTCTCTCTCATATCTTATAATACTCATTAACTCTCATATTTTTTTATCTATTTTCTTTCCTACACTCTTTTCATAAATAAGGGTATATATGAAAAAAACATGATATTTTTGACATATTTATTATTTTTAATTACCAGTTCATTTTACACAATAAACAAAATTATTTATAAATAGCATCGAAAAGATTACTTTGCTGGGATGTGGTCCTTCATCAAACCCCCTCATCTTCAAGCAATGTTCATGACACGTGGCATGTCTAAAATCCAACCTCCACTTTCTAAACCACTCGGCCTTCAGTTCCTGTTATGATCCCAAAAATATCTGGTATATTTCTATTTCTTCATTTTTCTTAATCAGCGGAACAAAGAAAAATCTTGTGAGAAGACGCGTTTAACCCTGGCCTAATGATTCATTACATCCACATAGGCTCCTTTCTAGAATTACAGTAAAGCGCCACTTTGTACAAAACAAGGGGTAGTCACAGGAAACACAAGAAGAAGATCACAACTCAGCTTTTTATTCCCGTCACCATTTCCCACCATTTTTTTCTTTTATTTTCTGCCAAACAGCCTTTGGTTTCAATCCCACCTCTCGTTTTATTTGTGCCCCAAACTTGTTCTTCAAATATGTCCCATCCCATCATCATCATCATCAAAATCTTCAGAACCAACCTCAAACTTCTCTCAGCTTCTCTCTGTGAAGACAGAGAGACAGAAAAAAACAACAAACAACAACAATGGCTGCTTGCACAGTGTACACAGCAACACAATCTCTCAACACAAAATGCTACATCTCATCTTCATCAAAATCACATTTGGATTATTTTCCTCAGAAACAGCAGCTAGTTATTTTCAGGAGGAGAAGAAGCAGCCCATGTGTAATAACATGTGGTGCAGTAGCAGGTGATCATGATGAGACGGTGGTGATTGGTCTAGCTGCAGATTCAGGCTGTGGAAAGAGCACATTCATGAGGAGACTAACAAGTGTGTTTGGAGGAACAGCAGAACCACCCAAAGGAGGGAATCCGGATTCCAACACTCTAATAAGTGACACCACAACAGTTATTTGCTTAGATGATTATCATTCATTGGACAGAAATGGAAGGAAAGAGAAAGGGGTCACAGCACTTGATCCAAGAGCCAATGATTTTGATCTCATGTATGAACAAGTTAAGGCACTTAAGAATGGAGTTTCTGTGAAGAAACCTATTTATAATCATGTCACTGGTCTCTTGGATCCTCCTGAGCTCATTAAGCCTCCCAAAATCTTGGTCATTGAAGGTTTGCATCCAATGTAAGCATTTTCTCAAAAACTAACGTTTTGTTTTGTTTTGTTTCATTTTCTCATCATCAGTTTAGTTTATAAATAATCTTGTGTTCATATTGAAGGTTTGATCTTCGGGTGAGAGAACTGTTGGACTTCAGTATCTACTTGGACATCAGCAGTGAAGTGAAATTCGCTTGGAAAATTCAGGTAAGCACAAAAAAATAAAAATAAAAAGCTCATCATATGAATTCATCAAATTTCTACAAACTTTTTAAAGGTTTCTTTCATCTAAGTCTTCCTTGTTGTGATCTGACATTTATTACAGAGAGACATGGCAGAGCGAAGGCACAGCCTTGAAAGCATCAAAGCTAGCATTGAAGCTCGGAAACCTGATTTTGAAGCTTATATTGGTAATATATTCCATCAAACCTTCAACATCTGGCAGTCTAAATTATTATTTAGGTTTACTCTTGAACAGCAAAAAAGAAGGACCTATAAGCATATTAAAAGTATAAATTTTACTACTTATTAATTTTTGGTTTGGTCTACCAATTTGATTAAAATATCTTTCAAATCAAATCAGTCATTGAATAAGTAAAAACACATATTTAAAGTTCATTATTTTGACTATGATAGAATCATACCATAACCAAAAGGTAGTTTCGTTACAAATGATTTGAGAAGGCATTTTAGAGAAACCAACACACATTTTTAAGAAATAACTAATTTAACTAAGTTCCTTTATCTACCCAAATTAATTAAGTAGATCTTATATTAAGGACCGGTGGTAGTAATATGTTTGTATACTTATATTATGTGTGTAAATAATACAGCATTATGCTTGTTATAAACTCGTGCACTACTTACTTTGCATGCAGATCCTCAGAAGCAATATGCAGATGCAGTGATAGAAGTGTTGCCAACACAGCTCATTCCAGACGATAATGAAGGAAAGATTTTAAGAGTGAGGGTAATACAGAAAGAAGGGGTTAAGCATTTTAGCCCTTCTTACTTGTTTGATGAAGGTTCTACCATTTCCTGGATACCATGTGGCAGGAAGCTAACTTGCTCTTATCCTGGCATTAAATTCTCCTATGGAACAGAGACCTACTATGGCCATGAGGTGCTGCCAACAACTTTACATCTTCTATTTTCATGTCTGTCATATTATGAAAATTTCAAATTAAAGAAGAATTAACTAGTCTCAAGATCATATATATATAGGATTATTCAGTTAGAATTTTATCAGCATGCTGATGTGTTTTACTCCCTCCTGGTGAGTCTGGTCATTAACATAAGATATATTTACCTAATTTACTTAGATAAAGGAAGTTAGTGTATATGACATGCATTTTCTAAAACATCCTAGTCATCTTCCTTAATTCCCTCCTTCCCTCTCCAAATAGAAAAATTAGAAAAAAAATTGACAAATATAAAAACTATGTCTTACACTTAGGACCAAGATAAACTCTTCAAATATGTTTTATATTAAGGACCAAAAGGGGTATTATACGAGATCTTCAGTCCCAGAAGTTGACCTTGTGATTTTAACTTTGTTTTTTTCACATGGGACAGGTATCAGTTTTGGAGATGGATGGGCAATTTGACAAACTAGATGAACTGATTTACCTTGAGAGCCATCTCAGTAACCTGTCAACAAAATTCTATGGAGAGGTCACACAACAGATGTTGAAACAAGCTGATTTCCCAGGAAGCAACAATGGGACAGGTCTTTTCCAGACCATAATTGGTTTGAAGATTAGAGATTTATATGAACAAATAATAGCCAGCAGGGCTAAGACTCCAGTAGGAGCAGCACAAGCCTAGAGAGAACCTGCCATTATACATATTGAACAAAGCAGGCTCTGAAACACCCACCACAATCATTTATTCTATTGTATTTTGTAATATCCCAAAATACATGCAAAGGGCTAAATATAATAGATAGTGAAATAAAAGAGTTTAATGGCACTCTAATTAATTTTGCCATGATCAAGAGTTAATTGCTACTTGATCTTGAGGATAGATTTGGGAAACAAAATGAAGGGCCAAGATTGGTCTTATAAAGTAGAAGTAATGATGAAGATAATTAAAGCAATTTCCTTATCTTTTCCTCTTATGTAGACACAAGGCACATGCAAGACCAAGTGTAAGACCAAGTCAACACACTTTCTTCCCTTTTTCTACAAGAAAACCGTCCCCTTCTTGTTCTATTCTTATGCAATATTTCGTCCAAGCTTTGAGTAAGAGAATTTAATTGATATACTCTTACACTTAAAGTCAACAAAAGTGGCTAGGATTTAATCAATATACTTCCTTGACCTTATGCATATGTTGGACGTTCAAATCACAAAGGAAAGAGAGAGAGAAGTTAATCAAAGGATATCCTCACCTTTTTGCCCAAGCACAAGTCGGTCAAGCATTTCAAGAAAAAAGAAAGAAGGAAAGAGAAAAGCTCACTCTTCTTGTACCAATTACACCTAGATAAGTTAACCAAAAAAAATGTATGACCAAGGAATTAATATTAGCCACTATTTTCTCTCCATTTGGTCCAACTTTTCGGTCAGCTCTTAAGGGATAATGGAAGCCAAAAATCTGATTATTCATCACTCTCTCTCTCACTCTCCAAGTCGGTTGCTGCAGCTCCAACGAAAGAGAAAGAAGAGCAAGGTAAAGGTGAGACTTTCAATCTTGATTTTCACCTCCTTAACCTCATTAATGGCTCAAGTGTTCTTCATAAACATTATTCCTCTTGATGAGAGCTTCATTTCTATGGTTTTAGAATTTCAAGAGGAGGTGTTTTGAGCTATCATCCAAGAACAAAAGCTGAAAAACCAAAGAAAGGAGCTAAGGAGAAACAAGAGGTGAAGGGGTGAGTATTGGCTTCAATTTGAGCTATTGGTTATATTGGTTGAATGAGTATTTTGGCATGTGTTAATCTGCCCTGATTTTGGCCAAACAAGGGTTTGGGTAATTCATGATATTTTGGTTATGTTATTGGTGGTTTATGATGATTAGAAACCATTTGACATAGTTTGATGCTGAAATTGGAAGTTGGTAATTGTGGGAATTTATTTTGAATTTTCTGCCAAAACAGGACATTGGGAATGAGTGGGAATTTGCTCATTTTGATGTTACCATTGTGTTCTACATGAAAAATTATGTGGGAATAGCCCTGGGTTGTGAATTTTGGGTAATTGAAACTTACAATGCAAAACTGGATTTTCTGCCTGAACAGAATTCCAGCAAGGTACTCCACTTGTGTGGTATTTTTGGATAACTAAATGATCTCTAAAAATTATGAAAATTTCCAGTCTAATAGTTCACATGACAAGCTTCAAAATGGACACATGTTGGGTGTCATTCCGATTTGTGTGCTGGGAGTTATGATTTTTCAAAGTTTGGGGTTGAAACTGGAAGTAATTCTGGAGCGGTATAGGATTTCTTATAATTCTGTATTTTTGTGGTTATGGAAAGCATTGATACATATTTTTCCTGTATAGAGGACTTCAATAGCTTTCCATAGGACTTGCGATCATCTCATTTCGATTTTTATAGAATTAGTTATGATTTTTCAAAGTCTAGAGAAAATTTTGGCAGATTTGGTTCAAGTGTGCGAAAATTTAAAGGTAATGGTACATGGTAATATTGTTGAACTCTGAGGTTAGGAATTGGTCTTTTAGGTTAATTGACCACTTTATCTTTTTAGTTGACTTGATTAAATGTCCCTAATGATAATCAACTTGAGTGTTTGAATTAAAGAATTGGATTAAGTAATAACCTATCGCCCGTAATTCTAATTATAGGATTTGACATTTGCCCTGCACGTGATAAACTAGTGCCAGTGCACGAGTGGAAAAAACAAGGTGGTGACCCTCTCTCTTATATTGTGTATGATGCATTGTATGCATGCCTTGTCATTAAATGACGATGAACGGAAATGCTGTTGTGAAATATACTGTTGTGAAACATTGCCGTTGTGAAACAATGTCATTGTGTAACATTGCCATTGTGAAACATGCTGATGTGGAATATGTTGTAGTGAACTATGCCGTTGTTGTGCTTCTGAATTGTGATTTGCTTACATACTTTGTGATTGTACATGTTATAAGTGAACTGTTACTATTGGGATTCTTTTGAATCTCATTCTTTCCATTAACTAACCTACAGTCAGGGCAAGCAGTTCAAAGGAAAAACAAGTGACGAAGGGCGGTTAGAGCTCCTAGCAAGGAGTTTTAATTTTGGTAGTTGGTTGTCATATTTTATTGGGGAATAGTTGCACTTGCTGTATATATTGAATAGTGTTGTGTAATCCCTTGTATGGGAAATTGTAAATGGGCAATGTGCCCTACAAACCCTTTATTAAGTAAACGAAATCCGAGCATTGTTGGGAATTTTTGATTGCATTCTGATATGCATGAATGAAACTGAACTGCACAGGCCAATTATATTCGAAATGTGAACGTGAGACCACACTAAACAGGTTCTGGAAAAGTTTTAAATTAATCGTTGGTCTCTATTTCAACTTAATAACACATTCTCGAACTATAAATTTGACTATTAAGGTAGGGGGTTACATATTTCCTGTTGATTTGTCTAGTTTTTGGCTGTTAGTCATGAAATTGATAATACTCTGGGTGAACTGTCCCAGAAGATTGGAAAGATTTAGGATTATAGCAGCAAAAAGAAAAAAATGGGGAAGGGGTTGAAATGAAAGAGAATAATCTCTAGAAGGGTGATGTTTAAATAATAGAGTAATTCTAGCCTATTCATCATAAAGAATATTCTTATTCTGTTCTCACAGCCAAACTGATGACAATCTTATTCTATGCCTCACAATTAATAGCCTTTGAGGCTTAAACCATCTCCAAAAGAATCACAATACCATCAGATTATGAACCATACAAGAACTTTAACCTCATTGAGAGAAGTATTTTACAAAATATGGGGAATTATGGTAAGGCTTGGGTGCATTGGTTTTGATTCAAAGATGACATGCACCTGTTGTGACGGGACTTTCTTCTGGAAAAGAACATTGCAATTTTTCGGAAAAATTTCTTCTTCTTCTTCTTCTTTTTGCTCTCTGTTTCTAGGGCTGATCCAGTAACAACATTATTTGAAGGAACATTAGTTTGGTCAGATTTATCAGCATTGCTTTTCTGCTCTTGGTCAGCCTTCCACTTTCGTAACTCCTGTTCTACCCCCAATTTTCCTTCTTGAGCCTTCTCAGCTTTCTCAGTTGCCATCTTCAAGGATTCTTTTCTTGCAGCCAACTCTTGATTCGCTTCCTCCAACTTATTTAAGCTATTCAACTCAGAGTCCTTAGCAATCTCTACTTGACAATTAGCAGCTACTATCCTTGAATCAGCCGACTTCTCTACCTCACGTGCACGCTTTCTGAGTTCATAATATTCTTTCAGTCCTACAAGTGTTATCTCAGAGGGAGAATCCATGTCATTGTTGTTTTTAGCTGATTCACTATCTTGCACTGCTTTAACTGCTTCTATTGCCACCTTCTCGTAGTACTTGGCATCCTCTAACTTCGTCTGTGCTGCCTGTAACCTGCTTGCCACTGCACTTGCTTTGGCCTTGGCTTGTTCAGCCTCTTCCTTCGCTTCACACAGCTCTATCTCAGCTGAATGAGCAAGTGATTTAGCATAATCAGCCTTTTGTGCTGCCTGCTCCAGTTTCTTATCAAGTCCAATCATCTCTCTGGCTCCTTTCTTTTTAATCTCAGCTGAAGCTATTTGAGACTTTATCTCCAGTTCAGCTTTGAGAGTTGCAACTGCAAGAGAGACTGTTTCCTCACTTCGCCTAATAGTTGTAATAACTGAGTCAAGTTCAGCAGATGCTTTCTCTATGTTGATTTTCACTTCCTCAATTACCTTTTTTGGTTCTTCATCCTCCTGTTTTAATTTGGATTCCATATATGCTGCTAATTCAGATTTCAAATCAAGCAATAAAGAAGAAGATGCATCCAGTTTAGATTTGAGATCCTTCATTGCTAAGGCTTGATGGTTGAGTTTCTGGAGCTTCTCTTGTGCATGTTGAAGTTCCAGTATCCAGTTGCAGCAATCCTTACCTACTGCTGTTTGTGCCAACTTCAATGACTCCAACTCAAAAGTCAAATATTTCAGTGACTGCTCAATTTTTTTGGAGGCAGCAACAGCCTCTTCGGCCATTTTAACAGCTACATCCTTTTGAATCACCAAACAAGCATGCTCATCATGCAATCTCTTAAGTTCCTCGTTAGCAGAATTTAAATCTGAAAGTGCAGCTACGTGCATGGATTCATTAGCAATTTCCTGCTCCAACTCTTCAGCTTTGAGCCTCGCAGCTTCTGAGGCTTGGGTTGCTTCATGCTCTTCATTTTGTGCCTTCTCCAAGTTTTGTTGTAGTTCTTCTATAAGTCTGTTAGTGCTGCACAAATCCTCAGGTAGCTGGAACTTGTCTTGTCTCCTCAGCTCGGCAATCTCCTCTGATATTTCAAGTTCTACCCCCATACTCTTGGATCTCTGTGATACCAGAAAAATAAAATTAACAGTTACTTTCAAGTTTTAACTGTCAAAGCCTCAATGTATGCATGTAACAGTGATTCTAGTAACGGTTTTCCATTATATTTGGCATAAAGAATATATTTTCTTAGTGGCCAAAGAAGCACTGTTACTACACATGAAACTGCGAACAACGGGGACCACAATTTGAACAACACGATCATCAGATTGATTAATATCTAACAACGTAAGTGATACAGTGATTGTCTCAAATTATTTCCCAATCGTATTTGCTTTATTTTCACAAGGCAACCAGAAAAGCAGAAGGTTCCTTTACATATAGTGCATGAAGACCCATGGAGCTCTAAGCGAATGCTGTAACATGCTAATCATAAAATGGAAAAACTAAAAATGAAATATAGGCATAAATTAAATTCTAGCAACAAGAAGCCAGAAAGTAATACCTTCTGGATATTCTGAGCACGATGGGCTTTCCAATCTATGCTTCCTCCAAACCTGGAAACAGCTTCTTTGACAGACTCAATCGGCGTAGTAGTATCGATGTCGCCTTTTTTCCCATTCAAGCAGCTAAAAGTTCTTGGAATTCTCCTGCCTTCTACCTGAGCAGTGATTGGCTTTTCTACAATAGAAGGGGCTGGCTCTTCCGCATGAGCAGGAGGGACATCAGGTTGTTGTTCTACACAAGCAACCACATGAGGTTCTTCTACTTGAGCCGGAACTTCAGGTTCCACTTTTCTATTTCTAAAGAAATTGGGTGAAGCTTTAATATATCCATTGTTATCTGGTAGGTCAATTGCTTCAGCAATTCCTATAGGGAATCCTTGAACTGGCATCTTTTCAGCAGTTTCCATAGAGGGTTCTGAAAGTGGAACCTTTTTCCAAAATAGCAATGGAGTATCAGTAGAATCTCTAGAATCCAAGTCAGTAGTAGAAAATAAATAAGAAAAAGAAAAAATAAAATTGCAATTCTTAGGAGTTGATTGTCTGGTACAATATATTTATGACATGCAGGGTTCTGAATGAAATATATATACGGAAGAATTGATATCAAACACCTAAAGATCATTATTTTCTATAAGCAAAAGAAGCATTGAAAATATTCAGAGGAGAACAAAGAAAGAAAAAGGAACAACAAATGGGTTTTGTTCATCATCAGAACAGGCAAATGATTGATGTCATCTCTAAGCGTCAAATGCGTCGAGCTGATACATAATGCAATCACACAAACATTACACGTAAAGGTAAATCCTATCAATGAAATGAAGGAAAACAGAAAAAATATAAATCCATTATGATCCATCTAAATAGGATACTAAGATTAATACGAAATGAGACGATTCCCAACTCAGATTCACACGATACCGATTTGATTCAGCTTCATTATTAACAAATTGGACGAGAAATACTCACGCAGATCAAAGAAACATCAAATCAAACCAGACCTGGATTCCAGGGGGAAACAGAACCCAGGTTCAGAGGCGAAACGGTGAACCAGAGAACCAAGAGAAGAAGGTTAAAAGGAGGCAGAGGAAGAAGTTGGAGGCGAGGAAGGAGGAAGAAACAGCGAAATGGTGCTGCATGCAAACCCTCTTCCAGGGCTTCCAACTCAGACAAACGATACGTACGTCCTCCATAAAATTGGAAGAAGAAGAACGAGAAAATGCCATTCGAACACGTGGTGGGATACGAAAATCTTCTCCAATTTCCACCACTATTAAGTTGCACTCATCTTCATCATCATTCCACCTAAGCATCCGTGATTTTTACATTTTAGATTTAGATTAGATGGTCTTCAGAAATATAATTAATTAATGCCGAGGGCTATAATTATTAAAAAAGCGGAATTAGACATTTTTATGTGACTTAAAAATGAACCTCACTATTTTATAAGGGTTGAGGGATAATTTTGTCCCGTAGGTTTTTCAAAGGCAATTTTATTCCGGAAATGTAAAAAAAGGAATAATTTTATCCTAATCATTATCTTAGTTAATTTTAACCATTAGTTAATTAAATATGCTGAACTGGCAGTCTACGTGCAATCTATGCCATATTTATTAAGATGCAAATTTATCTCAGAAGTTTCAAATTTAACTCTGAAAGAAAAAATGAAGTAGATGACACATAAAATTTTAGGGTAAATTTGAACCTTAACAAAAATAACGGGATGATATGTGAATTGTTAGCTTATTATATTTAGTCAACTAATCATCAAAATTAATTGGAATAATGATCTGGACAAAATTACTCTTTTTTTTACTTCCAAGGCAAAATTATCCCTCTGTAAAAACTTTCAGAACAAAATTACCCCCTAACCCTATAAAAAATTGAACACATTTTCTCAAGTGATGCTTGAAATTTTAGGTACAAGTCACATTATTCATTCATCACCTAATTTGCAATAGGTTTCATATTATTGATCTATTAATGTTTATAATTTTCATCTTTTTCTGAATTTATCTAATTTCTAATATTAAATATTTTTAAATTTGACATTATAATCTCATAAGTTTGAACTCCAGATTCGGAGGTAAATATTACGTTCACAAAAATTATATTTAAAAAAATAAAACCACTTCTACCAATGTTACGCTAATTCAATCACACCATAAAAGAAAAATTGATCTTGCTGGCAAACCGATGTAGAAATACCGTTTTTCATAAGTATTAAACACTATGCTCCTACGTAAGTGACAAAAATTGTGTGGTAGAGCATTTTCATGATTCTTTTTTTTTTTTACAGCAAAAAAATCTAAGCACCCATTTAGTACCCAAGACGTTGGCCAAAAAAATTTAGCATCCAAAATGCACAAGGGTGAAAAATAATGCAGTGATTGCAATATTGAAGCCCCGCCCAAAATTTTGGTTGGTCTATGGTTTCACATGTACTTCAAATTCAACCTGTGCAAAACTTTGTACTGATCAACATCCAGCTCAATGCATACAGCAAGCAGTAAGATAGGCTTGTAAGATAATTGATCTGGTGATACCCTATACCTAAAATAGGAATCTATATCTATGGTACAATAAAGATCAGATTCCAGGTGTAACAATCCACACTATGAAAATTATATATGCTAGAAGAGTGCCACAGAAGGCAGAGCAGGTGCATCTAGATTGTTGCAGGGTCATTGATCACGCCGAGGAAATCATCTTTTATGGTACCAATGCAGAACTGCCAAAGAAAAAGCCACGCATGAAGTTAGATAAGTTAGTTCCAGAAAATCACAATGGAACATAAAGCTTGATATTAATTCCCATATCATAAGGCAGCAGTAACTAGAGTTTTGCACTTGTCTTTTACAAGACTGAAAACTGGCACAGACACAAATTTTTTAGGCTTTTAGACATACAGCTTACAAAACGATTGTAGCAGGGGAAGCAAATCAGAAAACATTAATTAGAGTTTCTTACAGAAAGAGCGTGTTGTCTGCTCATTATTTCAGACAATGTTGGAGGGTGTTTTCTGTAGCTCAAAGCTAAAGTGATTATGCAGCACCCAAGATTTAAGACTGTGATTTGCAAATGAGCAAAAGGCTGAAGTTTTCAAAAACTCAGATGAAAGCCTCTGTTGGGAAATCTGAGTTCTTTTATAGAAAAATCCAAAGCTCACAACCATATGTTTTCAAAACAAATATCTGCCATTAGAAATTCTAATATTCTAGTAATTCATGTTTCCCAATGAAAAATTTAGCATATAGTTATCTGCTTAACTCAACATCCATCACAGACGATACAATAGGCAATAAAGGCATACAATTTCAGTTGCATCCACTCGAGTACCAATAATCTTTAGTCTGACTTCACTATCTTTCTGAATCTTAACCTGCAAGAGACCAAGTGGTCAATACTAAAGCAAATATTACAACATTAAGTAAAAGAAAAGAGGGGGAAAACTGTGTGTGTGTGTGTGTGTGAGAGAGAGAGAGAGAGTGAGAGAGAGAGAGAGGTCATGACATACCGATCCATCTGAAGTAGTATAATTTGGCATGTCTCCTGATTGGAACTCCATATCATCCGGAATCAACTGAAATGAAAAACACGACAGAATTGTAACAGAAGCAAAAAGGGCTTCGAACTTGAAGCATTTCCAGTTATGAACTCTACATCCAATTTAGTTCAACCAAAACCTCATTCTCAAAACTAATATTGACATGACCAATAACTCATGCCATTCCAATGGTACAACTAATGTATGATTACACGTGACATATTTTTCATTAAGAAAGAAGAGCAGCTTAAAATGCAGATAACAAAGAAAATTTTATATAAAGTACATAGGCCTTACATGGTTTGAAACAAAAATTTGGACAGGTCCAGCCTCAGCAAAAAATCCCATCTGTACAGCGTCCAAAAGGTCAACAGTCACTCAGTGAGCAGTTGAAAACCGTTGTTTGCCCATCATGTGTGAAATTACCCTATACACGAAGTCAGAGTATGTACCTTGTTCACCATAGTAACAACTGCTTCTAAAATTTCCCCCTTAAATGGTCTGAAGACAACACACTGGTACTTTACAGGAAATGTCACAAACCCAGTTCCATCGCGAATTAACCCTTTCCCAATATTTTCTATTCCGGTGACTGCCACTACAAATCCATGCCGACCACTGTATAAAAATCAAAATACGACATCTCTAAATTAAAAGTTCACAGAAATAACTTTTCTCTCGTTTAGTTTCATCCTTAATCAATAATAAAAAGCTAATACTCCAATGCAAATAATTATTCGTTTTCAAATACTTTTGATTTCAGGAACGTCTGGGTCATTAACATGAGATCCATACCACAAGACATTGAAGCAAAGTTCCTTTTCCTTTTCAATTTTCCTACCACATAATTTAAGGTGAATGAAAAAAAGAAAGAAAGAAGCTAAAACTAACCTGCAAGTTCCTTCTACATCTTTCATAAGCTTGGAAACAAGATTATCACGAAGGTTACGACCAAAGTAACGAGGATGCAATTGCATATTCCGCTCCAACACTATATGGAAGAACATTTTCTTGTTTGCTTTCCTTCTTCCCACTTTACGAACAAATCTGGATAAATTATACATACAAAAAACAATTACATGGAATGGAAAAGTGAGCAGAAAATCAAAGGGATGAAGAAACCTCAACGACCAACAGTGTAAACAGCAGCAAATGAGATGCTCACCCCGGAAGGAAATAACAGCCGAGCTCCGAAACGGTTGCTAGCTGAGGATGGATCGCGTCTCTACGTTAGGGCTTAAGCAGTTAAGCCGCCGGACATCAGTGAAAGGACAGAAATAAATTTAGAATTTATTAATTTATTTATTTTTTAGGATTCGGACCAGGGAGGGGAAGGAAAAAATTCATTGAGTCATGAATTTTGTTAAGGTTTATAAATAGATAAATTTTATGTATATATATTATAAAAAAAATTATTAAAATATTTTTAGAATTATTATTAATATTTATGCATTACAACCTATAATTTTTTTAACGTTTTAATTTAGTTCTTATAATAATCACTCCTATACTATTACTTTCAAAACGTTAAAATTTAGTGCTGTAATTTTCAAATCCCATGTACATGCCTGCCACATTTTTTTTTTCTTTTCTTTGCATGTTTGGAAATCTTTTCGAGGTTGTTACCTTTTGGTTAAAGTCATCGGAGAGTAACTGTATCAAAAATTACAAAATTAATTTTCATTACCAAACAAGCACTAAACTTATGGTGAGCTTTAAATGAGAAGAAATGACTAGTTTCACCATTTAAGTTTATTCCAATTCATTTCACACATAAGTTCCTACATTGCGCTGCCCCATATTCAAGTTTCACACGTCAACAACACTGACAAAATTATCCCACCCATTAATTAACTGTCATTTTTCTTTACATATACTCTTCTCAGCTAATAACAATAAGATCTAGACATTCTATTAGTTGTAATAGAAAATTGAAAACTTTTTCATTGTATTTGACTCCAAATTCGGCTCTAACACTCCTCAATGCCATCCACATACCATTTTAAGTTGAGATTCTTCCCATGGCTATACAATGGGATATCTTATGGCATATTAAGGAATAAAAAAATTCTATCAAGGAATTGTATGTTCTTCCTTATGAGACACACACACCCGTGCACGCGTGCTCAGAGTGTCAGCCGACGATTGCGAGCAAGCTCTGTCTCACAGGTGGAATAGAGCAAAGTGTTGCGCCAAAGATACCATTCAGAGCATAAGCAATTGCACAAAATGGGAGTGCCTCAGGTTCCTTGGCAGATAATGCTGCTGTTCCAAGTCCATGAGCACTGTCACAATTCAACAATTTAACAACAGGCAAATATAAGCCAAAGTGCATTGAGAAGAAAATAAAAAGATACATAGAATGCTGCAAATGGGGAATAGGAAATACAGATTGCCATGACTATGGATGGCTTAGATAGATTTTCTTGGTCAAATAAGTGATACCTAGATGCAGTTGCTATTCCTCGAGCAATTGGATCACGAAAACGAAGTTTATCAAGCGTTGCTTGCACAAAATTGGCTCCAACTAGACCAGTTACAACAACGACAGCTGCTGTGAGAGATGAAATGGCACCTACAAGTATTGCAAAATTTTTTAAATAGGACCCAAGTGCACATAAATACTAGTTAATGTTTCAGAATTTAAATTTAGTTGCTGTGAATATACAAGATTTTACCTTCAAAAAACGATATAATGCTAAGGGCCAACGCGAGCGTTATACATCTGGGTAGTATTGACACTGTTAAAGATGGCTCTAGCCCAACTAGACGTCCAACAAGAGCAGTTGAGTACAGTGAGAATACTGTTGAGACTATTACAGAGGTGAAAATCTCAGCAGCATGCCTTTTTATAAGCTGAATGATAGATAAATCAATTAATGCTTAAGGACTTCGCGATGATTTTGTATTAGTATTTATATCAGGCTTCTTTTTATTATTCTTGTCGTTATGATTGGTAACGTGCACAATGGGCGAGTATTAGGAAAGGCTGCTAACAACCACAGTTCGTATTCACATTTATTTAGGCAAGGTAAAATGCCGCTTAGGCAGATTCAAGATAGCACCATAGTTTACTATTAAACACTGTTGAGGTACAAAACAGCCAACAGTCGAAGATGGCTAGCATGGTGAAGAGAAAATATTGAGTCATTTACTTCATTTTTGGGATTTATTTACTGAGAAAATTAAATAGTTACCTTTCTTTGTTTGAACATAGAGAAAGCAAATGAGAGGATAACAGAATCCAAAAATGCATTTAGAATGTCACCAGCTCCTGGATTAGAGGATGCATTTGTAAGATAATATCCTGTATACAAAGAAAGATAAATTAAATTAACATTTGAATAGAAGAATTGAGTGGGGAAAATAACTACGTTGTCCGTATGAGAGAGAAAGAAGGGGGACGCTGATTCGGGTTTTTAAGAGTTGAGCCTAGCTCATTATGAATTAGATACAAATGATTTGGTACTCAATTTGGCATCTGATGTCAAATGCTTAAATATCAACAGTTGAAATCAATGTTTCTAACTAGTATTGATGAAATCAAAATGCATTCCTGCAAGAAGCTGGCAGCCAATGACAGAACAACTCATGATGTAGTGAATTAGATGGTTAATTTTGAATCATACCTAGAACAGGTTCAAAGCCTAACTTGGAAAGATATCCAAAAGCCAATGCTATCAGATCTGCAGATAGCGTACAACAAATAATTGGATGGAAGACCTTCTTCACAATTGATGGAAGCCTGGAAATGAAGAGTTTAAGGAAAGGATAAACTTCCATTAAAGAAGCAGTTCATAAAAATAATGGTTCTTTACTCAAATGCTTGTAGCCTGAGAATATTTCATTTTGGGTTTAATATTGATCCTCAAATGAACCAAAAAAAATAGTGCAGCTTATGTACACCAATGAAAAAGAAAACTTTTACCAAGAACCAAGCATGTAGCCCAACACATTGGAAGCAAGTAAGAATGGAAGGCACGTTCTCGCATGAGTACCAAATGCTGTAGAGTTACAAAATGCAACAACAAGTGATATAAGCAAAATCCCAGTCCAAGCCCACACTTCAATGGAAGAAAATGGAGATGGCTTTTCCATAGGCTCAGCATCCGTCATTTCTGTCTTCACAGCTTTTCTTATAGCAAGAGCTGTGAAACCAGCAACACAAAGGGTAGCCAGCCATCCTCCAACTGCACAATACAACGGATACCAACATGAAATGGAAAGAAAACAATTAGTCCATCATAGACACATCAAACAGGGGGTGCAAGGTTTTAAAAGAAGATGGATCTTCAAATAAGAAAAAAGAAAAAAGAAAAAAAGCTTAACTAGTTGTCAAACAGTTAAAATCACTATTATAGGACACTTTTTAGTTCTAGTATTGTGAATCTTGAAATTTGATCCCTCCATTTCTTACTGACTCAATGTTATTCTTCAGAATTTAGAAATAAGTCAAATAACTCAATTAAGTCCTATCTTCTCTGTTTAAACCATGGATGTAATTTGAGCCCCTTGGACTTGATAGATGGCGAGTAATTAAGATCACTCTAAATTCTGCTCAAATTTATGAGAAAAAGGATTATGAAAGGGAGATCACTAATGACTAAGCTAATGATCACGCTTGGGTTACCCATCAATCCATCATTCAGCGAGCCCAAAAGTTGAAACTGCGTCTACATAACTGAATTTACTGTAGCGTTAAAATCCTTCATCTTAAAATTAAGATATAAGAACTACACGATTTCATAATGTTGGAAAACAACAATGATTCAATCAAAACTAGAGGCACGAAATTGCAACTTCTATAATACTACATATGTAAGCCATGATAGAAATTCCAGTAAATAGCGATTGAACTAAATTAAAACACTAGATTTTCACCTAGGAATCTACAGACGATGGAAGAAATTAGGATAAGGCCTGGCCAAGCAGGCAAAAGCAAGCAGCTACCTATGATAAAGCCAATCTTGATGCCTGAAGCAGCTGGAATATCTTTAATAGAAAGCGGCAAGACAACCAACGATGGAACGTAGAACAACGGCAGCCATCTATGAATGAACATAAACGCCGGTTCAAAGAACTTCATCAAGGCCATAGCAACACAAGGCACGGTACAATCAAGAACCACCAAAGCAGAAAATATACAGAACATCCCAAATAAAGCGCTCGGGAACTGAATAGAGGCAGCAGAGAAGAGTTTCTTCAAAGACATATCGACCGCGAAAAAAAGCCCGAGAGAGATGATCAAGTGAAGAACCCCAAACACCTGAAACAGACTCGATTGAAGAAAATAAAAAACAATTAAAATTTAAACCCCACTAATATACTCAACTATCGAAGTATAAAGAGAATAGACGCACAGCTTGGCTCACTGTGGAAGTGTTCTGGCTCTCAGGTTCGTCTGATTTTGTCGAAATTTCTCTGCTAATGAGACTTTCATGGGTACCCATATGGAGGAACCTGGCCTTCAGTACTGGAAATGTGATGGGTATAATTGAGTTGTGCGAGAAGGATCGTTCTTACGAACTTAGAAGGACATTGACAGGAAGGGTTGAAGAATCGACGAAGACTCTGTTAGGAGTGGTCTGAAATGAGCTGGGAGATAGAATTTTAGATGGTTATGACTGTGAAAGGAAACACAGTGAGAATTGGGGCGCGTGGTGGGGGTGATAGAGATCGCCATGAAAACGGTGCGAAACGGAACAGGTGAAACCGGGAAAAGTGCAGAAAAGAGAGAGCAGTTTTTTTTTCCCCCGAATTCATGTGTCAAGCTGAACGCTTGATAAGTATTCCACTTAATAAAAGACCTCTGACGAGGCCATCTGGCTGTCCAAAGGGAGAGCGAATTTTCCAATAACTTTTTCCGAGTAGCGACTTTTGGCAGTTACAACTGGAAATAAACCTGGAATCGGCCAGCTCGGTTAAAATGATGCCCCTCCATGTTAATATACATAACATATATTTATTTAATTTAATTCAATTAAAAAATTAATTAAATTATTTAATATGACATTTGATTTCTAAAACACCCTAATAATTTTTTTTAATTCCCTTATTCCTTCTCCTTAATTATGGTTTACATAGCATTAATAGGAATAAATTAGAAAAACACTAACAAATATAAAAATTATATATTATACTTAAGACTAAAATCAACTCCCCAAATATATGTATATTAAGTATCAGAGGAGCATTATTTTTGTTCAAAAAAAAAAAGAGATCATATATTTATTTTTTCTCATACCATTCAAATAGAGTTTAATTTCTTTGTTATGAGTCTCAAAAAAAAAAAAGGAAAAATTTGAACAATAAGACCTTAATCGATTTTACTCCCAAATTTTTTATTTTTTTTAAATTATCCTTTTTACATATATTAAAAACAAAAGGAGTTTCCATCAATGAGGGCATTTTCTAATGCAAATTATTAAAAGATGTGTTTTAAAGAAACCAAGTCATGTTATAAATAACCAATTTTCTTAATACTTGAATTAGTTATCTTTTTTTGGTCAAATTTTGACTTAGTTATCTAACTCCTACATTTAAAATCGGAAAATATACATTTTCAAACAAAGCCCTTAAAAAAACTGCTCGCTTGCTAATTGCTATCAACGTTCCTTAATTGTTCAACATTACAAGAAACACAATAAACACCACTACTTTTAGAGTGGGCTTGATCAAGTAAGACCATCCTTACTTCTGCCAAATTTTCAACCCCAACAAAAAAATCCCACATATAAAAGGGAGCTATATCATTTACATTAAAAAAAATAACAATAACAAGAGCAACTACAAGGAATAAAAACCTGAATACACAACCAAGTAATGATGAGTTAGAATTCTTTGAAGCACTGAGTTGCGTTGCCTTCGGATCTGATCTTCCACATTCATTCAGTTGAAGAGAAAGCAATATAATAGAATGTGACTGTATAAAAGACTCACATCCAAATCCAATCTCTATGCTTATCATCTCTTTTGTCTTTCAGTCTCTCTCCAAATGCAATATTATATATATATATATACACACATATGAATGTAGAAGATTGGGATTGATTAGCTTCAAGGTTCAACTTGATGGTGATAAATATAGTGCGGAGGAGAGGGCGGGCGATAATAATAAGATTGAGGTGGTGATGCAGAATAGTCATAGTGAGGATAAGACTGAGGTGGTGATGCAGAATAGGCATGGTGAGGAGGAGAGGATTGATGAACAAGATGAGGGGAAGGAGAACTGAGCTCACTTGATGGCAAAGCGGCTTCATGAGTTTGGTGTTTGTCTACTCTGACCTGAACAAGCTCTTCTTCTACCTCAAATGACCGGAAAATCGGATGCAAATACGCGTCGGCCAGATATGCCTTGATGTTCAGGTTAGGCTCTGCAGTTTTCTCCAATATATCCTTTGTCATTGCTTCCTGTAAAACTCAGAGAAATGGATTTTGAGTGACAGAAAAAGGAAAATAGTGCGTCACAGTTATACACATTTTATGAAATGTGGACAAGTAAATGTGAAAGACATGGAAAACGGATCTTTTTTCGATTGATTTAGGCCTAAACAAGGATTTTCCCCTCTAATGAATCATTTTTCCACCTTAAAAGGAAAGAATCAGAACTCAATCAAAAAAGTTGTAGAGAATTAATGTGCAATCCCACATAAGCAATCTACAAACTAAAAAAGTCCCACAACAAGTGAGCAGCACGCAATGACAAGATCCGGTGCAAAAAATAACAATATGTTGTATGTTACTCACTTCTTGTAGGACTTTTTAGTGATTAAATTACTTATACAGGACTATAAAGTGTTTGACATGCTCACATGCCTTTTCTTGATTGGCTAGGTTTATCCATATTATGTAGGTTGTGTTAACTTTAATAGGTGGATCATTATGCATAGAAGAAAGGTAGATCAAGCAAAATATCTGGTTTTTGTAATATGATATGCCTAATAACTTTTTCGCCTCCAAAGCAAATCCAGAAGACGATTTAAAGAAAAGGATCTCATGAACATTTGCCTTTTTGCAGGGTCCAGGTCTTACCTCAAGTGGATATCTCCTAAATGCGGGCTCAAAACGACTCTTACAAAACTTGTGGAATACTATTGTTAATATTGGTAAGATTACAAGCAAAGGTGTAGACTTGGCTGCTTCTTTTGTGCTCAGCAGACCCAACAGAAGAAGCTGAGATATTAGCAAGCTCGCTATGATGCGGCTATGAACATGTGGCCAAAATGCAGCAGCACTTTCATATTGTTGATTGTAGACATTAATTATCTGCATGGTTGAGCATCAAATAGAGCATTATATACAGGCGATACGCCACATCATGCTGATATTGATCTTTTTATAATTCCATTTGAAGAAAAAAAATTAGGATTAATATCATTATTGGTCCTTAATGTTTGATTAAATTTTGGTTTAGGTCCCTGTAGTTTCAAATAATTGGTTTTCATAAGGACTTGATATGAGTTTAAGTATAGGGACCAAAACCAAAACTCGTTAAAAGTATAGGGATCAATCGTTAAACACAAACCAAATCTATATAAAAATATAGGGACCAAACCAATGACTAAAAACTACAGGGGACAAAACCAAAATTTAATCAAGCTATAAGGACTAACAAAAGTATTAACCCCAAAAAATTATATTGAATGTCTGTAACCAAAGAGAACATATGATGAAAGCCTACTTATAAAGACTACACCTTCCTGGTTCATTCTTTACTTCTCAAATGTCCAAACAGTTACAAGTAATCTTCTACTTATAAAGACTATTTTGAGATGAGTAACTATGTGTACATATTCTATTCTAATTCTTCTAGAAGAACAACAATTAACTGACCTGATGACGGTATACCAAATATGCTAGCGCAAAGAAGACTAGAATGAAAGGAAGGAGGATTGGAGTGACCACGGCATACACAATGCCAAGAAGGAAGTATAGCTGTAGACTTGGAATCGTCTCCTTGAAGTCAACGCTCCCAGGGTCCATAGCCTTCTCTCTGTCTCTTTCTGTTTTAACCAAGAACATGTTCTTGAGATGATATATAACCAATGGCTTCAATCTGAGAATCTCACTAGCAATTCCAGCCCAGCCATCAACCATGATGTATGTCATAAAGAAGGTAGCCTTCATTGGAATGGAAACCCCAATAGTTCTAGGAATTCTATAATCAATCACACCATGCACAAATATTAGTCACATAAAACTCCATTACATGGTAAAGATTCATATTTAAACATGCTTGGAATAAAGAGATAATGGTACAGAAGATTTACTGAGAGGGTGATTGGTGAAGGAAAGCATGCAATTGCTCAAATGCAGTGCCAGTGATTATGCTTCCCAAGAACACATTCACAAGCATAAAATAATAATATTTTGCAGCAGCCCTCCGCTCTAGCGTGGACAATGCGATATGCCCCTCGATTTTTGACATGATCAAAAGAACTGTCGGAAGGATATACAGAAATATTTTAAGAGCCAGACCAGGAAGAAAACCTTGAAGAAAGGATTTGATGAATTTCCTGCCAAATGCAACCAAGACCTCGTAAGGTTAAGAACAAGTTAATTATAGCCTGCAGACTATGAATCATGATGAAAAACCTCAGGAGTCAGAATATCTCAACAAGTTCAGTCCATAGGAGTATGTGAACTGGTCAATTCCAAGCATCAGTATCAGGGACAACTTTATAAACTAACTGAACCTCATTTGACTGTATAATTGAATATTATAATCTGATTACTAACCCTATCTGTGACTCAAGTGGCTAGGGGAAAGTAAAGGCAAAGTAAACTTCTCAACAAGAGTTCTAGAAGGATGCAGTTAAGATACATGGAAAACGTATTAATGTCGGTTCATCAAGTTTTTTAGTAACAGAAAGGGCAGTAACGTAAAAATGATAAAATTTAGAATAACACAATATAAAAACACAAAGGAAAAAAATGAAGGTGGGGGTATTCCAAAATATGGATTAATTAATAACTGAGAATACTAAAGAAATTTGTTTAGTAATTGAAAGAATATGAGCTAAAGAAAGAATAGCCTTTTTATGCTAAGATGTAATAAAAGTTTAATGCCATAATGGTGTACATACAGCATAGCGTTGAGATTCCAGACAAATTATTTCAGGCACCAAAATTTACAGATAAAGATTGTGCATAGAAAGAGTTCGGAAATTTAACAACGGAATCATAAGGAGCTTCTCTGACATGTTTTCAAAATAGACCAAATTGACTTACAGTTCTATTACTGGTCTGAGGAAAGGAGCAACTCTTTCAAGACCCTCCAAATTTGCAAGCGATTGCACAAAAGCAATGGGAATCATGTAGAAGAATACCAAGGCAAACACTGACATTGATATTATGAATTTTCGAACAGTTAAAGAGAAAAATGGTATGGCCAAGTTTCGCCAATACACATCACGAGGTTCTGGAGCCCAATTTGTCAACCACAATGTGGGATTATTATTTTGTTGTGTCTGTGCACACACTGCTGCTCCCCAACGAGAATCAAATGAGAGAAAAGCGACTGGTGAAATAGATTTTGAATCTTTTATGATTTTCCGGAGCTCCAATGTCATCTGCTCAAATCAAGAGTGAGGAATGTAGATACATGAGGGTAGCTCAACAGAAGAAGGGGATAAATTCAAGCGTCAAAAGGAATGGCACAAGACACTAATTGGAAAAAAAAACAGAATTGTAAATAGGAGGAGAAATTATGAAGAATTAACAAATTACTAAAGAAAGAAACAAGCATCACTTACTTTTTTATCAAAATCCTTTATCAGCCTTTTGTAGTACTCAATAGCATCAACCTTTCCACCAAAAAGCCCTAAGAATCCCGTCTACAAAATCAGAAGCATTAAGATTATCAAGCGCTGGTCTTCATGAACAATTGATATTGAGTGACTTGAAGAAAAGCTCGAAGTTCACTAGGACTTACCTTCACAGTTGGCCTCTTATCAGGATGCCTTTCAAACTTAAGCTGGTAATAGTCCAGCCAATTTTGAAGTCTATCTCTTCTCCTTGCAAGTTTAGCGAATTTGTTGCCATTGTATACAGCCTGAACAACAAATGGGCAAATTACAATCTAGAAATAGGATATAATGCAATAAGAAAAGCTGGATTGAAATACATGAATATTTTCAACTTATAATTCATTGTTGCCTGAGGAAATTATTCCCCCAAGCCAACTTTTAGGATATTGATTACCTGGTGACCAATATAATGATTTGGGTGACACTTCTGAAAGAAGTTATCCACAGCATCTGATACTGAACGACCAGATGCATGAGGGATATTCCTGACAACAACCTGCAACAAGCACATGAATCTTAAGACTTGAAAAAATATGCCTCGCTGTAATTGAGAAAGTCATAGGAACTCCAATATATGCATGTTAAAGTTGCAACTAGTAACATTCTTAATTTAAGTCCACTCTGTTATACGTTGAGTTAAAACTTTCTACTCACTGTGAATTGCTCTACACTCCTGCGTTGTGATGCCAAGAACCGCAATCTCATTGATGCTACAGTATCATATTCTTTATATAGCAGGAAGCAAATCCAAATTGTGAACAGATACTCCAAAGCTATGTGAACAAAAAATCTGAAATTAATTGAAACTGTTAGACAATTGATGTATCATTAGAGAGTATAATAATTTAGAGGTGATATTAGACACTGAAATCCCGTCTTATGAGAAAATTTGTTGGATTATCTGCTACTGCATATTGAATGTTTTAGTCATATAAATTCAGGGTAGGATTTCCATAAACTTCAAAAGAGGACGAGTACACGATTCTTATAGGAGCTAGGTTTATTTGATTCAGATAACAAGACATCTTACCAGGTTTATTTCGATATTTTGGTTAAAAAGTTCATGGTAATAGATGAACTCTTGAAGATTAAGGAGGCAAAAAAAATTCACATTTCTTGTTCATAGGGATATATGCTGAGCACATCCTTAGATATGTACTAGCCAAGGCAAGGTAGTCAAAGGACTACTATGACATCATACGTATTGAGAATTATCTTCACATTTGATTGAGTAGGATGTTGAGACTTCATTTTCAAAAATAATTATACTTAGCCCTTCAGCTCAATACCACTCCCTTTTATACTGAGACATTTCAGGATATGCTTCAATCAGATTTTTCCTGAAATAGTTTTATCTTCCAGCAGTGACTTGCAAAGTCCATATCAAGAGAAGGAAGCACCAACTTGAAACTCAAAGAAGAATATTTTGAATTTTGTTTTCATTCTTTGTTAAGAGGAAACAAAATAAAAGTACCTTATAGATTTAGCGGGAACATTTGATATTGAGAGTTTGTCAATGTCGCTCACAACCAGTTCTTTTTTCAAGAAAAGTAACGTCCCACTGGATACATTGACTGGGATAAGAATGAGGAGAGCCACGATTGCTGTTGGAATAAAAATCTTTAAGCTGCAAGACCAAGAAAGAAAAATTAATCAAAATTCTTGCAGCAAAACAGTAGAATAGTTCTGATACCAATAGAAAATAGAGCAACAAGAGAGTACAGTACTTTCAATACTAACAGAAATTAGAGCAACAAGAAGTTCTAAGGATCATCATGAATCATGGTCTCTAGTGTATTTACAGTCACAAAGGCTGAATAATCAAGTTCGACGTTACTACTTATACTGATGATAGTAATCCTTGAATTATTTTGGAAAAATGGTCCAAACCACTGAAACTGTTCAGAAGAAGGATAGTTTATAGTTTGAAGGAACAAGCACTCAACACACAAAACTAGAGTAGTGTCTGTAAAAAACTCAAAAGGAGCTTGAATCAGCAAAAGAGAGAAAATGAATAAAAACAATACAATCACCAAGTGGCTTAGCGTTAAACGGGAAAATTTTGTTTCTGAAAATTTCAAAACGTTGTGACTGCACAACAGCGCGTCATTTCAAATTCCCGGTGAAAAGGAAAATACCATAAACACGTTAGAGATTAAGCCAATGCATTCAAAGCGAGCTTCATCGGCATAAAAAGCATCACAAAGATTCACAATTCGGCGCAACCTCAGGATATTTTACCATAGAGTCAGCAGATGAACATAGCAAACAAACAACAATTCACCTCAGCCACAACGAAACTCATATTTAACAGCGTGTGTAATATCAAGAACTCTAAAATTATGCACAAGAGCTAAAAGAGAGCAACCCCAGAGTATAAATTCTGAGAAAAACAGCAGAGTCAAGGCCAGCATGGGAGATAATCTCGGATTCGCTCAATCTCATAGCCTGAGGCATCCAGTTCAAGAACGTGAAATAAGTCCAGACATTGAGATTCACAAATTTCCCCACAAAATTACGAGAGCTCCGGGGGCTGCTCCTTTCTCCACTGATATACCATTTGGGGAAGTAAACTCTGTCATTGATGGGTTGAATCCTGAGCAAAGCAAAAGCAAGCAAGAACGCAAAAGCACTGAGAATATTGATGAGAGCAGAGACTCCAATGTCCGCCAGAGTAGCCATTGCAGAGACGAGAGGAGAAGAAGACAGGGAATAGAAGATAGAGATAGGGAAAGAGAAGGCAAAGGAATAACAGATTTCGCAGCAAAAACCGAATTGTTTATTACAGAACAAAAAGTGGGTTCTTCGCTGTTTGGACTTCACAGTAATAAACTAAATAGTATAAAAAATTGAAGTTAGCCTTTGTTTGATTCTGACTTGGAGAGCAATAGCAAGCAGGCGAGGTTTGCATGTGCCAGTGAAGAAGAGTGATGACGAGTTGACGACTTTTGGAGGGTGGGAGAGAGATAGGTGGCTTAGGTAATGATGCGTTTCATGTGATGAATAGTTACGTTTTTTACTAAAAAAAAATTGTTACGTGATTTATTAAAAATAAGTATGGCCAAAATATATTTTGGCCCTTTAAATTACGTGAGATTCTATTTTTTCCTTTAAGTTTAAAAATATATTTTTAGTTTGTTTAAGTTAACACCATTAATTTCATTAACAGAAAATAATGAATCAGCAAGTTTAAAATACTGACATGTCCAAATTTTAATTTTTTTAATATAATCACTTTTTATTTTAATTTTAAAACCAATCTTTGGAGAGACATGTTAGCATTCTAAACTTGTTGAGTCATAAATTTAAATATGCCGACTCAACATTTTTTATTAGTAAATTTGACAGTGTTAACTTCAAAAAATTAAAAACACACTTTTTAAAGTTAAAGAATTAAAATGGAACATCATCACCAAAAATATACCTTAATTAAATTAATAAATCATTTAATTATTGACTTTATAAAAAAAGGAATTAAATTAGTACTGATGATGATGGTGACAATTTTTCGATGTTAGAGAAACGTAAATTTGGTCGTGGTTGAAGGTCTTATTTTTTGTCTGATATTGTTGATCATTTAATTGTCATCTGTCTACGTCTATGTCTCTGTCTTACATTAAAAGGCTAAATTTTTTTACCAAAAAAAAAAAGGCTAAATTTAAAAAAAGGGACTTTTTTTTATGTGTTTTCTTTTCACGCGGCGGAAAATGTGGGGTGTAATGTGATGGCAAAATCGCTACATTAGCGGCAATAGATCATTGGCTTTGCATCATGTTTTCCACTCCTACCATTGACTAAAAAATTTACTATGAGTCTATGACAAGAGTTATTTTTATTTAAGTATGAAAATACTCATTGAATTTAAACTAATACCAAATGGTTATGCAAAAATTTACGGAAAAATTCTATATAAAGTTGTTTGAAATAAAAAAATTCTAAATGAGGTTATTAAACTCAACAAATCCCTAATTAAATTATTGACCTAATTTATGATTTGAAAATATGGGTGAAATGATTTTATTATACTCTTATAGTCTACTTTATCCTCTTTCCACTTAAACGAGTTTTATTGCTCTGTATCTTAATTTTTTTATATATATTAACATTAATATATAATCAAATAAAATGTGGGAAGATTCGGCAAGAATAATTCAAGTAAAAAAAATAAAAAGACAAGCATTAACCCAATATTAATTAAAATAATTTTATTTGAGTATTGTGAATAAGAAGTTGTATTTTTAGAAAAACTTGACTTAATTTTTTTTGTCAATAAAAAAACTCAAACTTCATTAAATTTTTATTTGTATATTATAATATCTAGTTTGTTTTTTACATTGATGAAACTTTTTTTAATGCTGTTAATGAAAATATTTGATATATACACACTAGTCAGATTTTTTTTTATTAACATGGTCTACTTTTCTTTTCATCAGGAAAAAAATATAGTTAAAAATAAAAATCTACTTTTCTTTTTTATTTTTTTCCTTTTTGCCTGAATTATTCTTGATGATCCTTCCATGACACAAAAATTCTTTGATTTAAGCTAATCATATTTTATTTTATTATATATTGATATTGTATACATAATTATTGAAAAATTAAGTTACAACCACTAAAACTCTTTTAAGAGGAGGGGGAAGATTAGAATAGGGCAATAAAGTCATTTAACTCATATTTTGAAATCTTAAATTAGATTGATAACTTAATTTAGAATTTTTCTATTTTAGGCAGCTTTATATGGGATTTTCCCAAAATTTAATCTGAGCATAATTTTATTATAATATATATATATATATATATATATATATATATATATATATATATATTTGCCAAAAGCAAAGCTCTTGGCGCAATAAATATGAGTTACTATTTCGATCAAAATTCACATTAATTATTGAAATGTGTACATATTGGCGCATCAATTTTATTCATTGCAAAATTTAGTGTAAAGGTGCATCCAGTATCACGATCTATTTTAAGAGGTATAATCATCATTCTAAAGTGATTGCACTCTAAATTATTTTTGGAGGTGCAATCAGTATCCTATGTATCAAAAATTGAGCAATTACACCCCTTCCCTTGAATAATTTAATTCAATTTAATATATTATTGCATCTATTATTGAAACTGATAATTTACTATGAACAAAAGTCCCTTCTGATTTCAACTTGGCTTATTCTTTTATTGGGGTCTCAAGATTCAACAAGATCAAAGCCAAACACTTTCATTACAATGATAGGGGAACTACAGCATGATAGGAAAGATAAGCCTCAAACCTTAAGTTAATATTCTGTTAGTGAAGGGGTGCAATTGTTCCATTTTTATTACATTAAAGGTAAAATTATACCCTTAAATACTAAAAAAAGAGATGGACATGTTGAAGATCGATGAAAGAGGAAAGGAAAGAGCGTGTCAGCAAACAGAGTTCATATTCTGTTGATGAAGGGGTGTAATTACTCCATTTTTAATATATTAGGATATTGATTGCACCTCCAAAAATACATTAGGGTGCTGATTGTACCTCCAAAAATATTTTAGGGTGTTAATTACACACTTAAATACTTTAAAGTGTTGATTACACCTTTAAAAATATATAGGAATACTAGACACACCTTTACCCTAGAATTTATTACCTATCAAGATTGCAAATTTAATTGAATTTTCAAAAATTCATTGTCAAAAAAATGAATTTTTAAAAACAATTGGCAAAGCAAAGCATATATTTAAAGATATTGCAGATGAAGTTGGATTACTCTTTTACAGATATTGGCATGTTGTATCCAGTCATCTCTATAAGGAAAACAATAATTTAGTTGATTATCTTGCTAGGATGTGTGAAAGTCTAATGGGGAATTTTTGCTTCCTTAATTAATAACCACCTTTTATTCAGGAGGCGGTCGTTAATAAAAAAATTTAATTTTTTATTGCTACATTGCATGGTTTGTTATTGAGTCAATAGACTTCGTATTATTAAAAAAAAAAAACAAAGCAAAGCATATGTGGTGCAATGAAAATGGCCTATTTATTATTGACCCAAGAAAAAAATATGGCCTATTTATTGTAGTTATGCGCTGCCAACTTGGGGGTTGTGAAAAAATGGCAGCAAATTGACTTATAATAATGATTTTATCATTTATACATTTACAACCGCAATGAGATCTTTTTTTTTTTCCTGCACTCGAGGAGATCTTATATTTAAAATATGTAGTATTATAATTTATATCATATAATTTTATCATTATTATATTAAAGTACAAAAATATATCAACATATTGCGGCTCATTCTAAGGGGTAAAGAGAACAAATCATTGTTTTAAATTGTACCACCTGCACACACCCCTTCAATCTTCAATCTTACACGTACTAGCAAGTCATGTATTAAAAAAATTAGGGAGAATTACATTCAGGTCCCAAGAAAGAAGAGAAATGAAGAAATGGTCCCTATAGATTGTAAAATGAAAAAATAGTCCCATAGAGTTGTCAATACAGGCTTCTGGAGTTGTTAATGAGTTGTCAATACAGGCTCATGGAGTTGTTAATGGGACCATTTTTTCATTTTGCAATCTATAGGGACCATTTCTTCATTTTTTTTCTTCCATGGGACTTAAGTATAATTCTCCCAAAAAATTAGTTAATTTAATTATTTATAAAAACAGTGTGGTGGTTTGTTTAAAAGGTGAAATTTTTTGTTTGGCAATTTTATTCACCATAATGGCCTAACATGTTTTTATACATAAATAAAAGTATATGTGCAATGTAGGATTTCATAAATAAAAAAAATATTAATACTGGAATTCAAATCCTTTTTAGGATTTTTTTTATTGATTTTTCATATTTAAAATATTATTTTCAATCATTTGCATTGAAAGTGACCCATTGATGGAACCCCTCTTCTAATATTTGCAATAAATAATGATAGCTTGAAAAAAATATTATAAATTTGGGGGTAAAATATATTGAGGCCTTGCTTCTAAGAGCATAGCAAAGCTTTCAACTAAATCATATGCACTCCTCTACCAGTCATATTTTTTGTCCTTAATACAAATCATTTTATTAAATTTATTATATGAATGTACAGTTTTATTCTAATTTATTAGTTTATATACTATTTTTTGTTTATTCATTATTAATCAGAGGTAAAGTTAGAAAGTAATTAATTTTAAAGACGAGATTAGAGGAATTTAAAGTTGTTACTCATTCTAGTAAAATATGCGTGATGTCTTATATTACCTCCTGTGCTAAATATAGGATAAAGTTTATAGTGCAATTTGCACTACAAATTTTATCCTATGTTTAGGATCGGAGGGAGTAATAATTTATCAATATGACATGGAAAATACTGGAATAGTGTGGCATTGGTGTGAAACAAGGAAATGTGATGTGAATGTGATAAATGGCTTTTATGAGAGATTCCTTGGAAGCTGCTGGCTTAATGGCAAACCAGTTGGGTACCTCCATCTCACTATTCCCTCTCATATTTTTTTATAAACAACTTTAATTCTTATTGCATAAAATGAAATGACAGTTAAAATTAGTTAAAAATAATAAATATGTAAAAAAATTATCATGTTTCTTCTAAATATGTCCCTATTTATGAAAAGAGTATAGGAGAGATAATGAATAATAAATATGAGAGAGTATGAGTATATAATATGAGAGGGAATGTGTAATAAATAAATAAATAAATAAAAGAAAATTAGTGGTGAGTGGGGGATAATTAATATAAAAATAAGTATTTAATAGGGATTGAAAAAAAAATAGTTTAGATTTTAAGAAATAAGAAGAAAACTGTTTATAAAAAAGATAAAAAAAAAACTTATAAAAAGATAAGAGGGAGCATGTGAAAAGGCTTCATTCTTTTCATCTTTTCCAAGCGCATGATTCCAAAGAAAACAACACATTAAAGGAAGTTTTAATTTTTGTTATTTTAAATAAATAAAATAAAATAAAGCAATAGGAATGGCCAATTGACGGTCACATGAGTGCATGATAGGCAGATAGGGTGGCCTTCATTGGCCTTTGAGATTAGTTTAGATTCTCCCGTGATTAGCAAACTTTTCCTTTAGGGCCCTACTATCATTTAATGTCACTACTTGCCATTAGGATTTAGTGGCCTACATCAAATTCTTCCTTTAAACCATTCTTAAATATGAAATTGTGAGATCACACCGAGTATGAATTTAATGAGGGTATGAATTATGACAAAAGAATATAAATGGTATGTATTGGCAAAATAAAATAAAATTTTGAGCCATGTTTTTCCTCTTTATAAAACAAAATATTCATACATTCAAAATTTTTGGATACCTTTATTTTTATTTTTTATATGATAAAATTATCTACTTTATATAAAAGGAAAATTGATGAAAAGCTGGAAATTTTATTGAATAGAAGAACCTAATATATTTTTATGTACAAAAAGTATTAGTGTTATATAGAATGTCATAAACTACTCGAAATCAGACCCTCCCATCAATGAAATTTTCAAACAAGGGCTCTTCGTCAATTGTTTCTTATATAAATAAAAAATAATAGAAGATATTTTAATATTTTCTCATGCTGTTATTAAAAACCTTCATTAAATACTTCTCATTCCCACATGCGCTCTCCTTTTTATCAATTAATTGACAGCCCTCTCTTCTTTTTTTTTTAAGATAATTTTTGGGAAACAACGTATTAACGTGAAAAATCTTTTAGGGAGAATTGAGAAAAAAAGGTCTCATTGATAATTTAATTGCTAAATGGGATTTGGAAAGATTTTTGCATATGTATAAGGAAGAACTTTGCATATAGAGAAAATCATCCGCACACCAAAGAAGATATTTTTGCACACGCGGAAAAGAATCTACACGTGAAAGTCTCATTTGATAAATAAGTTGCCAATGAAGAATTTTTTCACAATTTTCCCAATTTTATAAAAAAAGAACAGAGTCAATATATCCCTATCAAAGGCAAAATTCAATGTGAAATATATTATCAAATTATTTGTTTGTAATATTTCTTCATTTTTTTTTTTTTTGCCAACAGAACATTTCATTATAAAGTAAACACATACATAAAGTCAAGTACAATCCATAATCACCGCAATACTATTAACTATTACATTCTATACTATACTATAATTACACACCCCCTCCTATCATCAATCAGGGGCTCTCAAAAAACTGCCAGCGTCCTTTTCCAAAAGCCATTGTAAATGCTTCGGCGGTCTCGTTACCTCCTAATGCAGCTTTAGTAACCTAATCGCCTACTAAATTTACTTGCTTTCAGGAATTTTCTTTAAAAGTTATGATTAGTAGTATTTTTTTAAAATTTTTGAAATTAGCCTTTGAAATGATTGTGACAAAACAATGCTTGGCAATAATTTAAAAGATCTAAAATTTTATTTCCACAGCTCTATGTGATGAGTTAAAATGCGAAAAAATGCAGATTATGAAAAGCTGCAAGCTGCATAATCTCCTTGCCTCAGATTAAAGTTGATTTTCGGCCCAAAAAGAAACTTAAAGCTGATTAAAAACCCCACCATATTTTTTACAATATTATTTGTTTTTAGACTGAACAAGAAAAGTGGTTAACAAAATTATCTTCTCATCAATGTGCATATTTAATTTGGTATATTAATTCGATATCCCAAGAATCACATAGTTTTAAATTCTTTTTTTAATTTCTTTATATCTGACAAATTTCCCTTATGAAGTTATCATCAAAACTTTCTAAAGTTATTGTTTACATTTTTATAATAAACAATTTACAACGTCATATTGTCATGTGGTTTTGTTTTTTGGTTTTACCAGATAATAATGTCAAATGATTGGAACTCAGAAAAACTCAAAAAAACGACGAGTCATGATGAAAACCAAGGTTGTCAAACTCACGAGTTTAAGCAAACTCGTGATAGTGATGTAAATTCGTATCGTGAACTCGAATCGTAAACTCGTAAGAGTTTAGTTTTACCATTAAATAGATATTATTAGTCTATAATTAAATAATTAAAATATAAAAAGTTGACAACAATTTAATTTAAATATATTTTAAATCCAAATAATTGAAATTAAATCTATCAACATTCATAATTTATCGTATTTAACAAAGAAATTTCTATAAAATTCATATATAAAGCTGTTGAGTATAATCAAATTGAAAAAGTTAACACGAGTTTAAGGGTGTGTTATCACAGTTTTGTAAGCTAGAAACGTAAAAACGGTAAACTCAATGTATAAACTCGTGAATTTAACCGAGTTTACAAAGGTCACGAGTTTACCAATGACTCGACTCGATTTTATAAGTTAGAAACGTAAAAACGGTAAACTCGGAGAGTCAACTCGCGAGTTTGACAACAATGATGAAAACAAGCAGAGGGCATCCCATCCTTTTCTCTCTTTTTTTTCTTTCAAAAATCCCACGACGGCTTCTGCCCACCATGGAATGCTAAATTTTATATTTTTAATTAATTACTATTACTATTATTCAACGACAGCAATAAAATACTTTTTTCAATATTAAATTACTCTTTTGATATAAAATTCGGTTGTAATCAACAAAAACAGTTCATAGTCTACAAGTGTTGGTTTTAATGGAATGGGTTTTTGCCATTTAATCAGAAGGTATTAAATTTGAGTACATGTGAAGGCGAAAAAAAAAAATCATTTAGGAGAGTTATTCTCAACTAGACTCAACAATGTTTAAATAAGAACAATTTTTAAAAAATAAGTGTGTTTGATTCTGTTTTCTGTTTTTTGTTTTCACAAAAAGTTTTATAAAACAGTTTTTGGAAATAAGTTTTAAAAATAAAAAAACAAAAAAATCTATTTAGATAGATTGTTTTGAAAAATCTATTTTTGAAGTGATGTGGCGGTGTAGTTGCTGGTGGTAACATGGCGGTGGTCGTCATTGATAGTATAGTGTCAATAGTGGATAAGTGGCAACTTCAAAAAATAAAAAATAGGAAAACAAAAACAAAAAAACAACAACTAAAAATTCTTTTTTTTTTAGTTTTAAAAAACAACTTTTTATTTTTTTTATTTTTAAAAACAATTTTTACAAAACAGTTTACCAAACAGATTTTATTGTTTTATTGTTTTTAAAAACAAAATCAAACAACCCCATAATTTTGAGATGCAAAGTACACTAAGATCTTTTATTTAACAAACTTTTCTTTTATCTCTTTTATTTAAGGCTAGAGTGAGTATTGCATGAGTGTTGGACATAAATCTAATATTATTTACAGTTAAGTGGCAATTTTATCCAGAAATTTTTCACTGGAGGACAATTTTATCTCAATAGTTTCGAAAATAGAGTAATTTTACCCTGACCGTTATCCCAACTTATTTTGATTGTCAGTTGACCAGATACGTTGAGCTAGCAGTCTATATGTCATCTATATCATTTTGGTTAATATGCAAATTTGACTCGTAAATTTTAAATCTAATTTTGGAGAAAAAAAATGAAGTTGATAACATATGGATTTTTGGAGAAAAATTACCCCTTAACCCTATTATTTTTATAAATACTTCATTGATTATCAATATATTGATTTAAATTAATCGAAATTTAATAATTTAATATTAATATGGAATTATGGATAGAATTATGATTGTGTTTAATAATTGATATGAATATTAAATTTCACGCGTGGCAATGCCCCATACTTTTGTATTGTTTCAAGGTTATATGAATGCGTTGAGATGAAGTCTTCTTTAAAAAAAAAAAAATGGTTAAGAACAGTTTAAAGGCGACAAGTGTGGAACTCGTCACGACTGGAAATATTTTTTTTCCTCATTCAAGAACTTAGCTGTTCATTTTATACAATTATCGTGTCACTGTCTTGAATTCTGTGAAATAGATGGGGCTGAAATTTAGGCAAAATAAAATTATGCTAGTTTAGTCTTAAATATAATATTTAGTTAGCCTTTATCTTTAGAAATATTAATAAAGTTAGTTAAATTACTTTAAAATATCTATATTTATTATTTTTTTTAAAACTATTTTGTCTAACTTATAAACTGATATATAATCTAACGATACACAACACATGTTATGATTATGTAACTTATTTAACTTCCTTAATCTCTCAAAAAAAAAAGTCAAGCGCTATATTTAGTATTAAAAGGAGTAATGTTTAAAACCCTATGGGATCTGAGTAAATAGCAAGGTTATGGAAACCGGACCGGAGTAGGCTGGTCCGGTCCGGTTTCCAATTTAAAAAAAAAATTTAACATTTTTTTTAGAATTTTATATCAATAAACTTAAAATCTTCAATATCTCACCGATTTGGTCCCGATTTAACTCCGGTTTGGCTCCGATCTAACTCACTGACCCTTAATTCAATACCCCGACTGATTCAATACCCGATCCAGGTTTTAATACCTTGGTAAATAGGCTGCAAGAAACTTCTGATTAGTTTCAATTTCAATTAGCCGTGGTTTGTTTAAAGAGGGAAAGAAAAGAAAAATCTGCGAGATCATTGTGTGGTTGGACCACCAGTTTATTAAAAGCAATTTTTGTTGTTGTGGGAAAACTCAGTTTTGGGCTGATATTTCATTTTACATTAGTTAATTCTGAGTTAGTCAAGTGTTAAAATTAGGTAAAGTCAATTTGAAGTCTTATATACGATACTCAAACACACACTAATCACATCATGTCATAATATATCCACTCAAACGGGCAAATCGAGACTATGTTCGAATGGGATAAGAAAATAATGGTGAAGAGTGGTGTGTGGGCAAGAGAGTAAAGTTAATATTCGAGTGTCGTGTTAGTTGGTTGAAACTAACAGCATTCTCACCATATCTCATGTTCAAAAGACAAGAGAGTAAAAAAGAAGAGGGATAATAAGACTATAAAAACTTCCCAAATCTACATGTTTAAAATTAGAACCACAAAATAGCCTAAATGATATTTATTAATTACTGAAAACTTGCACTGAAATTAAGTTTTATTGTGAAATAATCATATTGCCCTGGGTTTACTCTCTCCATATCAGAGAATTACTAGAAATAGGGTGATTTAGGAGATCAATGACTACTTCACTTAAAGAAATAACAATTTTAGGAAATGATGACCTGAAGATTAATATGGTCATTTCACATTAAAACTTAATTTTAGAGATCCCTTGTGAATTTAGGGTAATCGAGCTAGTTTGAATTTAGGGTAATTTAAAACATACAAGTTTTTGAAAGAGTGTTTTCGTGTCATTTTCCCAAAAAAACAATTGCGTGAAGTAAAGTAGTTTGGGTCGGCTCTGCTTTATAGGCTGTGAATTTGTGAATGTGATGCAACACACGTATGGCATGACTGGCTCTAATCTTATGCTTCATCTTATCTTAAATACGGGGCATAATTGATTTTTTTATAAATTAAAAAAACTAAATAAGTTTTATAATTATATCATATGTTATATATCATTAAATTATATATCAAGTTATAAGTTAAACAAAATGGTCTGAAGAGAAAATGATAAATATAAGTACTTTAAAGTAATTAATTAATTTTATTAATATTCCTAAAATAGTTAACTTTGTCTTATATTTAGAACCGAAGAGTTTTACGTGGTCAGGTAATAAGTATAAGACCTAGTTGGTTTTTTTGGAGAGATTAAAAAAATTAATTAAATTATGTTAAAGTATTTATATTTACCGTTTTTTTTTTCAAACTAACTTGTTTGACTTATAAAATGATATCTAATTTAATTATATACAATATATGACATGATTAAATAATTTATTTAGTTTTTTTAATATCTAAAAAAATCAATTAAATTTTATATTTATGATCGGATATTGTTTGGGTATGTAAATATTTAAATGCAACTTTTCATATTACACCCTTCACTCCTCTCTTTCCTCCAACTCTCATTCAAGCACCGACATAACACACCAAGTTTTCAAGTTGGTCCAGCTATATTTTTTTTTTATATATATAAGGCCAGTACATAGAAGTTACACTACATTAGAGAAGGATGAGGATCTTCTAAGAGTAAGGTCCTCCCTCAAAAATTCGCTGCAACCCGGATGTGGAACTGGAAGAATCACAAGTCCGCCCAATATATGCTGAGCTTCTTTGGCTAGAAAGTCGGCACACTGAATTGTTTCTCGTGGTGCATAGAACAGTTCAATGTGCCAATCAGAGAAAATTAGTTCTCTCACTGTATTGATTTCCGCTCTTAGTGGGTGATGATGTCCGCCATCTCGCAAGATCAGGTTGAGTACCTCTATAGAATCTGTGTAGGCCCTCACCTTGTGAAACTGATGTTGTTTACACAATTGAAGACCTGTCAAAAGTCCCGATAATTCTGCAGAAGTGGGGGATTGATACCCAAGTTGCCTTTGAAATCCAAGTACCCACTGACCATGATCATCCCGAACTACCCCGCCACATGCCGCTGCTCGATATGCGTTGACCAAGCCATCAGAGTCAAGTCTTACATATCCCTCTGGCGGTAGCTCCCATAAGCTATCTTCGTCCCTTCCAAATTGCAGGAATTGTTGCTTCAGCTTCCCAAAGATACTAGACTCCTAGAGATGAAAGGTGGTTTGATGAACAACCTCCTGAGGTGGTGCTCGAACTCCTTCCATTACTCCCTGGCATCTGTTCTTCCATAATAGCCAGCATGTGAGACTGAAAATCTTTGTCCACGGCCATCTCCGAAATCTGTCACGTCCCATGTTAATTGACATGTTCTCCTTAAGTCAAACCTGCAAGTTAGTGCAGAAAAATCTAAAACGATGAGCTGGTTTAACAAAAGATATCCACACATTTCTAGCAATCTCACAATCTCTCAGAATGTGTAAAACTGTTTCTTCTCTGTGACACTCAAAAGGACAGTCCGCACTGTGATCTAAACCTCTCTGAGCTCGGAGAAGGTTAGTAGGAAGTCTCTCATGAATAGCTTGCCATAGAAAAAATTTTACTTTTTCTGGTATCGGCAATCTCCAGACTTTCTTCCAAAGATTCAATGACTCCTAACATTTTTGTGTAGACAAGAATTTATAAGCTGCCCGGACACTGAAACGATTATCAGAAGACGATCTCCAAGAAAAAAAATCAGCTTCACTCCCATAAGGAGGATGTATCCTATCAATGATGTTGATTACCCAGCGAGAAAGATACTCACTCCACATAGCCATATTCCATCTCCCATTATCCAAGACAAAATCTCTCACTTTAGCACCAGGATCCAGGAGATGAATGTTTCGATCAACATAAAAAATGAGTGGTTCATTAATTGGAGTCCATAAATCCCACCAGACGTGACTAGACGTACCATCCTTTAGAGATCTACCCACTCCTCTATAAAATTGTTCCCAGACATTGGTAATGCTCTTCCAAATGATGGACTGGTTTGATTTTTTGAGAACCATTGGATATATCCCATCCCCACAACCATATTTCCCTTTTAAACACTTCACCCATAAGGCATCAGGCTTAGTTAATAAACCCCAACAAAGTTTCATGATGTAGGCCTTATTTTGAGTTTGAAGATCCTTATTACCTAGCCCACCCATATTTTTAGCCTGAGTAACTTGATTCCATGCAATAAGATGCATCTTTTTCCCTTCTTGACCTTGATTCCAAAGGAAAGAGCGACTGATTTTCTCTAAGTCCTGTAGAACTACTTTAGGAAGGAGAGTTGTTTGCATTTGGTAACTAGGGAGAACGGCCAAAACCGATTTGATTAAAACCGTTCGACCGGCCATTGTGAGAAACCTGCCCTTCCAGTTAGCTAATCTCTTCTTAACCTTTTGAATAATAGGAAAGAAGTGAAGTTTGGTAGCTCTCCTGTGCAAAAGTGGGACGCCCAGATATTTCCCAAGATCCCCTGTAAGACCTATCCCCAACCTGTGAGCCAAACCCAAAGCTGTGTTAATATGAATGTTCTTAGAGCAAACAACCTTGGATTTTGTAAGATTAATCCTATGTCCAGAGACTTCACAGAAAGTCCTCATTATCTCTTTCATCGTCTCTATCTGTTCAGATGAGGCTTCTCCAAACAATAGGAGATCATCCGCAAAAAATAAATGAGAGAGCGTTGGTGAACGGCTGTTAAATTTCAGTCCCTTCCAAGTCCCATTATTAACTGCTCTGGTAATCATTTGGCTCAGTCGTTCTATACACAAGACAAATAAGTATGGACTAAGCGGATCACCCTGCCTTAGCCCCCTAGTCGGACAAAAGGAATTTGATTCTGTGCCATTCCATAAAACTCTCATAGATACCAAAGAAGTACAGGCCATGATAATCTGGATGATCCTATCAGATAGCCCTAAACTAGTAAGAGTGGTACGTAAAAATTCCCAATCAAGTCGATCATAGGCTTTTTCCATATCCAACTATATTATTAATCACCCCTCCTTCAGCCTAAATTCACTTTAAAGCATTTTTCTTAAATAGAATTTAAATTGTTTAAATTAAATAAACGGTAAGAGCTCATTCAAGATGACTTATTTTTCACCATGAATAAAGAAGAATACCTGGGGGTTTGGTATTATTATAGCTTTTCCATCATTTTGCATTTTTACTACGATTTTGTATATACTCATTATCATCAAAAGGATTTATTTTTCAAAATTTGAAGGGTTTTTGAATATTTTACTTTTATTTGAAACCTTTCTTTTTGTCTTTTTATCAAACAAAACAAAAGAAAGAAACCTTTATTTCTTAGGACCGATGCAAAACGGCATCCAAGTGAGAAGTTGGGCCAAACAATTACTCCAAGCCCAATATAGTACACAGTGGTGACCCAGAAGCCCAAGAACATAATGAGACTTCGGATGTAAGTAAATTATGGAATTATGCACCCAAAAAAAAATTATGAAATTAACATCCCGCAAACACATGGAATTAAATTATTTTATGATTTTTAAAATAATTCTGGGAAAATTAAAATAAACCACCAAGAGAAAATAATATTCATTATAAAAAAACATAAAAATTATAATTATTTAGAAAAACCGAACATCATAATATAAATTTAAAATCAATAAATTGCTCAGAACCAAACCTCCACTATTCTTTCTCTTATTCATAATTAAAAAAATAACTAAAATTAATATTAAAATTAACCATCATGATATGATCATGGCTTTCCTTTTTATTTTCAATGTATTATTTAATTAATGATGGTTAAACTCGTATTTTTTAAATTATTATTTTTCACCAATTTATATTATCATTGTTAATATCAATTAAGCTCTTTTTATAAAAATAAAAAATAAATTTATTTCATATTTTTCAAGATATAATAGATTACTTAGATTGTTTTTTAATTTTATAAACATTAAATAAATTTTTTAACCCACATAAATTGCTTCTAAAACGAAAATAAATCATATAAACGTTCTTAGTTTAACATATAGGCCATGTTTGGTATGATGAAATTAGGGGTGATGAAAATGGAATTGAGGATCAATTCCATCATGATACTTGTTTGGTATGATGGAATTGGAAAATTTTCCAATTCCATGTGGAAGCCAAATAGACTCAATTCCACCCAATCAATTTCATCAAAATACCTAAGATTTACAATTCCATGTGATCATTTCCATCTATTACCCTCCACTACCTTCAAAAAAAAAATTGAAGGACATTTTGGTATTTTTATACAAAAATTAGATCTCATTTCTATGACATACCAAACATACTTTTAGTCCCCATTTCCATTTCTATATCCATTTCCATCAAAATCAATTCCAGCATACCAAACGGGCCCATATAATAAATTATAAAAGATATAGAGTTTTAGTAAAATTATATAATTCTATTTTGAATTAAAATTTTTGTTGATTTTAAAAAAATTATAATTTTTACAAAATTAAAGAATGTCTAATTTTTCCAATAGATATATATATGCAAGTCATGAAAAATGAAAATTGAGAAAACAGTTGCTCAATTTAGTGAAACTTAAAATTTTGAACTAAAAATAAAATGTGGGAATGAATGTAGGAGAAAATGCTAAGATTTTGTTAAAAATATTTTAGTATTTTTAATTTTATATTTTTGTATAAGGTCATTCTAAATAAATATAATTTTTATGATCATTTTCCATAAATATTTTTTCCTTCAAGTCCTCCCTTCTAATTTCTCCAAAAATCATTATATGAATAGTAATATATCAATTATGTGGGTATTAAACATCCTATCTGCTCTCTCTGAACTCTAAAAACTTCAAGCTATTAAAACCCAGATCGGGTATTGAACTGGTCGGGGTATTGAGTTAATGGTCAGTTGATTAAATCGGAGCTAAACCGGAACCAAACCAGTGAGTAATTAAAGATTTTAGGCTTACAGTATAAAATTCTAAAGAAAAAGGTTAAATTTTTTTAAAAAAAATTGGGACCCGGACAGGACCGGTCTACTGATCGGTTCGGCGGGTTCCGGGTTGGACCGGCCGGTCCGGGTCTGAGAACCCTGAAAAACTTACAAATAAAAAATACAAACGATCCTCACATGAGTTATTACTTTGCCCCTATTTTTTTGCCTAAAAAAAATATTTAATCAGAGAACTAAACATGGTGGTTACAATATAAACCTAAACCTTGAAAACAATTTAACATAAGATACAAATTAAAACAAGACACCTAATAGGCCAAAGCCCACTACTACAACCCTAGGCTCAAAACAACAACACCAACAAACACTAACTCTAATCAAAGATAAGGAGCCACTTGTGCCTTTGTCACCGTTGCCGTCGGCGGAGAAGGAAAGTGACACCGACAATAATGCCCGGAACTAAGGGATGTGGGTTCCAAGACCACTCTTTCATATTCATCCCTTCTGATTTTCTATCTGCTACTACCAAGAGAGCAAAGACCCAATCTCCACACGGTCGCAGCCATGTAGAAAGGAGAAACAGCTACTGCAATATCAACAAAGTAGCCTCGAAAAATATTAGCCAGCACCACCAACCAGCCCCAAGGCACCAGATCTATAAGGACCACCCAAAAACCAACCCCATCCAACTAGATCGAAGAAGAGGAGACAAGGATACAACCCAGATCTGTAGTGAGAAAGAGAGAGCTCAGGAAAGGCGTAAAGATTGCAACTCACTACCAAGCCTTCGATTTCCCAGTTGCTCCGTCGCCGTCGATCCGAGCTTCTTCTCCGATCGAACCCCTCTTCCCTTAGACCACACCCCATAGATCATAGCAACGATCAACAACCGCAAAGAAGCCACGAGCGCCCAAAAAACTCATCCCCTATGCAAATGACCTCCCCTCCGGCAAGCACCGGACAAAGAGGAGCCGACACCCCCAGCATGCAAGGAAGGAGCTCTCATAAAGGGAGAAGAAATGACTCCATGGAGGAGAGGGAAAGGGGAAAAAAAACCTCCACCTATGTTAAGAAGCGAATCCTCTCTTCATCTCATTTTCTCATCATTTCTTGTAAACCCATTTGAGTCATTGGTTGGAAAGAGGAGTACATCTAAACCATTGATTGGAAAGAGGAGAGAAAAATTGAAGGAGCGATAACTTGATGACGTGACTTATTCTTAACTTTTTAGCTTTGTTTGGTTCAGGGTTTTTGTAGGTGAGGTTGGGGGAGGTGAGGTTTATGAAAGAAAAAAGTGTGTTTGGTTGGAAGGAGGGGAGGTTAGGGGTGAAAAAATAATTTGTCTTCTAGTGCTCCCCTCCCCTCCTCTCTCAACCCCCAAATTTGGGGTTTTTTCTAGGGGAGAGAAATTTTTTTTCTCATCTTGACCAAACTGCCCTTATCAATTATTTGATATTCCATACTTACCCTCCTAGTAAAAAAAGCCTTCTTTCCTCTTTATCTTCTTAGTTCAGCAGTTCAGCCTTTCTGTCCACAATTGAGCTTAATAATATTTTTTATTTGTGATTATGCATAGATCCTTTTGATGTTTTGTGGGGCTATATCTGATTCTTGCAAGCACAGTAAGCAATTAACTTTTTAATACTTTTTATTAATTATACTTGCACAATAACGTGTTTTCTTGGCCCAATTCGCTCATAATTTTTGTGTGTTGATGATAATTTTGCAAATGATAATTATTAATAAATAATAATTTTTATAAACAATAATTATTAATAAATACATTGTAAAAGAAAAAGAAAAATATATATAAGGGTATTTTTGTCCACTTATAATTAACTCCCCTCACCTTCCCTTCTGAACCAAACAAGATACCAAACCTCCCCTCCCCTCTTCTTGAACCAAACAAACTTATAACCTCCCCTAATCTAACTTAAATAAACCTCACCTAACCTAACTTCCGTTGAACCAAACACACCTTTTATGGTGTGTTTGGTTTGAGAGGAGGAGAGGGGACTTAAATCACCTTTTTAGATTGAAGGTATTTAAATTTTAGGTAGGAACCCAAAATTTAAAAAAATGATAGGGTAAATTTTTAATTTCTCTTATCTAAAATTATAATTTATCAACACTCACCTTAAACCAAACACACCCTTAGATTGATAGAATTGATATGATTTAGAGATTATGAACGATGATGAAAAAAAGGGATAATAAGAGAAACCGACCATCTTACTTTACCACTCCAAGGGATTGAAAAGAAATGGCTCATCTTAATTTATCCATTAGAAAGGTTACATATACAATCATTGTTAATAAAATATCCTTTATATTTTTTATTGTAACATTGTTTTGAAGCCTTTTCTTTTATTTTTTTTCCTCTTCTGGTTCTAGAAAAAAATTAAAATTTCAAAAGAAGACTTCTAAGTATCTAGTTATTTGGAAAGGAAAAAGGTTATTAAAATCAGCATTAATTTATATCCATTTTCAGGAGTGAAGTTTAGATGTTTTCTTATGTGCTTATTAATAATTTGAATTAATTTAGTATAATTTGTTAGGTGATAACATGGTTTCCGTTAATGCTAGAAGGGCCAGATTACTTTAATAAACAAACTTGACAAAACTCATTGCTTTGTTAACCTGGCGCATTGAGAGACCAAGCAACAAAGAGAGACTAATTGAGATTTAGTCAAGGTAACCAGTCGGAATACTGGGTTAAGGATTAGTGGGTCAGACTGGGACCAAACCGGTGAAAAATTAAAAATTTTAGACTTATAGTATAAAAATCTAAAAAAAAAATTTAAAAAAAATAGTAACCCAGACTAGACCGGTCTACCAGCCAGTTCGCCAGTTTCCGCGCCGGACTGGCCGGTCCGGTCCGGGTTACAGAACCATGGATTTAATACAAAAGATTAGCATTAATTAATTGATGGGGCTCTTGGTTGTTTTAGATAAGAGTCCAAACGGAACAGCTTTTGCAGTGGCAGGTAACATGGATTCTTCAGACATGATTCAACTTTTTGTGATTATATTTTGTCTTGGTTCCCCGTCAGTCTCCACACAGACAAAGCACCAGAGAGTGGTAATATTATTTTATAAGTATTATTTTTGTGTACAATTTTTTGTAATATAGAGAACATTAAACAGATATATTTAATCGTTGAAGCTGTTTGGCTCAACTCAAATCAAACAACAGACAAAGCACCTCATTAACTCTTGGTTTAAGTAAGATTTTGCCAATTCAATTCTTCATATATGTGATGGGTGCATAAATTCTTTATGCTGAATGAAGGATGACAAAAAAAAACACACACACACACACACAGATATACCTAATCCAAATGAATTATGATTTTTATTTTTAAAAAATCACTGTATATCATGCACCTTTTAAGAGGAAATCATTGTCCTAAATAAAAGTAGTTTCTCATCACTTGACGTAGCATTTAATAAGTTATTCTGTGGATATCTTCCTAATCATATTCCAATGTAATATATATATATATGCCAAAAGTAACACCAAAGTATTTAAAGATAATGTTTGTTAGGGATAAAAATAAGAAGTGATGCAAATTTAAAATAACTTCATCATTTTAAATATTTTATTTTTAATTTAGTGAGTAATTAAAATCGAGTTATATAAAGGATGAGAAGTATTTTCTTTTGATCAACAAACTTTTACTTGTCATTTCAATATTCAAACCAGCAAGATATGCGTAAAAACCAATAATGTGAAGTTTTTTTTTTTTTTTTGGGACTGAACCAATAAAGTGAAGTTTGAAGATAGGGCAAGCCGAATTATTTACTTTATTATTAAATAGCACCAATTGACGTGGGAAAGTTTGTGCGTGTAAATATTTAAATTTCCCATTAGATATTTCCCGATACACAGGTAATATAATAGGAAGGAAAAGCAAAGAGGACACACAGTTGACCAAGTCAACTGGGTCATTATTGTCGTTTGTCGGAGAAAGAGATGGACAAATGTTGACCACTCATACCGGGCCATTCACGATTCACCCACCACTTGACCACTTGACTTTTTTTAAAATTTCTTTTTTTTTTAATCAATAGGAGCCTTTTGGTTTAAATTATTTTTCTTTTTGCTTGTATAAAATGAAACACTGTACACAAAACTAATTACTCATTAGCTTCTAGATAACCAAAAGATGAAGAGTTAATATGCACTATTGTCAGTTTTTCGTGGAATAATTTTACATTGAAATAACCAAAATGTATCATTTCTGCCCCTTGTGATTAAAATGTTAATAATCGGTATTAATTTTTTAATGGTTGGGATGAATTTATTCCCTTTTATCAATTTCAGTGGGAAATTGATATTCAAAAAAACATTGGGATACACTTGAGGACATCTTGACCCAAAGATAAAATTATGGTCAATAAAACAAAAAAAATTATAAAATTAGCAACAAGAGAGTGATGATGAGACATTGGGACTTGAGAGGTTGGAATATTCAATCTGGACGGAGAGGGTTGAAGAGTAACGAAGAAAAATATAGAATACGAAGAACGAAATTCAAATTTTCTGGCCAAACAAAACTATGAAATTCAAATTACTTAAATTAAATTTAGACAACCAGTAATAAATTTAAAAAGAAGAACACACACTCTAATCTCGTTAGTGAGATGATTAATGTGTAAACATAAGTATAAACAAACACAAGACACCCCGACCGACCCAAAACCCTCACATACACAAACCATAATAATAATAATTTGATAATAACAACAATTGTCGAATTAAGTACGTACAATCTAAATCAATCATCATCCTGAAACGAAACCTTATAAATATAATCCTCCTCCCTCCACCTTCACGACCTCGCAATGCACCATCATCATCATCGTCATTTGCTTCATAAAGAATAAACCTTTTTATTCCTTCGTTTCTTCATGATCTTCATCATCAATCCATGGAGTTTTCTCTTCAAACGTGCATTGCTTCCTTAGAGACATGCGAGTTTCTCTCACTTCTATCATTCACCACCACAAGCCCGGCAGCTTCAGCTCCGGTGACATCATTGACATTCCCGAAAAGCAGAACACCTATCCCCACCAGCGCGGCGCAGAATGCAGCTCCGAACGATGCTCGAACGTGGCCCGGAACGCTCGACCCGACCACGAATCCTACGCACAACCCGACGGCCCTGATCCAAGAGAACCAGATTGAGAATGCTCCTTCTTTACCTGATGGTGCACAGTCCAAAACCAGGACTTTCCCAAATGCATATAGAATTCCACTTGATGTGCTCTGTATCGCACCAAATAGCAGAAGATGCCTCCATTTCCAGTGAGAACCGGAGAAATAGAAGGCGAAACCCGAAGATAGGATCGAGAGGAGGAATCCGAGGATTTGCATTTTAACCGCGCTGGCTTTGATTATTTGTTGGAGCGGTTGAAGAAGAGGCAGAGAAACCAGAGGGAAGCAGAAGTACATTAACCAGAAAGCAAGCAAATGAAGTGGTTTGATGCAGAGATCGCCGACCACGAAGATGACGCATGAGATGAAGATGCACATGGTGGCGAATGAAGAGAGGAAGACACTAACAATGGCTCCAATTCCTTGAGGGTATTTGAAAATCGAAAAAGGATGGAACTTTGAAGAGATCATGGAATCTGAGGTTCTGTTTATGGCTGTGATGGCATGGAGTATCCCCACAAGCCATATGAGGCCACTGAAGATGGATACTACCCACAGGCTTATGAACTCGTGGTCTTTCGGTTCCTGAAGCATGTGGTAAGTGAAGGCGGCAATGATGGCGGCACCGAAGCTGCCGGCTGCCGTGGCGCAAAGGGAGAGCCAGCCGGAGACTCCTTGTCTGACGTGGAATTCTGTTTTCTTAAGGGAAGGTCCGGTGAGGGCGCGGATCATGTGGCCAAGGTGTTGGGTGTGGGAGGCCATCGTGACCGTGCTCGCAGCCACAATGAATGCAATGTAAGGGATGAAGATCGCCGTGACCTTGAAGAATCCGGCCGGGAGACAGAAGAAAACGCCAACTCCCGTGGCAGCCGCCGTGATGAGCGCCGGAAAATGGCCATCAAGATGGAAGGAGATCAAGCCCAGAATCGGAGCAGCCATTGCCAGACCTGTAGCCCAACCTATTGATGTCCACTCCAATGAAGAGAATCTTGAACCACTCGTCCTTATGGTTTTCAGCGTGAGCTTACTATAACTGCAATGAACATACAAAACACCATATACATATACAGAACTTTCAGTGTGTTTGTATATATACATATACAAACACATATATAGTATATTCTACTGTAATTTAAACAGAACTTTCAAAAGCTTATGTTGCAGAAGTTGGACATGATATTCTAATCATACAGCATGAGTTTTAGTTTTCTATGAGGTTCATTAATAAATCTGGACCAACTTAACTCCTACGATTTAGGTCATAGCTGAATTAACGTTGTAATTTGTAAACAATATGAAAAATTAAGAGTTAAATCTCTCAGTGAAACGGCTAGTTTGCAAAGGGAAAAACAAATAGTAATATCCAGAGGAACCGTTTCATTCACGTTGTCAGTTATATAACTCTTCCGAGGAAGCTCACTGTAAAATATTAAGTGTATGTTTGGTTGCGCTTATTTTTGGACAATAAGTCCTTATTACGCAAGTCGAGATAAAACTCCTCTCATATACTTACCTCATATACTATGAATCACAATTTATAAACACTTATTACCTAAAAATAAACTATTCCAAACGAGCATTAAAACTAGATGACAACAATAATGGAGAAGATAAATATATATACATAAACGAGGAGAGATAGATCTCCTTTAACGTATTAAAGCTATATTTAGAATAGCGTTTTTTGAAAAATATGTGTTTATTACGTAAGTCGAGATAAAACTCCTCTCACATACTTAACTCATATACTATAAATCACGATTTATAAATACTTACAAATAAAAAATAAGTTATCCAAACGATTACTAATAGATAGTTAAATAATTAATCCAACGTCTGATCTTTAAGTGTATAAAAAATTTCAAATGTGGTGACTTTTGGGGCCGAATCCGACAGACATGTTGAAACTTCCTAGGAAGACCTTAGGTGTTTTTTTTTAAAAGAAATTTGCCCTCTAGGTTTTGGCTAAGGACACATGAGATAGCATAGCTTGTATGCACATCAAAGATATATAGAGGGGTTAATAAATATTGGAGGAAATTCGATGCAAGTGCGTGAGTTTACTACTACTGATTCTATCTTGAAAAAGGAATCTATAATTGTGGAGTGTAGCGGGAGGTAAGTATGAAAAGGAGATAGCTGCAACACCCAGAAAACCACATGCAAATAATTTATATATTTATATATATGAAAAAGAGAAAGAAAAAAAGAAAGGGAAAAGAAAAACACTGCTTTTGATGATGGCGAACCATGATGGAACCCTATGCACGGTCCTCACTCTTCTATCTTAAGATTTCAAATTCAAAAGACCAAAAAAAAAAAAAAACTTTCCTTTCTGCTCTGAGACTGAGATTAACAGGTACCCATTTCCTCTGAAACCCTTTTGAAAAAATTTTTGAAAGCATTTTTCCATGGAAATTTCTCAGATGCAACAACCAAAAGAACCAAACAAGAACACAGTTCTAGAAACAAAAACAAAGAAACACAAACCGAAATGTGTGCCGAAAGTTGGCAAATCTAAAGAGAGAGAAGGGAAAAAAAACAACTTACAGTGTGATCTCCTTGTCGGAACATGAAAATCCAGGGTGGTTTTTGGCCCAATCTTGAGGAAGTTGCTGAAGCTGGCTGATAATGAGAGGGAAAACGACAGGTACGAGGACGGTTTGAACAAAATAGGAGCAAAACTCGTACAAATACCAGCCAAGGAGTTCGATTTTGGAGGGCTTTTCTTGTTCTTGGTCGTAGCCGTTATAAGATTCCCTTGCTCGGAGAATCTTCAGGGCAGTATTGTGCATGTCCGGCGAAGAAGATCCCATACTCGCTTTTCCTCTCACGTTCCCATCACCAACACTTCGCTTTGAAGTGTCCTTAGACCCTTCAGCCTCAACAGTAACTTCCTTCATCTGGAGAGAGAGAGGAAAAAAAAACAAGCCGTTCTCTTCTGACCTTGCTCTGTGAAAATGGCGAGAGAGAGAGAGAGAGAGAGAGAGTTGTTGAGAGAGGGTACAGGTGGGTTAAAGGGGGGGCTAACGAAGGTTCAAGGGCGTGGTTGGGTGATAAATGTATGGTATTTTGGGTATAATGCTCTGTTGCTTCTTTCTCTCACTCTGTGTCTTTTTTTGGGGTTTTAAATATTGTGGTGACGACTGACGGAGGCGTTATGAGGAGAAGGGTGTGTTTGGAGACCCCCTTTAAGCCCAATTGACCACTATAAGCTCAATTGCTAATTGAGAACTCAAATTTTGAGTGTTTGGAGAGGCTAATTGGTAATTGAGCTTTTGCCAAAACCCAATTGGTGAAAGCTCAATTGGGAGAAGCTAGAAAATGGAGCTTTTGTTAAAAGCTAATGACATTTTATGCTAGATTAGGTTGTCTAGAAATTAGTTATATGATATTGGCTTTTCCCATAAAATATTTTTTAAATAGTATGTAGTATCAAAAAATATTTTTTGAGTGTTTTTAACCTCTTAAAATATTTTTCTAGTTATACCCACTACCTAGTGTGCTATCAGACTGATTGTAATTTTACCCACTTTCTAGTTGTAACCACTCAAAAAATATTTTTTGAGTGTTTTTAACCACTTAAAATATTTTTTTGGTGTTTTTAACCTCTTAAAATATTTTTTCAACTGTACCCAGTGTGTTATTAGACTGATTGCAATTTTACCTTTAATGTATTTTTTCAACTCCAAAAATTACTTTAAAATATTTTTTTTAGTGTTTTTAAACCCTTAAAATATTTTTTCAGTTGTACCTAGTGTGTTATCAGATTTATTATAATTTTACCCTTAATGTACTTTTTCAGCTCCAAAAATTACTTTAAAATATTTTTTTGTGCTTTTAACTCTTTAAAATAATTTTTCAGTTATACCCAGTCTTAGGAGACTGACTACAATTTTACTTTTAATGTATTTTTTTTAGTAGCAAAGAGCACCCAAAACTTAGAATATTGATTTATTGATTTCCACCCACTCTAAAATATTTTTCCAGTAGCACCTAATATTTTAAAGTAATTTTTAAATATTTACTTGATTTTTTAAATATTTTTCCACCCACTCTCTCTTACCATTATCACAAAAGCCCTTATGCTTAAACCAATCCAAACAAGTTTTATTTTTGCAAAAGCCCAATTGACAATCGTCAATCCAAACATAAATCACATTACATAATTTGGCTTTTACCAAAAGTAATATCATAACAAGCCCAATTGAAACAAGCCCAATTATCAATCGTTGTTCCAAACACACACATATTCTGTGTGCGGTGGACTCCACGTGAAATAAGAGTATTTTCACTGTAGCCACAGTTAGTTCATGCTAAAAACTGTTTTTCGATATTATTTACTGTATATAAAATAAACATGTGAGAAGATTTTTATTTTAATTTATATGAACATACTTTTTAAACGACAACTCAAATAGGTGTTAGTTAATGATTCCTACCTTCTCTTTTCAAAATAAAGAAGTCAATAAAATCTGATTTAAGGGACAATTTTATCATGAAAGTTGTCACCGAAAGGCAATTTTATTCAAATAATGTCAAAAAAGGAGTAATGTTATTTTGACTGTTATCCCCTTTAATTTTGAATGTTAGTTAACTAAATATGTTAAATTGGCAGTCTACTTGTTATCCATGTTATTTTTGTTAAAGTGCAAATTTACTCTGAAAGTTTTAAATATAACTTTGAAAAAAAAATGAATTAGATGACATATGAACTTTCAAGATAAATTTGTACCTTAACAAAAATAACGCAGATGATATATGGACTGTTAACTCAATATATTTGGTCAATTAATGGTCAAAATTAATTAAGATAATGGTTAAAGTAGAATTGTTCTCTTTTTTACATTTTCTTGGGCAAAATTGCCCCCTTCGATGACAACTTCTAGGATACAATTATCCATTAACCCATAAAATCTCAAGTTCCTCTTTTTTTGCCCAAAAAAAACCATTACTCATAAAGTACATAATTTGTCAATAACAATGATAAATATTTGTTATTCCTAGGAAAAAATTGTTTGTGAAATTTTTCATTGCAAAATTTATTGCATGATGGTACTTAAGAACCTAAATTTTTTTAGTGTGGACCATTTTTTTTTTTAGTTATGTGCAATATATATTTAACCCCCATACAACTACTTTTTGTTTTGCTCGTGGTTAAGAATAAGTTGTACAACCCCTCAAGTGGACTTCTGTCGAGTGGAATTAGATAAATAAGATGCTTGCATATCTAATAATATAGCCCCAAAAAAACGTTGGATACCAATGGTTCCATCGAAATTAAGAAAAAGATTGATTACGCATAACTAAATAAGAGTTACAACCACTGAAAATAGATTACACCCATTTTTCAAGTACTTTCAGACAATAAATCTTGTAACTGAGGGGTTCCCCCATTTTTTCGCAAGTATTTTTAATTTTTCTGGGAAATATATATATATATATAATTTTGAAATCTCATGAAAATGTTTTTGAAAAGAAAATATGACTCGTTTTGTAATTGACGAAATACTAGTTATAAAGTAACTAAGGAAATAAAATGGAAATTTTATCCTGAAGGTTGAAATCATTATGCGTCAACTAGCATGCATCATCATATTGATGTTAACGTACTAAATAATGAGGGTCAAAAATAATGGTGGGTGCTTTGAAAGAGAATAAAGGGAATGATGACCTCTTTTTTCATGCTTAGAGAGAAACTATGATAACGGAAAGATACGACATTTGAATTGAAAGGACATCAAAACGTTGATAAATTATAGGGTTAATATAATATTTGGTATTTTAAAAAAAAATTTTATTTTAATTTTTCAAGTTTTAAATTGAAAAAATTCTAAAAAACTACATTGAAAAATGGAAAAGGATATTTCAGTACAACAAAAATGTGAAAGGACAATTCAGGCAGGTGTCAGATTTTCAGAGGAATCTGTCATTTTGAAATTTCGGCCAAATTACGAAAATGCCCTTCATCCCTTCATTCCCCACTTCAGAATAACAACATGATCATCGTAATTAACAACTCCAGATTCGACATTAACAACTTTAATTCTTTTTTTACAATTAAAAAATTTCAGGTCAATAATAACACCTATCTCTTAATTAACAACTCCGGATTCGACATTAATAACTCCAATTTCTTCTTTCACACTAAACTAGTTTCAGGGCCAATAACAACATCTATCTCGTCATTAACAACTTTGGATTCGATATTAACAACTTCAATTTCTTCTTTCACACTAAACAAGTTTCAAGGCAAATAACAACACTTATCTCACCATTAACAACTTCAAATTCAACATTAACAACTCCAATTTCTTCTTTCACAATTAACAAGTTTCAAGGCTAATAACAACACCTATCTCACCATTAACAACTCCCATGTTGTTATTTCGACTGAGGGCTGAAGGGCATTTTCATAATTTAGCCAAGATTTCAAAATGACAGATTCCTCTGAAAATCCGACACCCACCTGAATTGTCCTTTCCCATTTTTGTTGTACTGAAATGTCCTTTTCCATTTTCCAATGTAGTTTTTTGGAATTTTCCCTTTTAAATTAGAGGTTTTAGTTCCTTAAATTTTATTTATTTTAAAATATTGATCCTTATTATTAAATCAAAATTTGAATCATTTTATTCTGTGAGGGACCAAAACCTCTTGTTTAAAATTTGAGAGACTAAAAAAAATGAGGGCAAATTTGAAAGATCAAATATTATATTAATCCTAGGTTACTAGTACTGCTTTTGAACAAATAATAAATTACTAAAATAAATTTTGTAAGTGTAAATTATTTTGTTTAGGGCTAAAGGGTGTTTTTATCCTTAAATTACTCGTCGCTAGGCTCTCTAAAATGTTATGTGGTGAAATGTTACTCTCAGATTTTAAAAAACGATGCAAGGTTTCTGTTGTAGTTCCAAAGGAGCAACACATTTGATGAAAGTAAACATAAATATGTATGTGATTCTAAAGCAATTTTCCTTGGCAAAAAAAAAAAAAATTCTAAATCAATTTAACCAAAAGTATAATTTTTATAGTCATTAGCAAGTACTATTAGCTATTGTAGTCATGTTATGCGTGTGTTATTGTAGATTTCTTGATATACATTTTTCCAATTAATATTTATTCTTCAAAAATAGCCATTTAGGTTTAAGGAATCCATTGTGCATAGTTAAATTTACACTTCATTTATTATATTTCTTGTTTGATTGATTTTTAGAATTAATCAATTGATTGCTTCTTGAGTTACTTCTCGGACTTTTTATAATAAAATTATATTCTCAGCAAATACAGACATAATAAAAAACAATGCCGATAAAACGTAATAACGCTTTTGGAAAGAAACAAGGGATAAGAGTTAATTTCTTGCTTCCAAGATGCGTCCAAAAATTTACAACAATAAAACAAATAAGAAGGGATGCCTTGTATTAAAAAAAAAAAAAGGGTACCTTTATACAGACAGTTTAACATATACCAAATTATTAAATAATACTCTAATAATTTAAAACGTAACTAACAAAATTTGCGAGAGGCTAACGCACGTAACGGTTAAAAAAAAAATATCCGTTCAGAACATGACAGTTTGCTTCTGAGAGGCCAGCATGAACATCACTGTCTGGCAATAAGTGAATAAAGACAACAAGCACTTAATTGGCAAAAAAAGAAAAGAAAATAAAGACAACATGCCCTTAAAATATTAGTCCCTCCAATTTTAAATATAAGATAGAGTAGATTTTTTTAGAGAGGTTAAGGAAACTAATTTAATTATTTTAAAATATTTATATATATATTTTCATTGGCAAAAAAAAAATATTTATTTTTTCCCTCAAAACTAAGTAGTTTGACTAATAAAGTAATATATAATCTAATGATACATAACATATGATATGATTAAGTAACTTATTTAATTCCTTAATTTCTCCAAAAAAAAGTTAATTTTGTCTTATAATCAGGACCGGGGGTTAGTATTGTATTATTATTAATACTACTCCTCCCGCCCTAAATATAAGACAGAGTTGACTTTTTTTTGAAAGATTAAAGAAGCTAAATAAGTTACTCAATCATATCATATGTTGCGTATCATTAGATTAAAGCTTGTTTGGATGAGCTTTTGAAAGGCTTATAAGTGCTTCTGCACATAAGTCTAAATAATACTTATCTCACGTACTTACCTCATATACCGTAAATCACAAATAAAAAGCTATTTTTGTAGATTCCAATCGTTATTCCAAACGAGCACTATATATCAGTTTATAAGTTAGACAACATAGTTTGAGAAAAAATGATAAACATAAATATTTTTAAATAATTTAATTAATTTATTCAGTATCTTTAAAAAAATTAACTTTATCTTATATTTAAAATCATATCGGATAGAGTAATAAACTAATAATTATGATTCCGTTTGTGTAAGTACCACTGCTAGATAAAATATGTTGTGCATCCTTGATGTTGTAAACTAGTGCCGTGGATTCATATCAATATTTATATATATTTTTTCTCGAAGCTATTTTTTAAAGACTAATTGAGATGAGACAAGTGTACGTGTGTTACTTGAAACATTGGGTGGTCAGCCATAGGCTTGTTTTGCTCCCAATCACAGGAAGTTTAGGCAATTCATTGTTTAACATATTTTGTTGTCTGGCTAGCTTGTGAAAAGTTGGCTAGGTAGATGGCAAAAAAAAAAAAAAAGGGGAGAAAAGAAAAAGAAAAATTGGTTGGTAAACCTGGAAATCTAGATTCATTTTTACAACTATTAAAAAAAAAAGAATTGGTACACTAATTTTGTAATTGGTGTAGATATAGCTGGTATATAAGTTTTTTTTTTTACTTTTCGTACTAGTTGATTAAGCAATCAAAAAACAAAATATCATATATTAGAATTGAAAGCACGAATGATCAAGGTTTGTGTAATTTTAGGTTTTAAAGACCTTTCTACACTAGTTAATATGAAAAACCCCTAAGCAATTTTTTTTAAAATCAATATTACGTAAATTGTAAGACACCATCTGAAGATCCTTGATCTTTAAACCCAACAACAAATCCTTATGAATTGTTTAACTAGTTTAGTCATTAATATGGATCTCATATGTTTCGACCAAAAAAAAATATGGATCTCATATGTAATTAATTACATGTTAGTGATATTATAAATATTATTAATTCTATTACGTGATTGAAAGAAGAATGTGAGTATATAATGACGGTTACATCGAGCGACACACCTTGATGTAATTTAAGCTGAGTATTGTGCATTAAAAAACAGATCCAGCAAGGAAAAAAAGCAAGTTACTAATTTCGCTAAGATTTTAAATTTGATTTTAAAAAACTTCTTAAATTATTGGGCTCGAGTATATAACATTTGCCGTCAATTATTTAGTTTGGAACTTACAAAACATGATATGTTATTGATAATATATTTCTTTATTTTTTTATGCAAACAATAACCTCTTCGAATTATGAATTATCACATGTAAATGTAAAAATAAATTTCTTGTTATACTATATTTTTTTTTTAAAAAAAAAGTGACTGTCCAGAGAACATATCAAAAGCAAGTTAACAAAATTTTGTAGCTTTATATGGTGTGAGTTGACATTAACTTGACGGGTGGTGTTATATAATATGGACAAATAGAGAGAGTAATTGTGGGTTCAGATTTTTTGAAAGCATCCTCGCCTTTGGTTCAGTTCCAATCCTGCCCCAGCATATATTAACGTCATGCTCATAATTTTCTCTTTTCATATGTTGCATCTAATTTTCAGTTTTGGCATGTTTTGAGGATTGGTTTGGTTTCATGATGGGAAAAAAAGATTATGATGTAAATTAAAATAACACAAAACAAAACAAAAATGTCTAACTCTATTAACCAAGGTTATTAATTCCAAACTGGCAATTGAATTGGTTAAGGCAATGGGTCAATGGTCAATGGATGATATCAGAGTTAAACTGGAGCTAACACATGACTAAATCAGTGAGGAAGTGAAAATTTAATGATTATTAATATAAAATTATGAAAAAAAAGTAAAAAAAATGAATTAAATAATTTTTTTAAATAAAAAATTCTAAACTGGTCAAATTGGTTGGATCGGATTGGTTAGGTGGCTAGCGCGCCAGTTTTCAGCTCAAACTGGCTAGTCCGATTTAACATATGCTATTAACCTCTTGCGATTAAATGGAAAATTAATGAATATTCAAAAACAAATTATTCATTAGCAAACTAACTACTTTTGAGTAGTTTAGGGTATCTACTGCTAGTAGTAATAATTAATCCCCTCACACTATAGATTTTCTGAAAGCGTTTTAGTGCTAGCCACGATACCCTTTTCATACACACTATCAATATTGACTAGAATTTAGCACATTCAAATGGATTAAAATTTCTTTTCTTTCCTTTTTTTTTTTTTTTTTGATAAAAAATCAAAATGCATTACTAAAGCTAAAACCACGTCCAATGAAGCACTCGTACAGAAACCGAAAAAGAAGGACGTGACTCATCAATTGAACTAAGTTCAACAACATATACAATTTTAAGTTTAGAAAAACTAAAAACGTTTAGAACAGAAACAATAATATTGGTGGCCTTGCACCTAATGAGACGGACTGGCACTTCTGAAACTTGCATTTGCAGCAAGGAAAAAAAAAACAAAAACATTAAACTGTTAATTAAAAAGTCATGATATGGTTTGGGGAAATAGCACCAAGGCCTAAAGAGAGAAAGTTGGAAGGCCTAAAGCGGAACACCATAGGGCCACCCCTACTAATCCGTCCCACGGCTGCCTTTTGTCCCCTTCTTCTACTATTCTTTTTTATTTATTGGTCCTACAACTGTGTTTTATTATACGACATATTACATATAATTCGTATTATTAATATTAGGTTTCATGGAGAATCTGTAAACAGACACACGGAACAAATTGTTAATCCTTAAATTCGACTTGTAAATATTATTCAAAAACTTGAAAAAAAAAAAAACTCAGTTAAACCCTAGATTACGAATTAGGAATAGTTCTCTTGTAGTATTTACAAGTAAGAGTTAAGAATGTATATCTTATTTTTTGGTTTTTCGAATGAGTTATTTTTTGTAAATTAGTTAATTAGGTTTTATGTTTAAAATAAAAGAGAGAATGTAGCTTAAATTCATTATATCATGCTCCAAGAACCAACCAACCTAGGCTTGGAATTGGAGGGCGATAATTTGTCTAATTTAATATTACCTCTGAGGTATTAAGATATAGTTCATAGTGCAAGATTTTATAAGAGCTACTCCCTTCGGTTCTAAATATAGGATATAGTTTGTAGTGTAATTTGTACTACAAACTATGTCCTATATTTAGGACCGGAGGTAATAACATTTATTTTGCGAAGCATTAATCAATCGAAAAAAATGATAATAAAAGATAATTACCATGCACAATGAATAATAACAAACCTTTCAAGTTACAATAAAAATTGGAATTCTTATTTCTTGTGACACTGTGTTGTTGTAATATCACATGTTGTGAGAGATAACAATAATAATCAAGTATTATATCTACACTTTAATTAGAACATATTTTCATTAAGTTGTTTATATCAATTATATCAAATTCTTTAATCACACATAATCATATTTTCTATTTTTTAAATATAGGTCTATAGTTAAATGATAATAATTTCAACAAAAAAAAACACATGTGATTGTTGACTTGGGGTTTCTATTGTAATTAGACAAGGAAATTCATTTAGGTTGACCTCGTCCACATTAACATTAGCCGAAAAGGGCTCACATTAGCCTAACAATCCGCATTCTTGTTCCCCTCCTTAACTATATCCTTAAACTTTTTCTTTTTATCAAATCATATCCATAAATTTATTATGTCTATGGGTAAGTCTCAAACCGTGATTTCAGAAGTCATTTTTAATAAATCGAGATAAAATCCTTCTTACATATTCATCCTATAAATCATAAAAACTATTTTCAAAAAATTTATCCAATCACACACTTAATCCCCCAATTTTTACCCATAGTTTTCTTTTTATGTTGTAGCAAGGCAACGCATGCCTTTCCTCAACTCGCCGTTGCAACTTTTTCTTTACTTTTCTTTTTTCTTATTAGGCCACGGTCAAAAACAGTGAGTGATGGGGAACACGACATTTTTTTCAGTTTGTTTTCTTTTTTCTTTCATTACTTTCGTCCTTTATAGCTTTGTAACGGCAATGGCCTCATTTATTCTTACCAATATCATATACTCATTATAGTCTTTAATATAAGATTCGATTATTTCTTTTTTAATAAATTAATAAAATTATTTTAAAGTATTTATGTTTTAATTTTTTTTTTCAAATTAGTTTGTCTAATGTATAAATTAATATATAGTTTAATCATACACAACATATGATATCATGAAGTAGCTTATTTAACTTCTGTAGTCTTTCTAAAAAAATCAACTAAGTCTCCGGAATAGTATCATTTTTCATTGTATATATCATAGAATTTGTTTACGCTTGCCCCTTCAAATGTAATAAGCCCGCTTGTTTTATGACAAAGATTGACAACTGTATTTACATTTTACGTATAGAGAATGTAACTTTAATTATTTGAGTAAAATATTCTGACCACCCTCCAGTTTTGCTTTAATTACACAGACCTCCCATCTATTTTAAAAACATACACTTAAGTCCAAACAATTAACTCCGTTAAGAATATTCTAAAAAGATTCCAAAAATATTTTTTTTAATTAAATTTATTTTTTCTTGCATATTTTGACTAAAATTGTTTTAAAGAATTTAAGAGTTTTTTTATCTATTCCTTAATTTCTATTTTTATCTTTACAAGTAGTTATTTGTTTGATGATTTTAGCATTGGTTAATGTAAATATCACAAACGATGAATATTCAAGCAAGATTTTAAATAAAAATATGCTTGATCAAATGTGCTTATAAATATTTGTGAAAAAAAATATTAAATTATAAATTTAAATGACACATACAATCTCATACTTATATAGTTTATTATATTTGATAAAAATATGTGTTTAATATATATTTTAAGTCAAAATTAATTTATAATATCAAAATTAATAAATTTTTTAACAAATTAGAAATTTAGAGAATCTAATAGAATAAATTTATGGTTGTATAAATTTTTATTAGCCCCTATATATATATATAAATAATTCTAATACTGAAGAAGGGAATTTTGGTTAAAAAAAGTTTAAAAGTCAAACTTAACGGTTAACTAACAGTTTGGGTGGATGGAAATAGAATCTCAAACTATAAGGGAGGTTTGTGTAATATATATTTTAGTTTTAAGGGAGGTTTATATGGGTTTCCAAAATAGAGGGGAGGTCTATGTAATTAAAGCAAAAGAGAGGGGAGGTTAGATTATTTTACTCTAATTATTTTTTTAAACAGTTTTAAAAGGGAAGATATTAACAATTTGAAACTATAAGTAAAATCGAACACGCAATTTTATATTCATTGGGGAGCTTTTATATATGCCACTAAAATATAGTATTTGTTTGGGATATTTTATTTTTGACTCATAAGTGTTTATAAATCGTGATTTACGGTATACGAGATAAGTATGTGAGAGGAGTTTTATCTCGACTTACGTAATAAAAATTTATTATCCAAAAATAAGTTATGCCAAACATATGTCACTAGCAAAGTAGCTTATATATTGATCAACTAAACTTGTGTCTTTGACTAAAGAAGAGTAGAATATTCTTTTCTTCTTGGGTTAAGGTGCAAATTTACCAACGAAGTTTTGTCTGAGGAGCGTCTAGCACAAATATCTTTTAGAAAGGGTAAAAATACCAATGAACAATTAAAAAGGGGCATCCACCACAAAAACCGTTAATCCGTACTAACGGCGTTAAATTATAAGAGAAGAAAACACCTAACGGCGTTAGTACGGATTTAACGGTTTTTGTGGTGGATGCCCCGTTTTAATTGTTCATTGGTATTTTTGCCCCTTCTAAAAGATATTTGTGCCAGACGCTCCTCCAACAAAACTTCATTGGTAAATTTGCACCTTAACCCTTTCTTCTTTAATTTCTTATGTTATGCTCTTAATAATTTTTCAACATAGTTCCTTAGTTTCAAGTTAAAAATATGGACCAAATCACAAAAAAAGTTAAAAAAATGGAAGTCGTGTGTGTGTGTGTGTGTATGGGAAAATTATGGATAAAAATCCCCATTCAAGAAATTAATTGGAAAATATGACTTATGATCTAAAGGAACTCATGACTTTATCTTTCCTAGATCCCATTTTAAACTTTATTTTAAAATTGGGGTTATATCCCAAATTTTCTCTCTACGAGTCAGTTTGAGTTGACATTCAAAAAATATGTTCACCGTACGTTAATACAAAACCCCTCTCACATACTTACTTTATACACCTAACAGAGTTAACGGAGTTACACTCCAAGACTTAACAATAACAGTCGTTTGTAGTTAGATTTTGTTCATATCGGTTATTTTGTTGTAATCGACTTGTACATGCTAAGTTGTCAAGTTGGGATGATTATCTTGTATTTATATAACACACTGTACAGATCAATTCAAGTCAATGAAATCAATTTTCTCAATTATTTCCGTGTTATGGTATCAGAGCTCTCAGAAGGCTCTTTTACTCTGATTTTTCTCTTTTCTCATCTAGCATTACTTTCCTAATCTCGGTGTCTTTGCACACCTTGTTTCCATCGCCTTCTTCCTCCTTCCGAAACCCTTCCGATCGTGTTACAGCACTTTTTCCTTCGTTGTTGCTTCTTACTCGTGGTCTTGCTTCTTGTCGTTGATTCTTGCTTCTACAACATCTAATTTTGAGATGTCGATCAACAGTTCTTCTAAAATTTCACCAGCCTCTGTTGTTCAAGATCGATCTAGGTGCTATTATCTTCATCCAAATGAGAATCCGAGACTCATTCTCGTGTCTCCACCATTGAATGGTCCTAACTATCATCATTGGGCTCACGCCATGATGATAGCTCCGATGCGCAAAAATAAACATCAGTTCGTGGATGGCTCTTTGTCAGTTTCGGCCAAGCAAGATCCTCTGTTTCAGGCGTGGCAACGATGCAATACCATGGTACTGACTTGGCTTAATCACTCAATTTCACCATCTATTAGTCGGAGCGTGATTTGGCTTAATCGGGCTGTTGATGTCTGGAACGATCTAAGGGAAGGATTCAGTCAGAGCGATGCTTTTTGAGTGGCAGAACCTCAAGATGAGTTGTTTTAAATTCGTCAAGGTGTTCTCTCTGTTTCTGAATATTTTACAAAAATCAAAATAATCTGGGACGAGTTGCTTACTTTTCGTCCAATTGCTGATTGTTCTTGCTCATCTAAAGAGTACTTTCGTCAAGATTATGTCATTAGATTTCTGAAGGGATTAAATGATCGTTTTTTGACTGTGCATTCTCAAATCATGTTAATGGATCCACTTTCGTCCATTAATAAGGCTTTCTCTTTGGTAGTACAACAGAAGCGTGAACTTACAGGTTCTAATGATCATAGTGTTTGTTTTACTCGCACTAGCTCTAAGCCTATGTATCAATCTGTGCCTTCTACTAATACTAAAATGTGTACATATTGTGGGAAGAAAAGGCACACGGTAGAACCGTGCTATAAGAAGCATGGTTATCCTCCTGGTTACAAGAATTGCAAGAAAGCTTCGGTCAATAATGTGGTAACACCTATCTCTACTTCATCAGCTAGTATATTGTCCTCAACACCTCTTCCTGCTAACCAATTTATCAGTCAGGATCAATATCATCAATTGCTTGCTTTGCTGCAACCTAAGACTGCTGTTACTCTCAAGATTCATATGCTTCTGTCTCTGTGCCTAAATCTAATTCTAATGCTTGTGTGAATCAACTTTCCTCACTCACTTTGATGCCTAATGCTAATGTTCCAGGTATATATACAAATCTAGCCTCTCATTCCTCTAATTCCTGGATCATAGACAATAGAGCTACTACTAATGTTTGTTATTCTTTATCTTCATTTACTAGCTATTCTCATATTTCTCCTATTAAAGTGACCTTGCCAACAAATTCGACCATTCTTGCTGATATTTCTGGAACAGTCCAAGTCAGCCCTCTTATTTTTCTCACCAATGTTCTTTATATTCCAAAATTCCATTTCAACATTATTTCATTGTCACAGCTAACCACTAACCTTTTGTCAACACCCATTTCCATTTCGATAATCGAAGAGTAATAAAGACGGTATTCAATAGGCATACAGAAAAGTACAATTATACTGATAAAAATATTTTTTTATAATACCGATATCGTTCATCGACGAAATGTAAAAAATCTAGCGGAAACTTAATATTGACCAATTTCTTCAGAATATCCAAAACATAGACTAAATATAACCACTATCTTGTCCTCTCCTCGAGACACGTGCCGCTCACTTTCTGATGTCTACGTACTTGCCCTTTTGCCCACTGATACCTGTTGAGATATTTGTTTTTGAAAAAGGGTGAGATTCTGAAGAATCCTCATAGAGACGTACGGTCACATATAAAATGTGAAAATTAAATATGCAATGCACTATATTAGGCAAAAATAAAAGTTCGATTTGATTCATATATATTTACCTCAGCCGAGCCACCGACTACAGCTAAGATTTCTGATAATATACCTCAACTGAATCATCGACCACAGCTAGGATTTTTTGATATACCTTTATTGGGTAACGAACCACAACTAGGTACTGTGCCTCTAGTACACAATCATATCAAGAAATACAATAACAAACACATATAATTATTCACATAGTGTATGAAAGATGATAGTCCCTACCTCAAAGTTCATTAAATCCTTTTTCAGTGTGACTCGAAAAACGTGTCATTCCAGCGTCCGTCTCGGTTTTAAAATAGTAAATGCACCAGAAATAGGTCATAACCTATCCAAGTATAATTTTGGACTCTTCTATAGCGTTTCTTGTGGTTATACTAGTCTATGGTGAAATTTTACCAAAATGCCCTCGGGACTTCAGCCCGGCCCCTCAGTACTCAGCCTGGTGGCACGTTTTCCTAAAATTTTGACTAAGGCTATTCTTATATATTTTCGTCAAAGGAATCCATTTCCGTGGTCGAAATTACCAAATTCACTGTCAAATTATGAAAATACCATTGACAGCCCCTATGTAGGGATTTCAGTGGCATTTTCCTAATTATGCTTTTTTTTTCCTCTACCGAAAAAGTGCCCAACTGTAACCCCACCTATTTTTACCCACTGAGTTCAATGGAACCATTTATTTCATGAAAATCCAACTCCTAATACCAGTTATGATCTTGGCCAAAATATTGAAGGAAAAATAGAAAAATAGAGCTTTGTGTTTTAGCTTCCAAAACTTGTACTTTTCCACTTTTAATCCTTGGTTAACTCATTTAAACACTTCATAATCATGATTTAAAGGATTTTGGGCAGCATAATCCCTTATGGTTATAGCTTTTCAAATTTCATAACTCAACCAAAAATCACATAAATCAACCAACCATTACCAACAACAACTTCAGACTAATATAAAGTTGAGATTGGTATAATTACCTCTTGATTCTTGGTGTTTCTCACTTTAGGACGTCCTCTATCTCTTTCTCAACCTTGAAGAATAGCTCACTAAACCATGATTTCCATGAAGAACAAGAGATTAGAGGATGAACTACACAAGATAAGAAGCGTAATCACTTGAAACTCTAACTCTTACCTTATACTTTGCTTTCTCTTGCTCTCTAAATCTCCAAAGAACTTCACAAGCTCACTCTCTCTCTCTCTCTTTTCCTTGTGGTTGGACGAAATGTGTGTATGAAGGGGGAGGGAAGATGTTTTATTGACTTAGTCATCTTTCTTCCCAGCCCTTGATTTAATCAATGGTTGAGATCACTCCATCTTGCATGCACCATCCCTCCAACCATACCTCCTACCATACCATTCCTACTTTAAGCCATACTCTCTCAACTTTATGCCATGCCTTCATATCATTCAGGGCCAATTGAGTTTGATTAGATTTTTCCCTTATTTTCCATGTATTGGCGAAATTTAGGGGAAAGAAGAGGGAAAAAATGTTTTTCATACATTCCATAATTCATTTAATTGAATTATGTATAATTCCCCATAATTTCACAATTCTTGAATTATTCCATCAAGAATAATCCAATTCTATATTTTTCTTTATTTTCCTTAATTAATTGAAATTAACTTCAATTAATTAGGAAATAATTAATCTTGAGTTAAATTGGCAAAATTGTGATTTTTCGATCACCTTTGTAAATTAATTCAAGATTTTATTACATTACCTTATGAACATGTATATTTCAAAATTCACAATATTCAAATTCATGAATATTCACCATTTTATTACATTACTCAAATAATTACAATATATATTTGGTAAATAAAATTTGGGGTGTTATAGTTCTCCCCAACTTAATAAAATTTCGTCCCCAAAATTTGCTACACTTATACATTCATGAATTCTGGGTAGCGTTTCTTCATACTTTCTTCTGTTTCCCGTATAGCCTCTCTGGGCGATAACCTTCTCCATACAACCTTGACAAACAGATTGCTCTTGTTTCTGAGCTGCTTTTCCTGCCAATCGATGATTCGGTCAGGTATGACTTTGTAGGTCAAATCTTCATGCATTCCCACATCCTCGTGCTCTATTACATAGTCTGGATCAGGTTGATACTTTTTCATCTAAGAAACATGAAAAACGTTGTGTAGCTTGCTCAGACTCAGCGGCAGAGCAATACGGTATGCACTTTGAAGTTTATCTCCTCTTTTGTGCATCAACAAGGTCATGATGATTCAATATGAGTCCCACAGAAATCTCTATAATACCTGACAGCACCCAACAACGGTATATCGGAATTAGGTTTAGAGAGACTCCTATTGGCTGTAAATGGGTTTTTAGGACAAAATTGCATGTTGATGGCACTTTAGAGAGGTACAAAGCCCGGTTAGTGGCGAAAGGCTACACACAAACTGAGGGGGTTGATTTATTTGACACTTTTTCCCCTGTTGCCGAAATGACCACAGTGAGATTATTACTGCAGTCGCTGCTTCCTCTAATTGGCATCTTGAGCAACTTGATGTCAATAACGCTTTCTTACATGGTGATCTTAATCAAGATGTTTACATGTCTTTACCTCCTGGTTTTGCTACCAATAATCCCAATTTGGTTTGTAAGCTACAGAAATCCCTCTATGGTTTGAAACAGGCCTCTAGGCAGTGGTTTGCTAAACTGTCTTTTGCTTTATTATCTTGTGGTTATCTTCAATCTAAGTCTGATTATTCCATGTTTACTCGTCAACAAATTGATTCCTTTACAGTGCTTTTAGTTTATGTCGATAACATCATCCTTGCTAGTAATGATATTGCAGAAATAACACGTCTCAAGTCTTATCTTAATAACACATTCAAAATAAAAGGCCTTAGGAAGTTGAAATTTTTTCTTGGCTCAGAGGCGGCTCGTACATCTGCTGGAATCTCTTTAAATCAATGTAAATTTACTTTAAACATTCTTAATGATGCTGGCTATTGAGGCTGCAAGCCTCTTTCTACTCCTATGGCCAGAAATACTTGGTTATCTCAAAATCTTGGTACTCCTCTTTTTGATGTTGGTCCTTATAGACGTTTAGTCGGTCGTCTTCTCTATCTTACAGCCACTCGACCAGATATGTCATATGTTGTTCAACAGTTGTGCCAATTTACTCAAAATCCGACCACTGTGCATTATTAGGTAGCTCTATGTGTTCTTCGTTATCTAAAGCGCTGTCCAGGTAAAGGAATTTATTTTCCAACATCATCTACTCTACAGTTGAAGGCTTTTAGTGATTCAGATTAGGCTGGTTGTCCTGATACACGTAGATCTCTCTCTGGTTATTGTGTTTTTCTTGGCAATTCCTTGGTTTCATGGTGATCCAAGAAGTAAACAACAGTTTCTCTTTCTTCCTCAGAGGCTGAGTATAGAGCTATGGGTTATGTAGCTTGTGAGATTCAATAGTTTCTTTATCTTCTCACTGATTTACAAATTTCTCATCCTTCTCCCACAATTTTGTGTTGTGACAATCAATTTGCTATGCACATTGCTGATAATCCTACTTTTCATAAGAGAACTAAGCATCTTGAACTTGATTGTCACTTTGTTAAAGCTAAAGTTCAGGCTAGTATTCTTCGACTCTTACCTGTTTGTAGTGCACACCAACTTGCTGATATATTTTTTAAGCCCTTGGATCCTCAACCTTTTCATGGTTTTTTGTCCAAGCTTGGCATGATTGACATTTATGCCACAGCTTGTGTGGGGGGGGGTAACAGAGTTAACGGAGTTATACTCCAAGACCTAACAGTAACAGTCTTTTGTAGTTAGATTATGTTCATATCAGTTATTTTGTTGTAACCGACTTGTACATGTTAAGTTGTCAAGTCGGGATTATTATCTTGTATATATATAACACATACAGATCAATTCAATTAAATGAAATCAATTTTCCCAAATATTTCCTTGTTAACACTGGATATCATATTAGAAAAGCAATTTTTACCTCTAATCTAAATTGACACCGTATGTGTGTGTGTGTTTCCGTGTTAACACTGGATATCATATTAGAACAGCAGTTTTTACCTCTAATCTAAACTAACACCGTGTGTGTGTGTGTGTTTCCGTGTTAACACTGGATATCATATTAGAATAGCAATTTTTACCTCTAATCTAAACTGACACCGTGTGCGCGCGAGCGTCTGTGTGTTGCAAATTGTCCAAAGCATGGATCACAATTTCAGGATTGCTTTCCGAAAACTCGTTCATATGATGGTCCATATCAAACATCTGACAAATACATGGGTCCACTCCCACACAGCCCATACTCCCATTCCCCACACTTAACAGAACCCCCCAGATAGTCTATGGATAAAGTTTTTTGCAGCCGCTAATAAATAAAATATTTAATTACGCTAGTGGTGGTAGAGATAACTTTAGGAAGAGCAGTGCGCTTAATAACATTAATTTCTAATTTCCCAGGATCGCCGCAGATAATCAAGCAATCAAGGTATACTTCTTTTAATGCCACGAGTGTGACGTATTACTTTTGGTATTACTTTTGTATACCAACGGAAGAATTTAGTGTCATGTGGAGATTTTTCATGATGATTGATTCGGTGGGGCATTTGTGTCATTATCACAGCACAAGTGTTACGAGGTTGATTGGGACATTTGGTCTCTTGTCCTAGTTCAATGTTTACTTTGAAATACCCACTGGATTAGATTATTAGGCCCAATGCTCAGCCCGGTTCAAACTAACGTGGTCTAGCTACAGAGATGAACCTCAGATAAAAAACCCACGTCCGAATTTGTTGAGGGGGAAAAATCTTTAAAATATAGCATACGTGTATGCACCCGATTTTTTTTGGGGGAAAATTCCTTTTTTTTATATACCGGAAAAATTCTATTATAATACCATTAAGATATGCCAATTCTAATATCGTGGGTACGTTTGGATTATCAGTTGGAGAATAGCTTTGATGATTTATAAGATAAGTATAAGTATGTTTGGATTAACTTATTTTTTAAGAATAAACACTTATTACGTAAGTCGAGATAAAACTCCTTTCACATACTTACCTCATAGTGCTCGTTTGGAATAGCTTATTTTTGGGTAATAAGTGCTTATAATTCGTAATTCACGCTATACGAGGTAAGTATGTGAGATGAGTTTTATCTCGACTTGCGTAATAAGGACTTATTTTTTAAATATAAGCTCTTCCAAACATGCATATATACTGTAAATCACGATTTATAAGCACTTTTTGTCCAAAAATAAACTATCCCAAACGAGTGTATAGTGAAACTATTGAAGTTCCCCGAAACATAAGTTATCCCAAACGAATACATGTGAAAATAATTTTGTCTCAGCTTATAAAAAATATCTTCTGAAAATTATGGTTTGTGATTTCCTAAACACTTATACTAATTACTAATATGAAATAGTGAAACTATTGGAGTTCCCCCGAAACATGCCTTTTTCACTTTAACCTGCGCCTCTTCACTTTGATTTTTGAGAAAATCCTTTAAAACTTCGTTTAAAATAAAGGAAAGATAAATAATGGAGTCTAATATCTCAACTTCCAAGTCAACCTAGGCGAAGATTTTAGAATTAGCAATTGTTTTTAAATGACCAATCTATCCTTAAGGTTTCCAAGTGTTTTTAAGTTATTACACATATTCCTTTAATTAATATAGAATAATATCTTAAGAATTGTAATTAACAATTTTAGCATTTATATTAGCAATTTGAGTTCACTAAATCCCAATAACATTGTACGTAATATTTTGAAGCCACATGTATCAGGTATTATTGACTACTAGAGAATAACAATTTAAGAATCACAATTAACAACTTTAATGTTTGTATTTACAACTTAATCTCCCAAAATATTGTCAGACATTGTTGATTACTCATATATGGAGAGTAACAACTTATGAACTGTAATTAACAACATAAATATTCATACTGACAACTCGAACTCCTCAAATAACTAAAGTGTAAATTAGTCATTTGAAAACATTTAGATTCCTCCCTCATGTTTGACTTGGAATTTATAATATTGAATTCCCTTATTTATCTTTTTCCTATTTTAAATGAATTTGTCTGAGATTTTTTTTTTCCTTCTAAGTGTTAAATTTGTAGAAAGGTGTCTATTAGCAGCACGAACATTTCTAAATTAGTTTTTGGACAATGTACTGATTTGAGACTTCTCAATTTGGGATCACCATTACGAGTTTGGCACATCGGAAGGATATTTTGATCAAATTTTCCCTTTTTTCTGTTCTCTAAGGATATACTCACTCCCATATTTAATATGAGATATATTTATCTAATTTAATTAATTAGGAAAATTAATAAAGTTATTTAATATATAATGTATTATATAAAACATCTTTCTCGTCTTCCTTGATTCCTACATTTCCTCTCCTTCCTAATTATTGTTGAGGTAACATCATTAAGGGTAATTAGAAAAATATTGATAAATATAAAAATTATATCTTATATTTAGAATCAATATAAAATTTTTGAATATATCTTCGGTCCTAATTATAAAACAAATTTAAATTTTTTGCAAAAATTAAGGAAGTTAATTAAATTACTTTAAAATATTTTTATTCTTTTCTTCGAACTAATTAGTTTAACTAATAAATTAATATATAATCTAAGGATACATAATATATGATGTGATTAAGCAACTTATTTAATTTCTTTAATCTTTTTAAAAAAAGTAACTTTATCTTATATTTAAAATTGTCCAGGTAGTATTAAGTATAAGGTTAGAGCATAACGAATATCCTGTTGTTCTGAAGAAACTAGCATCTACTATCTCGCGCGTTGTGTGGAGAGCATTTTATTAAAACAACGTTACACTTGTTTTTAACCCATGTTAATCCATCACATAACCTAGTAGACCTTCAACAGCAAATGATGCTTATTTGGTTCATAACATAAAACAACGTGACTCAAATTTAAATAAAAACAAATACAATAGTTTTTTCAGTTTGCTGAAGCATAGACAATTTGTATGACAATAAAGATAACGTTGGATGGATATATGTCCATATGTTCTATTTGAGAAATAAATATATTTACAATATATGTAAATTTGTTCTAATTGTTCTAGTATAATTTTTTTAAATATAAGTAATTGATTATAATTATTTAAAGGTATGTTTTTATAGATATAAAATCAACATGGCTTATTAATTGTCCTTTCTTTCTTTCTTTTTTGAAATGACAGAAAATAAAATAATTGTTTTTCCAAAAACTAAATTTTGCATGAACTAAACTCAATTCAGTTCACAAGCCTGAATGTAATATGTTCACATATTCTATACCAAATATATATCTAAAATTTCATATGTAGGTCGTTATTTAAATTTATCTTAATTGCAAAACCGTCTAGGTAGTATTAAGGATAAGGTTAGAGCATAACGAATATCCTATTGTTCTAAAGAAATGTTACTAATAGAATCTGTTAGTGCGTGGGAAAAGGGTAAATTGGTCAAACGAAACATGAATGAGTCTGTGCCGTGTCAGACTGGTAAACCCTCTGGTCTCTCGTACTGCTGGTAGCAAGTTTGAATTTAATTTTCCCGCTCCAAAGTTCCGATCTTATGCAACGTAACTGCCTGCACTCTCTTTTTCCACTTCATCATCCTGCATCTCTTCTAGATAATGAACGGTTCAAAATTTATCCAGCACGATCTTTTTTTGCAAATAACTAATAATTGACTTAACTATTTTCTTTAATTTCTGTAAATTACTCCCTCCAATCCTATATATAAGATCCAATATTTGGGAGTGACCTAATCCTATTTATATATACACTTAAAGGATATTTGATTTTTAACCCTTTTTTTTCATTTTAAATTCCATTCATGACATATTACATTACATTATTACTACCTTGGTTGTGGGTGTGTTTGGTTTAGTTTATTGGACAGAAATAAGCTTATTTTTTGGCACTAAGTGAGTGTTTGGCATAGCTTAATTCTGGAAAATAAGTACTTATTACGTAAGTCGAGACAAATTTTCTCTCACATATTTACCTCGTATACCGTAAATCACGAATTATAAGTACTTATAAGTAAAAAATAAGCTATCCCAAACAAGCACTAAGCCCAAATAAAAACATGTTGCGTTTTTGTAATGTTTGGTTCAGCTTATTTTAATTGTATCAAAGATAGAATAAGCTTGTTATTAAATAAGCTCATCACTGCTTTTCTTTTAAGTCACTTGTTAGGTAAGTTAAAATAAAGCTTCTGTCATATACTTACTTCGTATATCGTAAATCACGATTTATAAGTATTTATTGTCAAAAAATAAATCGTTCATCCAAACATAAATCACATTACAAAAACTGACTTTTCTATTAAGTCATTTTTAATAAGTCATAATCATAATAAATCATTTTTCCTATCGCTATGCTACACACACTATGGGTGTGTTTGTTTTGGTGATTGGATAAGTAACTTATTTTTACTTAAACTTATGGAATCTTAAGATTGGAAAAAAGTTAGATTGGGTAAAATGATGAGTGTTTGGATTAGCGATTGGATAAATAATTTAAAGTAACTTATATAAAAGTGAATGATGTTTGGTTTGACTTTTGCATAAGTGGCTTTTGTATTAATTAAGAGAAAAAATTATGAAAAATGAAAAAATGAAGAGATAATTGTGAAAAAAGTCCTCATTGGCAACTTAATTGTCAATGAGATCTAGGAAGATATCTACACAAGGAGGGATTTTTTCACAATTTTCTCAAAAATTAACTTTGAAAATTTGATAATGGTATAATTGTAATAAAATTATATCAAATTCTAATTTAAATTGGTACACTCTAAAAATCTTTTATATTGTGCACCTCAAGCTTAAATCTTTAAAATTATATCAAACTCTAATTTAAATATTTAATCCTAACTCATATTTTCACATAGCTCAAAATCTAACAAAATAAACCGATTAAAACTCAATAATACTTCTAATAATCCAAATAAATTATTTAAACTAAATTTAATGGGTAAAAACACTATATAGAAACTAATTTATGATATATTTATAAAAAAAATTGATTATAAAATCATAAAACAACTAAATAATAAATCTAAACAGATTAAAATTAATTATTAATTATTCTCTACATTTCTACAGTCATATATTAACAAAACTCAAAACTTGCCTAAACTCTTATTTCAAAGTATTCTCTAATTAACAGAAGATTACTATCTAAAGAAAGAGAAATTTATTTAGAACATTTTTCATAAAAGAATTTTTGTGATTAGAAGTGATTTTGAGTACCTCATTGATCCCCAAAAATATGAAGATACTCCTATTAATATTATTTTATACACACACAAGTACATAAGCTCCAATAAGTTTCATTTTAAGGCTTATGACTTTTTTCACCTTAAAGTCAATCGCCAAAACAAACACCCATTTTATGCTTTTTATTGTTTAAGTCCGTTTACGCCACTGTTTAAATTCGATTGAGTGCCCAATCGGTGAAACAAACAAGCACACACATCTTTTTCCTACTCATCCACTCTTTCATTAGCACAATCTTGACAAGTTATAACTGTAGGTGATTTAAAAATAGAATATATTTTTACACATTTACTGTTATGAACGTTAACAAATTTTAACAAACTTTTCTACGAATTTAGTTATTTAAATCTCATATGTTGGTAAGAGCAAATAGTGGTAACTAGTTATTATTTAGTTTTTACATTTAGAATTGGATGGAGTATCAGTTTTGAACTACTTCTTTATTGTTTATTTCATATTATCTGCACACTAAAATTTGTTTCTATTTATATTCGATTTTACAATTTTAATGCAATATTAATGACAACTTTTTTTAAAAAATATATCCTTATATTATTTTACATCACATGTTAGTTGCCTTTTTTTTAAAAATAAAGGTGGCTAGAGAGCCAAATCACAATAAATCAGTGCAAACCATAATCACCAGAAAGTTTGATGGCAAGTGGATAAGATGGACCAATTGTAATTTTTCACACTAAAACTTATAACTATATGCTGCTCACTTGTTGTTGAACCTCCTAATGATTCTATTTTTTTATTGGAATCTCATAATAACTTCTACTAAACATTATATGAAGAAGGTGTAAATTTAGCAATAAACAATATTGTAATGTGCATCCATAAAAACAATATATTTTCGGCTCACAAACTAGCAATAACCAATTTTTGTTATTGCAAATAAAACAACGCCATTACCCATCTCAAACTGCCGTCAAATTTGTTCCAGGTGGCATTCAAACTGCAATTGACTGTTTGAAACATGACAATTGGAGAAATAAATAGCTTGTTTAATTGCTAAACGTACATGTCGTATATCCTTAGATCTTGCACAACCAACTTTGATAAAGAAGAACGAAGTCGAGGCTTGCACGGAGAGGCCAACTGGTCAGGGAACTTGAGGTTTGATGGCGTCATCAGCATCTTCAACGATGACGGAAAAAGTGTGAATGGATTTACACTATATGTGAATCGATTCACCATTTTACCCTTTTTGTGTAAATCGATTTACAGTGTAAATCCCACTCTGTCTCCTAAGATTCTCTCAATCCCGCACTTGCTTGATTTTCCCTTCCTCCCTCTCGCCATTCGTCCTTGCACGACCCCTCACGCATTCGCTCACTCCATTCCGCTCACTCCTTTTCGCCTCCAATTTTGTTTTGGGATCTTATTTGTCTTTTCAGACTTCGTTTGCTCTCTGGTTTTGGAGTTTTTGACACATCAACGGCTTGCTTGCCCACACAGACTTTGTGGTGGCAAAACCTCCTAGGAGCTTCATACTCATCCTCTCGACTTGGCTGTCTAAGTAAAGTAACCCTTCTTCTACATCTTTCCGTCATTGTTTAAAATGCTGATGACGCCATCAAACCTCAAGCTCCCTGACCAGTTGACCTCTATGTGCAAGCCCCAACTCCGTTCTTCTTTATTGGGGTTGGTTATGCAAGATCTAAGGATATAAGACATGTACGTTTGACAATTAAACAAGCTATTTATTTCTCCAACTGCCACATTTCAATCGGTCAACTGCAGTTTGAATGCCACATGGAACAAATTTGACAGCAGTTTGGGATGGGTAACGGCGTTGTTATATTTACAATAAAAAAAATTGATTATTATTAGTTTGTGAGTTAAAAACATAATGTTCCTATAGATACACATTACGATATTGTTTATTGCTAAATTTGCACATTTGCCCAACATTTTAATACATTGATTGCTATTCTCAATTTCCGTACAAAATTTTGGCCAAAAAATTTATGTACAGAAATCAAAGAAACCGGGGGAATGTAGCTATGAAAACATCCGATAAAATCGAAAAGAGATAGGGGGACACATGTATAGTTTTTTAATTCAAACGTGAACATGAAACATAAATATTTAATCACAAGAGTATACACTTATATATAAATTATACATACATTATTAATTAATTTAACCAAATTTTTAATTTTCATAAAGTTTTTTAACATTTAGAATTGGAGGGAGAATCAATTTTGAACTACTACTCTGTTTTTTCTTTTGTATTGTTTGTTATATCCGGTGTTTTACGATTCTCATGCAATGTTGATGACGATTTTTTAAATGCGTCCTTATATTATTTTACATCACATGGTAATTGCCTTCCTCCCTTTCTTTAAGAAAAGGCGTGTTTAGAGAGCAAATAAACATGTGGGGGAATCATTATGTGCTCGTTTGGAATAATTTATTTTTGTGTAGTAAGTGCTTATAAATCGTGATTTACAGTATACGAGGTACGTATGTGAGATGAGTTTTATCTCGACTTACGTAATAAGGACTTATTATCTAAAATTAAGTGATACTAAACACAAACTATAAAGTCTCGATTCAATGAATATAATCATCAAAAATCATGATGGCAAACGCAGGCAATGAACCTATTGTCATTTTCTACATTAAACTTATATATGCCTATTATTCACTTGTTGGACATTTTAATGATTACATTAATTGATTGGAATTTCATGTTAATTTATCATAAACATTTTATTACATTGATTGTTGTTCTTAATTTTTGTCAAAAACAAAAAAAAAAAACTGGGGAATGTACCTTCAGGAACATCCGGTAAAATGGGAAAGAAACACGAGCAATGATATATAATACATGTATAATTTTTTAATTCAAACATGAACATGAAACATACAAATTTAATCACAAGAGTATACACTTAAGCGTATATAAATTATACATGCATTATTAATTAATTTAACCAATTTTTAAAATTTTCATATGCACTTATGCGTAGATAAATTATACATTCATTATTAATTAATTTAACCAATTTTTTTAATTGTCATAAAAATTTTTCCATTTTAGCTAAGTTGGTTTTTATATTCAGAACTAGAAAACACGAGGAGGATACATTGCAATTTAGTCAGATAGATTCAACGATTTTCTGGCAAACAAAAAAATAGATTCAACGATTTATTTGCATAATTGTTTTTCCATGTTTAGAGGTCCACGTGGCAGTGCATATTTTAATGCAGTGTATACAAATGTATCGTATAACACTTGCAAGTTCCTCCCTCTCGGTGAGCTTCTTCCACTTTATAAGGAGAGGAGAGAGAGGGGTTGCTTCTCTTTATCTTCGAGTAGATCGCCGCTGATTCGTCGGAATGCCTCAGAACTCAGATCTGAAACGTGGCACCTTAGAGGCTTCCATCGAAAAGCCAAACAGATGAGACATTCAGAGAAATCTAAGAAGTCTATTTCCACGCCCAAATCACGATCCCCATCCTTAGCTCTTGTAGAATTTTCCGGTAGAACCCAGCCTATTCCCTTGAGGATCGTTACACCGGAAAATTCTGTTCAGCTCAGATTAAGAAGGTCGCCGAGGTTCACTCCAATTGACGCATTTTCTGTTTCTACCTCGAATTCATCGGAACTCAGTGTAATGGATCGGAATACTCCCAGAAAGCTGCCGAAGCAGGTGCGATTAATGCATGCAAATGGCCTGAGGAGATCTCCGAGGCTCAATTCAGACAATGTTGCTGTTCAGACAAGCTTAGTCCGGTCGGATTCGGGTTCATCCGGTAAAATGGGCCCCGCGAAGGCTCTGAGCCGTTTGGAAAAGCTTCAGTCGACGAAGTCGGATGTGAAGCTTTTGAGACGGTCTCCGAGATTTTCTGCTCCGGCAGTTATTATTGGCTCTCAAAATCATGCAACTAAATCTAAGTATGAGATTCAAGAGGTGTGTCACTGAAAATTAAAAGATTTTTCTTTCTGGCTATGCCATTTCTCTTATTTTCCTCTTTCTTGCTGGGTCATTTTCATCGTTCTATTTAGGGAAATTTGGCATTTCTTTTCCTTTATTTATAATCTTCCATATAATTTTTTTATTTGATTAATTGATGATTGGTTATTTGATCTTGGTTAAAGAGATAAGGCCTGTTTTCGTGTACGAGTATGCCTCACGCATAAATGCTATCGTCGTGTCTGATCATGAAGCAAAAATTTGGCTCTTGAATCTCAAAATGCAAGTCTTGTTTAGACTTAATTATTGTTGTTATTTTTATTTTATTAGTATTTTTTTATATTATTAATTCCGTATGACAAAAAAGAGAAAACATATTTTCCTTATTTTTGTGCATGTAAACTGTCAATTATTCCAGGTCAAAAGGTATACTGTCAATTATTTTCCAAATTAGGGGTGGCTTCTTTTTTTCACCGCTTCCAAAAATTCCCTCTTTATATAAAAAAGGACACTTTAAAGAGAAGAATCCTATCCGGAGTCTGTTTTACCTGTGCACATTATCATCGTTGTATTCTGTCACTGTGCCCATGACTTACTAATAAAGCTTCATGGTTTTCTTTTTTGTTTTTTCTCCTCTCTATCAGTGTTGTTTTACCTGACTCCTATCTTTTCAATCAGAAGTGCTTCGACCGTTCCTTCAATTTACGTGTTTTAATAACTTGGTCACGTAGTATGCATTATTTTCACTTGTCCATCCATTATAATTTGATCACCCAATTTACAGCTCTGTTTTCCTTCAAATTTCTACATTGACAGATCTTCAGTTTTATTTACATTTCATACTCAAAATTCTGTGTATTGATTCTTGAGTTATGCAGTGGCAAAGATGTAGAGGTCAAGATTTACAATTGAAGTGAGTGAAAACTGAAAAGCATGTTTGGCAGTTCACTTTTCTGTTCTAACTGGCAATTTTGTTTTAATTCAAGACCAATTAATCCTTCATGTTCTTGCAGTGAAGATCCAGCAGACCTAAAAACAATTGCAAATGGGGAAAGGTTCCGGAGGAGATCTCCAAGACTGGCATCAACACAATCTGAATGTGAAAAATTATGCCCAAATATGTCATCACAGAAGTTGTTGAAGTCCCCTGAAACTGAAAATGGCTACCTTGGAGATGTGTTAAGCAATCAATCCAGTTTCCAATTAGTTTCCTGCAGCAAGAACTGTAATGAGGGGGACGTGTTTCTCAAACATTGTCATTCAAATTGCTCCGGTGCAAAGGACTTGCGGAAGTCCCCCAGACTCAATCAACCAACAAGACAACACGGTAGTGAGGCATCTATGGAAAACTCACTTGATGTGAAACTGTTGGGCGGGTTGACCTGTAGAAGATCTCCAAGACTTTCATCTTCTAGTGAGAAGCAACCCTTGGAGACTGTTCTGCAACAACAGGAAACCTCAGAAGCAATTCAACGAAAAAAGAGAAGTTTAAGTGCAAAATGTGCTTCTATCAAATCGTCTAATTCACCAAATGAACAGCATGCAAAAGCTGCAACCACCTCAGGGGAAACTAGTCCGACTCATAGTCCCAATAAAAATTGCATAACAAATTATGACTCACCTGCCTTGCCTGAGTTAGATGAAAACCCACGGAGGAAAAAGTTCAAGACCTCTGCTTCTTTAACAAATAAAAGAGAGAATGACTGTAGCATTGCTTCCTTCATTGGCGATCCAATACCTGAAGATGAAGCTCTCAAACTATGGGGATGGCGTTATGAATTGAAGGTTGTTGACATGGTTCCTTTAATATGATTTGCCTGCCATGAGACTTAGAAAAATACTCTCTTTTGTTATATGTCATTTCCGCGCATGTATCTCTTTTCATCTGTGCTAGATAGACAATAAATATTGCAATTTAATTTCTATTAAGTTATCAATGTGTTGCTTATATATATTTTGTGCTGAATGTGTCACTTGCAGGATAAAAAATTTGAAGGCAAAAGAACCAAAATAAAGTGAGTATTAATCAATTCACTGACTCTCCTCTATAGTGCTTTTTTTGCCTAACCTTTCTCAGATTATTCAAATTTTAATTTCTTTTCAATATTTGTTTCTTTTGATGTTGATAATTTCACAGTGAGAATGAAGAAGATGAGACCATCATCAATGTAGAACGCCATTATGCCCAAGCTAGAATTGAGAATTGCGTTTATAGTCTTGGTGATTTTGCATTCATAAAAGTAAGTGTGCAGTTCTAAAAATCGTGCATTCTCTTTTCATCTTTCTCCTGTTCATTCTTCCTGCATTTGATAGGTAAGATCAATTTTGTGGTTTGACCAGATTAGCCACAACTTGAATAAACAAGTCTTAACTCAAGTATTAGCCTTAGTTGCTTTAATGAACTCTGGATCACTCACAATATTTCTGTTCCATCATTCATATACAATATATACCTCTTTTATTTGCCGCCATAAATTAAGTGGCTTCGCATCCCTATGTGAATTCCCTTTTCCCTAACAATGTATTTGTTCCTTGACTTGATCTTGCGCAACCAGCAACAAATCATCTGATTGGAACTTCATTGCATGAACTCTTTAACTGAGGCTAAGCTCGTCCTGTACTAAATCTAAATGTATTTAAATTTTCGTTTATTTTTAGTCACATCAAAACCCTTTAACCATGTTTTTTGGATGTGACTTCTTACATATTCTAAATTTACGTCCTTACTCATAATAATTTTGTTATTGATTCTAGAGCCAATTAATGCTTTTTTCACTATATTTTTCCTTGCTTTTCTTTAGTTGGGAAGGTCTTGTTATTGTAGTCAGTCAATAGCCCTTCCCAGGCTTTTGGTTGAATTGGAAGGAAGTTAATGATTTATAGTATACTTTTAGGAGCTAGTCTTGGCCTTACCCTGCTGGTTTTTAATTGACTTACTAAAGGATATTTTTATGTGGTGGATGAGTGATTTATGGCAAAATCCTGGGTGAAGGTGACTATTCAGTTGTTTTAAGGAGGAGTTGAGACATTGATTTGAAATATTTGGCACAAATAATGTACTGTATGTTCCAATACAATGAATGTCTCAACAATATTGGCGACTACCTTTTTCAACTTAAATGTCACAGAAGACCATAGTTAATTATGTTTGCCAATCATGAGGAAATAGTGCATCTGACAACCTCTAGTCAGAGTTAATCTTTAGAAAGTACATTGTTGAGGTGGTATATTGTGTTTTGTTGCCTGTCATCTTTGCTTTCAGAAGAAAAGTTTTAGTTTACCTCCATGTGGTATGGTGGTTAACTAGCCAAACCATACAATGGATGAAGCTTAACTGCTTAACGAAGATAAGTTATTTCATGCATGCCTAGTATGCTTGCAAATCATACTTACATTTGAAGTGATACCTACAGGGTGAAGGTGAAAAAAACCATGTTGGCAAGATTGTTGAATTTTTCCAAGCAACAGATGGAAAAAATTATTTCCGAGTCCAATGGTTTTACAGAATTGAAGATACTGTAAGTTTGTCTTGGTACTGACTTGGCTGTGCCATAATGATCCCAATAATTTTCTGATTTCATTTTGATATTCAGGTTGTCCAAGACAAAGGTGCTTTCCATGACAAGAGACGCTTGTTCTATTCATCATTAATGAATGATAACTTGATAGATTGCATTGTTGCAAAAGTCAATGTTACATACATTAAACCTAGGGTATGACAAATCTTCTTCTATTTTTGTCATATAATTTTCATGATCTCATGACTTGGCATAATGGCTCTAGACTTTTTATGTAACTTATGCAGGTTGGTTTGAAGTTGACTTCTATTTTACCATCTGACTTCTATTATAATATGGAGTATTGTGTGGATTACTCCACATTTCGATCCATATCAACAGGTGAGTCATGATTGAGACTATGATGCTTTTGGTATTTCACCCTCTTGAAGTAAGGCCTAATTTAAGCAATTTAACTGAGACATGTAACAAAACACCCCTTATTTGTTGAAAAGAAAAACTGGAAATGTTAACTTCTAACCTCATTGGACTTTATAAGACCATGTGAGAAGCACATGGCCTCTTATTTTTTCGATTTCTTCTCTATTATTCCCTTGAGTTGGCATGTGAAAGAAGAATCGAATCCCAATTTCCCCACATCCTGAGCTCAAAACGCTAAAACATGGGATCAATATACAAGGTCAAAATTTAAATAAAAGCCTAACAACTAACAGATAGATGGAAATTAAAAAATAAATTATCCAATTATAATAGAAAAATAAGATGAAAAAAACTTGACAAGATAATGTCCTCTAGAATAAATTAAAACTAGTATTAAAAAAAGCTATTTAATGATCATGGCACAAATTGAAATGTTGCTGAATATCACATGCAGTGATGCGGTTTCCTTAATGTCTTTTTTGAAAGGCAGGGTAACCAACTCAATCAAGAGGAAAGCGCAATGCCTCTGTCTTGGGGGAGTTACTAGGCTTGTTAATCTAATCCAAGAATGGCATTCTCCAACAAGTTTGAACGACAAAGCACTTACAATGCAAACTTTAAAACCATAAAGCAGCTTACTGCAAGCAGTCCAAACCACAAAATTCCAAAATGCACACTACCATTTCTTTTTTCCGTTTTCCCCCTTTATCTAGATACATTGTTTGTATTTCATGATAAACAACTTATACTGTGTCATGATTAATTTCATACATGTAACCCAAGTCTACCTTTATCTTAATTTTCAATGCGTTCCCCCCCATCTCTCATGCGCGCACGTAGGTACACACACACTACATGTTTTGGATGATCTTCTTCGCAACATGGTGGTTGAGGAACCCTGTAATTCAAACTCAATATTGATTTTGATTGAATATGTGTGTAGTTATTCAATCAAATACTTTCCATTTTAGTATCTTGGGATAATTCTTAACTCATATTTATTACCAGTCTTAAGATCTCATGCCTTAAGAATTCAGTACTGAGTCTTGCAATTTTTTTGTTTTGTTTCAAACACTATCATGAGCATTCAAATTTTCATGTTAAACCTCTGATTTTTTTAGCACAAGTGAAACAATGTGCCTACTACCTACTTTAATGCTCATTTTAAGCAATTATTTGTTGTGTTGGTCACAATTCTTGATATACTGTTTTGTACTTTTTATGTTGGAGGCATGGGGTGGGCTATTGATGGTTAATTTTAGCTGCAGTGAACCATGTGATAAAAACAATGGTGGCTTTATATGTTTATTAAAAATAATGCCATTAGCGATGTTTTGATGTAATTTGCACGCATGCGTGTGTTTTTGTTTTTTCACGCCTTTTCTAAACACCGCATGAATATTGCTTCAGACGGTGATGTAAAGTGTGGCGAGGTACCATCAGCTGTTGCTCATGAAACTCTCCCAAAATTGACCTCTACTACTGACAAGAGTAGTATATCTAGTTCTGAATCAGACAAGGAAGAATTAGCGCTACTAGATCTTTTCTCTGGTTGTGGTGGTATGTCAACTGGATTGTGCTTGGGTGCCAAAGTTTCTTCTGTTAACCTTGTGACGGTACTGTACATGAAAAATTTTATTTCTGATGCATTTCTTCATACATGCGAATTCAATGATGTATATAACCCACTAAATTGATCTTTTGTCCCTTTTGCCAGAAATGGGCTGTCGATAGCGATGGGTCTGCCTGTGAAAGCTTGAAATTAAATCATCCAGAAACACATGTATGAAAAGACTATCCCCTACTACTTTGAAGATATTTTTTATCTTAACCTTTAGTTGTAATATTTATTCATTAAATCATCCAGAAACACATGTATGAAAAGACTATCCCCTACTACTTTGAAGATGTTTTTTATCTTTACCTTTAGTTGTAATATTTATTCATTATATAGGTGAGAAATGAATCTGCTGAGGACTTTCTGGAGCTATTGAAGGAGTGGGAAAAACTCTGCAAACGGTACAAGGTCAATGATGCAGAAAAAATGGTTCTATTACGATCAAAAAGATCAGAAGAAAAGATGCAGGGTGATCCTCAAGCTGATGATATTCCTACTGAAGAATTTGAAGTTTCTAGGTTTGTTGATGTATGCTACGGTGATCCAAGTGAAACAGGAAAGCGTGGCCTGTATTTTAAGGTAATCATTTCAGTGTCAGCTTTAGGATAAATCTTTTCCTCTACTTACCAAATGCTTTTCGTGAAATAATTCAGTAGAGATATTTGTTTGGCCATTATTAAAGAAAGAATTCATCATATGATTTCATGAAAATAATTATCTTCTGTAATAGATAAGATATGAAATGGTGTTCAGTGTATATTAACTAACAGCTTTGGAAAGTGTTTGAATCCTCTGACTGCAATTTTTGGGGGAAAAACCATTGCATGCAAGCAAAACCTCTGAATGGTTTTCTGCTTGGTCCAGCTTGGTTTTCTGTTTGAAAAACCACTGTCAATGCCACAAGCAAAACCACTGGCATACTGGGCCAGTTTCAGCTCGGTTCTGTTTAGAACAGTTGGTTTTGTTGGCCTTGAGCGGTTACAAGGTATCATGGCAGAATTATGTGGCATAACTGAACGGGACCATGGTTTGGTTCCTAGTCCAATTGATCAAACTGGATGGTTTGTTTCTGAGCAAAATGTTTGAATCATGTTCCGATTCATTGTCAGTTTCAATTACATTTTCTTGATTATTTCATAGGTGCGCTGGAAGGGTTATGGCCCACGTGAAGATACATGGGAACCCATGGAAGGCTTGAGGTATTTCCCTTTTCTTAAATTAATAATTTTTATTTACTCTATGTATCACTAAAATTGAACTTGTATTCCTAGAAATTGTCAGGAGAGCATAAAGGATTTTGTGAGAAAGGGAATGGAATTGAAAATTTTGCCACTTCCGGTAAGTAGCATCATGAAGCATGAAGTTTTGATATTAGCGTGAGGTGTCTCTGCATTTCAAGTAGAACTCATAACTTTTTGAATTATTGCAGGGTGCTATTGATGTTATTTGTGGGGGTCCTCCTTGTCAAGGAATCAGTGGGTATAACCGCTTTAGAAATGCTACATCACCGTTGGATGATGAAAGAAACCATCAGATAGTAGTTTTCATGGACATAGTAGAATTCTTGAAGCCAAAGTATGTATTGATGGAGAATGTTGCCGACATATTGAAATTTGACAAGGGTTCACTTGGAAGATATGCATTAAGTCGCTTGGTACATATGAATTATCAAGCAAGACTGGGATTAGTTGCTGCTGGATGTTATGGTCTTCCACAATTTCGATTGCGTGTTTTTTTGTGGGGTGCTCATCCAAGTGAGGTTAGTTCCTTTTTTCCACCAACCCCCACCCCAAATTGGGGAGGGGAGTCGATTATTTCAATTTGGTATTATAGTTGATTATTTAAACCATAACTAAATATAAACATTAAGTGGATATTAGCACCATTTTTCTAAACTTGTATATTGTCTCTAGTTATTCTACCTTCTATGTTTTATACATGAGCAAACTTGCTTCTCTTTCATGGGTTAGAACATGTAATTTTCTTCTTTCACTGATTCTCTATTCTCTAGCAGGTTTTACCCCAATTTCCATTGCCAACACATGAAGTTATTGTTAAATATTGGCCTCCACCAGAGTTTGAGGTATTGAACATCATTCTCGAATAAAATGAGAAATGTTCTCCGTTATGATGAATTATTTTTTCACTTTATGTGCAGCGCAATACTGTTGCTTTAGATGAAGGCCAACCTCGTGGGCTAGAAAAAGCTATTGTTATTCAAGATGCCATCTCCGATCTGCCAGCTGTACTCTTCATCCCTCCCTTTCCTTTTCTTTTTCCCGTTTAGCATCTTTTAGTGAATTTAATGTTATAGTTTCATAGGTCAAATACTGTGAAGATAATGAAGAACTGCCACACCAGAATCCTCCAGCATCCGACCTTCAAAGATACATAAGGTCATCTAAATATGGTAATACTGCCTTCCTTTTGATTTCACATTGGAACTAACAAGAAACAGTATTTTATCATGTAACTTAGCTTGCCCATCCATCTTTGCTGAACCTGTGATGTGTAACTAAGAATGTGTGCTTGCAAATAAACAATCAAAGCATTCCTATATTTTATCTTAGGCAGTGGGGATCTTTAGATACTTTAACAAATACAATTGGCTGACTGTAGAGTGATAAGATTACTTTTGCTGCCCACACATATAAAAGAAGACCTAGGCAGATCCATGAAAGTGGAGCACTGCCCTTGGTGACTTAGACCGTTGACCTAGAGATTCCTAACAATTTGAAGAAAGAAATAAATGACTAGGTGGCGGTAGGATGGCTGTAGCTGTTTTGTTAACAGTACCTTGGGGAGTGTGACATGCACCTTTTGTAATATTTAAGGAATAGTTTCCTTGAGGGGTATGGCTTATTTTGTATTTTGAGTAAGGTTAGGAGAGGCGGGTCTCTCAAATCACCAGAGGGTTCCTTGTGTTTTTTGTTCTTTGTAATTGTTTTGTATTTTGGCACTTAAGGGTAGTTGCTGAATCAGTGTAGCATTTCCTTTGTTATCCTGATTCCTTTGAATTCATTAATACCAACTCTCAGTTTCACTCTTATTTTTCTGTCCTTGCTATTGAATTTCTATCTCTATAGAACTAGGTTGTATCATTTGGTATCAGAGCACGTGATCTTTAGGCTCTGTGGGAGGCAAGATGGAGAGGTGGTATGTGGATGAAGTGCAGGAGCTCAAGGAAGTGGTGGGGCTATTATCACGGGGAATGAATGGAGTTAACGAGAGGCTAACCCGAGAGATGGATGGGGTTAAGGGAATGATGCAAAGGATGCAAGACACGTTGGGACAACTATTAGAAAAACAGAGGCATGTTGACGAGTCCCATGTCGACCCCCCAGGGTGTCCAAATAGAGAAGAGAGTTTAGAAACTCGCCACGAGGCAGGAAAAGAGACTGGCGGATTCAGGAAACTGGAGTTACCTGTGTTTGACGAAGAAGATCCATGTTAGGGACCAAGGTAGAACACTAAAGAAACACACTTAAATTGGATTAAATGACAATATTCTTCCTTAGGAAGCTACAACAGTAGATTAAATGACAATATTCCTTCTTAGGAAGTTACAACAGCAGGTGCTCACACAGAGTTCTTCAAAATAAAACACTCAAAGATAAATGATGAAGAAAGATGATGATCTTCCTCCACCCCTACTCTGACTTTCGAGAGGTCAAGGCTCTCCTCACCACACTCAATACCAAAATAATTCCCCCCTTTCAACACACAACAATGGCTAAATAAGAGCCAAAAAGCAATTGCCACGGTCCTCAATATAACCCCTATCCCTACCTCACCCACCCTACTGCAGCCTAGTTCTCTGTTTCTTTTCTCCAAACAGCAAGTCATAATTCTGGCCAACAAAAGGTGCCTTTCCATTATCATGTATCTTCCTAGGTTTTGAAAAGCGGTCCTAACATTACCCTCCCCTTGAAGCTGCACCTTGTCCTCAAGGTCAAAATTGGAATTAGTCTTTGGGGGCTTCCTTCTCAAACAACTTAGCTTCCTTTGCTTGCTTGAAGACTGTCTAGCAAATAGGAGATATGGCTGCACATGTTGAGAACCAACTCTTGCTGAAGTTTCTCTTCTAATAGTTTGCTCATTACCACTCAATTCAAGTGGCTGCTTATGGCTAAAAACTATGAATTTATCAGTTTTTTGGCACTCTATCACATTTTCTCCAGTAGTTACTATGAAACAATTATTTGTTGTAGCAAAATGTAGCACGATTGGAAGAATTGTTGCGTGACCACTAAGTATTCTTTTTGCTACTCCTCCAGCCCCTTTCTCTTCCACTAGGAAACAATTTGCATCTTCTCTTGTTTCACAATAAAAGACTTGATCTTCAATCCTACACAAGAGAGCATACAAATGTACACTTGTAGTAGATAATAATCCCCTTGCTAAACCAATATTAAATTCTGCACCACATTTGGAATTGGCTAAAAAGTGAAGTGTAGACATAGAACCCCCAACAAGCAATGCCCAAATTCCTTCACCACCTTCACTAACTTTGGCCAATCCAAATTGATTTTTCTGTTGAAACCAGAATATCACACCAACCAGAACAAAACCCACAATTAGAATATTAATACATGCTTTCACCTGGGGCCTCTTTAATGCTCTGAAGTGTTTGAATGAAGGGGCCAAATAAGTTGCCTCAAGCATCCACTCACAATCAGCAAGCTTAGTTATTTCTCCTTGTCTTGATTTATCAACATCAGTGAGAGGGGAAAACGTACCAGGTTTGCACATTGCAACTCTTGCTCCAAGTGAAAATCGGGTAGGTTTATGGTCTCTCGGATCTGTTTCTTTAAAAATCCCAGTAACCCATAAAAGTTCGCCATGCAAGACACAACATATAGAAGGAGAAGCGACTTGCGCACAATCCCTTATACCCAGCACCCGTTCATTACAGAGAGCAACTGTGAACTCACTGCTTCTTGCTATATCAGCAGCAGTTGGCCACAAAATCTCAACACTGGTGCTCCACAACTCTTCTTCTACACCTTTGGTGATGAACCACAAACGAGGAAGCCTTGTTTGTTGGTCCCTTCCTCTGTTGCTTGGTCAAAACAACCCCATAAGATCTTGAATAAGCCCCACCTCACCTTGTATTGTAATGGCTTATAGAGCCTTCATTTCATTGATCCATAAATGAGAAGATTACAAACATATATATAGGAAAGAGAAAACAAAGTGTAATGCAATCCAGTAGGACACAGAAGAGAGGTGGTGGATCAGTGCTGAGTGATTGACGGAAGAGGGATAGGAGAGATTCAACAATGTCATGCTACAAATTAGAGAATGAAGGATTTGTTCTTGACTTTTAACACTCTCCCTCAAGCTGGAGAGTATATGTCAATCATTCCTAGCTTGCACCGAAATCCTTCAAATTTAGTTTTGCCTAGTGGTTGTCATTATATCTGCAATCTGGTCGTCAGATCTGATATAAGACAGACTCATGATGCCTACTTCAATTTTCGCTTTAATAAAATGTCTGTCTATCTCAACATGTTTTGTTCTATCATGATAGACTGGGTTCTTAACCATTTCAATGTTGGCCTTGTTGTCACACCAAACTTGTATTGGTCCTTCATGCGGAATTCCCAACTCCTTCAGTAATCTGATGACCCAAATTCCTTCACGTACTCCATTGTTAACAGCTCTTAGTTCGGCTTCTGCACTACTTGTTGACACTACAGTCTATTTCTTGCTTCTCCATGTAACCAGATTTCCTCACACATATGTGCAGTATCTTGAGATTGACCTTCTAGTTTCCCTATCTTTTGCATGGTCTGAGTCAGTGTAGATCTCAATATTTCTGAAAGTGTCTTTCTTAAAAGAGATCCCTCTTCAAGGATTAAACTTTAAATAACTTAGGATTCTGTACACGGCCGCCATGTGTTCTTCTTGTGGCTGGTGCATGAATTGACTTACTATTCCGATTGCATAGCTAATATCTGGACGTGTGTGGGTTAAGTATATGAGTTTCCCGACAAGTCTCCTGTACCGTTCTGGGTTGACTGGGACACCATTTGGCTTGATTTCCAAGTTACAACCTTCTTCCATTAGTGTTCCTTCATGTTCCCCTAACATTCCTACTTCATGCAACAAATCTAGGGTATACTTCCGCTGGGATATGTTGATACCCTTTTTAGTTCTTGCCACTTCCATGCCTAGGAAATACCTCATTTGTCCAAGGTCTTTCACCTGGAACTCAGTTGACAAGTTCTGTTTTAAATGAGCAATAGATTCTTTATCGTTTCCCTTAATGACCATGTCATCAACATAGACGATCAAGATGGTGACTTTGCCATTGACACGTTTGATGAATAATGTGTCATCTGCTTGTCCCTGAGTATACTCGAGTCTTTTCATTGTTTTGGTAAATCTACCAAACCATGCCCGAGGAGATTGCTTAATTCCGTACAGTGACTTGTTGAGTTTACACAGAGTTGTTAGGAGCTAAAATTCCATCTGGAATCTCCATGTAAACTTTTTCCAAGTTTCCATTCAGAAAGGCATTCTTCACATCTAGTTGGTGCAATGACCAATCCAAGTTGGCTGCGATTAATAGAAGTATTTGGATTGTATTAAGCTTGGCTATTGGAGCAAATGTCTCCTGATAATCAATTCCATATGTCTGGGTGTATTCTTTTGCAACTAGTCTTGCCTTGTATTTGTTGATACTACCATCACGATTGAATTTTGGGTTGAAGATCCACCTACATCCTACTGGCTTCTTTCCCTTGAGAAGAGTTGTAATCTCCCAAGTTTTATTTTCCTTGAGTGCCCTCAACTCTTCTTCTGCAGCTTGTTTCCAATTCAGATCAGCTATAGCTTGTTGAAATGTTTTTGGGATTTTAATCTGAGCATTGTTTACAACAAAGCTTTGCATTTTTGTAGACAAGTTACATATGAGATAAAACGTTGAATTGGATACTGAGTACAAAATCTTACCCCTTTTCTCAATGCAATAGGCCAACCAAATTCTTCAGGATTTAATCCCGAATTAGAGTCATGGTCATTTCTTTGAATGGGAGAGATAGTTCTACCATTGTTTGGTTCATCTTGATCTTGTAGTCTAGACTCTTCATCTCGTGGTTTGGTATCCATCCCTGAATTGATCTCAGCATTTGTTTCCTGTTTATTAGGTGTGGATTCAGGTTAAGATGGAGGATGTTCTGATTCATGATCAAGTTGGGTAGGAGTAGGATGGCTTGTGGAAGCAAGTGAGTCAATGGTGGTTATAAGGTTAGGTTGTGGTGGCTACAGTGATGATGTGCGTGGTAAGTCTTTAGAGGTAGATTCTTCCAAAATTAGCCATTCACTATTGTTATACTCTCCCTGAATGGGTAATTTGGGATAATATGCTTCTTCAGAGAAGACGGTATCCCGGGAGATTATAAACTTCTTAGAAGTAGGACAATAGCATTTGTACCCTTTTTGAATAGAGGAGTAGCCAAGGAATATACATTTGTTAGCTCGAGCAGCAAATTTGTTGCTATCATTTTTGTGAACAGAGACAACACAACCAAACACCTTTGGAGGTAATGAATTGATGAGTGGACAATTTGGAAAGTGTTTAAGGAGTTTTTGGATAGGAGTGTCGTAATTGAGAACTTTAGATGGCATGCGGTTAATAAGATAAGCTGCCGTGAGAATGCCATCACCCCAGAAGATGGTAGGAATATTTCGTTCTATTAGTAAGGTTCGAGTTACTTCCAACAGGTGACAGTTCTTTCGTTCGGCCATTCCATTTTGTTGAGGGGTGTAGGGACAAGAAGTTTGGTGATGAATTCTTTGCTGATCAAGAAATTCTTTAAATGTGTTGCTCATGTATTCCTTGGTATTATCACTTCGTAGTATCTTAATGGAAGCGTTGAATTAGGTTTGCACAAAGGTATAGAAGTTTTGAAATACTTTGGCTACTTCGGATTTGTCTTTCATTAAATAAACCCATGTGGTTCTAGTGTGATCATCTATGAAAGTAACGAACCATCTAGCATTAGTAAGGGTTTTTATTCGTGCAAGACCCCAAATGTTACTGTGGATTAGTTTGAATGGTGATGAGGGTGTATAGGGTTGTTTGGGATATGAAGATTGAGTTTGCTTTGCAAGTTTCACAATGAAAAGGAAAGGAATTTTTGTTGAATAAACTTGGAAACACATGCTTCACATAATCAAAACTAGGATGACCTGAGTGACAGTGCTACAAGTGTACATCATGATTTTGAGAGTTAGAACTAACCAGTGCCTTTCTTGCCTTCCTTGCATTGTTAGTTGTCAAGTTCGGTCTTTCAAGGTAGAACAGTTCATCCCTTTCTCTAGAAGTCCCAATTGTCCTCCTCGATTTTAAATCCTAAAAAACACAAAGATCATCCCCAAAAATTACTCGGCATATCTAACCTTTAGTTAACTTGCTCACAGATATTAGATTACAGGTGAGTGCAGGCACAAATAGAACATTGTGAAGTTCCAATTGATCAGATAAAGTGACCGTGCCAATTCCCTCAACCCTTGTGTACACACTATTAGCTACTTTTACTTTGAGATGTTCATGGCAGAATTTAAAGTTGTGGAATAACTTTCTGTTACCAGTCATGTGATTTGTAGCTCCAGAGTCAACAATCCAAGTACCTTTACTAGTCATCATAGCGTTGAGGGGCTGTAACAGAATTACCTGATTGTATTAGATTTACACTTGGAACAGAATTTGACATATTCTGCTTGTTAAGTATGTGGCAAAGCATCTGTAATTCTTCCTGACTATTGGAGAATTCTGGTACCACCACTGTGCCGCTGGTATAGTGGCTTGGATCCATGTCTAGGAAACTTTCAGGAGGGGAAGGGCTTATAGTCTTCTGCTTAGCTTCACATTTCTTTCCTCGCTTTATGACCTTGGCTTTTACTTTTCTAGCATCTTGCTTGCTTGGTTTCTCAATGTTCAAACACTTAGGTTTGAATTTAAAAGTACCCATGGCAGAAGAAGAGATGTGTACATCTTTATCAAAGGATTGAGTCCCATTGGACATGAGTGCTATTGAACTAGTTTTGGTTGTAGTTGGATTTTAGGGGGAGAGAGCTGGAAATATGAGGAAATTCAAGAATCCATTTTCTGGAAAATGGGTCGCCGGAAACCATCGTCCGAGACGGCGCGTGGGCTTACGTGTCGGTGACTGTGGGGTGTGTGGGGCTCACTCGCCGGTTAGATGCACATCGCTTCTCTGGGATTTGTCGATCGGCACTGTCCGATCCTTTCTGAGGTGGCGGTGTGTTTCCACTCGCTCGCGTTGTGGAGAGGTGGTGGAGCAGTGCTGAGTGATTGACGGAAGAGGGATAGGAGAGATTCAACAATGTCATGCTACAAGTTAGAGAATGAAGGATTTGTTCTTGACTTTTAACATATTGTTCTATCAGCATCCCAGCAATGAGAAAATTCCCTAAGAAGCTTCGACGTTGTTGATGAGATCAAAGGCTCCTTCCTTTTAGATGCGTCGACACCAAACAGTGGCAGAAACATTGCCGGTTTACTATACGTTGCCTACAGAATCTTTGCGTTTTCTGAAGCTGTGATTGCCAAAATGATGCCTCTGTTGTTTTTGTCATGTGCACTACTTGTAGGTAATGGGATTGGGCCGAGAATAACTTAGGCCCAATAGTAATGCATTGGGTTATATTAAACCTAAAACCCTTTTCTTCCTCACATGCCTGAGACGACCATTATCTCCCATGGCTGAATAAGGTCGCTTCCCTAACATCTTGCAAAGTCACCGCACGCATTGGATTCAACTCTGCTTTCCTCCTGACTCTTCTTCGCTTAGCATGCCTCAACTGTTGTGGCTGCCCTCTCCCTGCATCGCATCCTTCCTTCATCTCCTTGTTCGATTTTTCTGCAACATACACTTGTCGGATATTGCTTGTCGCCCTTGCTGCTAATTGAATCTCCACTATTTTTAATGTGTGGGACTTGCACAATGGAGGAAACATTGCTGGCTTGGTTGATGTTGCCAGCAGAAACCAAGCAATAGCAGTCCTATTCTTCTTCGCTCTTGTTGTTCCATGTTTGAGTCACCCTTGATTGTTCTTTGCCGCTGCCGAGATCGTTTCTCAAGTTTTAGAATATCTGAAAAATGAAGCGAGCTGTGCGTTTTCTCTTTCCTTTTGCACAGAGCCCTTTGTCGTGTTATTGCCGGTCTTTGTCACTATAGGCTTTGAGTTCGTCTTCTTTGCGTGTTTGGAATTCCCAATTGCAGAAACGATTCCCATGCTATTCTCGGCCATGTGCGTTACACGTGAGTGACAAGGGTGGGCTGACTTTGGTTTAAGCCCAATGAGCGAGCTCTGCTTTTTGTGACCCCTAAAGCCCTTCTCCGTCCTGAGCATCCAATTCCTCTCGTTCCCGCAAAACGCAGATTCTATAACTTCTCGCAGTGATACATTTCTTGCTGTGTTCAACCTTGCCTTAAACCTCTTCTTCGTCGCTTATAGTATCTCCAATATCGGACTTGAACCCTTTCAACCTTCCATGCTCCCTTAATCGTTTCCTCTGCTGCCATATTTGTACGTTGGACCTCATTGGAAAGACTTGGCACTGTGTTGACTGCTTCCAAGACTTGAACAGTTTCAGGTTTCACCTTTTTTCTTGGGTTGTCATCAAAAACTTCTTCAAGCTTCTCTTTTGATGAAAAAGGTGATGCCTTTAATTGTTGTTTAGCAATAGGCACATCCTCTCCTTCTTGTTCAACTGGTTTGTTCTTGTCTTCCTTCTGATCATATTTCTCTTGCATTTTTGCATCTGCTCCAATGACTTCATCTTCTTTTGCCTCCTCATCCACTGCACCATTTCCTGCCTCAACTAGGGCCTTTGATTCCTTCTTTACACCTCCATTGCTAGTTAAATAATCTCTATTCTGGTTAAATGTAATTGCCTCCAACATTTGCCTTAGTTCTTTAAGGATCAACCCACTCAAGTCTCTTTCCTCCATTTTACCTTGTTTCTAAAGCCTAGGATTTCACTGCTCTAATACCAATTGTTAGAGACCAAGGTAGAACACTAAAGAAACACACTTAAATTGGATTAAATGACAATATTCTTCCTTGGGAAGCTACAACAGTGGATTAAATGACAATATTCCTCCTCAGGAAGTTACAACAACAGGTGCTCACACAGAGTTCTTCAAAATAAAACACTCAGATAAATGAACACAAAGATAAATGATGAAGAAAGATGATGATCTCCTCCACCCCCACTCTGACTTTTGAGAGGTTAGGGCTCGCCTCACCACACTCAATACCAAAATAATTCTCCCCCCCTTTCAACACACAATAATGGCTAAATAAGAGCCAAAAAGCAATTGCCACGGTCCCCAACATAACCCTTATCCTTGCCTCACCCACCATATAGCAGCCAGTTCTTTGTTTCTTTTCTCCAAACAACAAGTCATAATTCTGGCCAACAAAAGGTGCCTTTCCATTATCATGTATCTTCCTAGGTTTTGACAAGTGGTCCTGACAATTTGTTAGGATGGTTCTTCAAGATTGAGAGGTGTTTTACTCTGAAGCTTGAAGTTGTGGTGATATGCCTCGAAGGAAGAGCCCTCAACGGGTACCAGTAGGTAGAGGCCCGAACTCCAATCCATAGCTGGCCGAAATTCAAGCAAGAACTTCTGTACCGTTTCCATCCCTCTCAACTTGGAGACGAATACGAGATGCTACTGGCTTTGAAGCAGGAACAATCAGTTGTGGAGTTGGTGGAGGAGTATTAAAAGTTTTCGGTGCCTCTCAAGGATGTGCCGAAAGAGTGCATGATTGGAACCTTCAAAAATGCCTTGAGAGTGGAAATCAGGGTAGAGCTCCGGCTATTGAATGGGACCTTGATGCGGAAAGTAATGAGGATGGCTATTCGTATCGAAGAAAAGAACCGTGTGGTTGACTGAGTGAGGGAGAGCAAGGCGGGTAAGGTCTAACGTTTTGGCAGTAGGCTAAGACCCGACTCGAGCCAACCAACATATACCCAAGTCACTCAGTCTAACGAACTGACCCGACTCGTGTACGCACCATCAACTAACATGAGTTCGTACCAGTAGAAAAGTGAACCACTCCCAGTAGAGTCACGAGCTGGAAGTAACACATTTGGAAATTTTTTAGTCAAGCAGGGCTGGAGATCGAACCGATTGCTCAAAGCTGAGATCAGTCAGAGGGGGTAACTCGAATTATGTTTCAAATGTGGGGATAGATTCGGCCCTAATCATTCCTACAAAAACAAGGTTCTGCAAGTGGTGATTCTGGAAACAGAAGACGAGAAGGGATTGGAAGAAGTGGAGGTGGCCGAACCCCACAACCCTGATGGAATTATCACTAAATTCGATTGTCGGCTTCGGGGATGCACACACTATGAAGGTTAGGGAAGAGATTGAAGGACGAGAAGTGGTGATCCTCATTGACAATGGCACATCGCACAATTCCATATTCGAGGAGTTGCAGAAAAGCTTGAACTTGCTAACCGATGAGATTGCAGAATATAGAGTTACGGTCGGTGATGGATACACCCTTAAACGATGGCAGCAATGCAAAGATTTGCAGTTTAAGGTACAAGGTTTCGAAATCATTCAGACTTTCTACCCTTTTCCTTTAAATGGCGTCAATGCAGTGTTAGGCATGGAATGGTTGAAGTCTCTGGGTGAAGTCAAAATGGACTGGACTCGATTGACAATGAAATTTGGTAAGAAGGAGCCAGTATGCTTGCGAGGTGACCCTTCCGTAACCAAGACGCAGGCCACCTTTAAATCTATTGTGCGTACTATGAGTAAGAAGGGAGAGCCTACCTGATCGAGTTTAATGGCATTAGTGGTAAAGGAGAGAATTCAACATGTTTGCCAGTCGAGATTCAGAACCTCTTGAGTCATTTCTGGAAGTCTGCAATGCTCTAGAGGGCCTTCCCTCATCTCGGCTCCATGACCACGCCATTATCATTAAACTAGGGGAACAACCGCCAAATATAAGACCTTATCGGTACCCTCACATACAGAAGAAAAAAATTGAAAATATGGTGTAGGAAATTTTGAAAAGCGGGATTATCTAGCTAAGCACCATTCCATATTCGAGTCCAATGTTATTAGTAAAAAAAAAAGATGGAAGTTAGAGGTTTTGTGTTGACTATCGGGCTTTAAATAGAATTGTAGTTCCAGACAAATTTCCTATCCCGGCTATCGATGAACTACTGGACGAATTAAAAGGTGCTGCTGTCTTCTCAATACTGGACCTCAAATCAGGTTACCATCAGATTTGAATCAAAGCTGGAGACGAGTATAAGACTGCCTTCTGGACCTATGAGGGCCACTATGAGTTCAAAGTTATGCCCTTTGGACTAACCAATACACCCTCTACCTTCCAGTCCCTCATGAATGAGGTATTTCGCCAATACTTATGTAAATTCGTGTTAGTATTCTTTGACAATATACTCATATATAGTAGTGATTTAGCATCTCATTTAAAGCACCTAAGCATTGTACTAACTTGCCTGAAAGAAAGCAAGCTAGTAGTCAATCTGAAGAAGTGTAGTTTTGCCCAGCCAAGAATTGAGTATCTTGGCCATATTATTTCTAAAGAAGGTGTACAGGCAGACCCAGCAAAGATAGACAGCATGGTGAAGTGGCCAAGGCCTAGCAATGTGAAATCCTTGAGGGGTTTCCTAGGGCTGACCGGGTATTACCGCCTGTTTGTGAAAAATTATGGCAAGATAGCCAGTCCCCTTACTGACTTGCTAAAGAAAGATGCTTTCAGGTGGACTCTAGAGGCTGATGGGGCTTTTGAACGACTCAAGGCAGCAATGACTTCATTTCCGATGCTCATTATGCTGAATTTCACACTGCCTTTCAAGCTGGAAATGGATTCGTCTGAGAATGGTGCAGGGGTTGTCTTAATGCAAAATAGGAGGCCCGTAGCATATTTCAGTTAGAAATTGTCCAACAGAGCCTAGCAGAGTTCAGTGTACGAATGAGAACTAACGGCTATAGTTATGGCGGTCAAGAAATGGCGACATTATTTATGGGGACAAAAATTCATCATCTGAACAGACCAGAAAGCTCTGAAATATCTTTTGGAGCAGCAAATAGTGGAAGAAAACCAGCAAAAATGGATCTCTAAATTAATGGGGTTCAAATTTGAAATTGCATACAAACCTGGGAAAAAGAACAGAGTGGCAGATGCATTATCTTGGCAAGAAGGGACCATGGAATTAAAAGGGTTTTCACTATGGCAGCATGATGATATCGAGGAATGGGAAAAAGAAATTCAAGCTGATCCAAAACTCTACCAAATAACTCAGCAAATTATTGCCAAACCAAGGTATTTAGAGGGATACAGCCTACAAAAGGGTTGCTTACAGTACAAGGGCAGATTGGTCTTACCAAAGAATTCAACTCGAATACCCTTACTATACAAAGAATACCATGATTCCCTGGTAGTTGGGCATGCTGGGTACCTTCCCACCTATAGGCGCCTAGCTAATGTGGTATATTGGGAGGGCATGAAGAGCACCATCCAGAAGTATGTCACACAATAAGATGTGTGCTAGCGCAACAAATATCAGGCTCTATCACCAGTAGGACTGTTGTAGCCACTTGCTATTCCTCACAATATCTAGGAAGATATTAGCATGAATTTTATCATTGGACTCCCTAAATCCTAGAGATGTGACACCATCTTGGTAATTGTCGATAGGTTTACCAAATATGCCCACTTTTTGCCTATCTCCCATCCTTTCATAGCAAAGGAAGTTGCTGATGCGTTCGTGTGCGAAATTGTGAGGCTACATGGGTTTCCAAAAACCATTGTGTCAGATCGAGACAAGGTTTTTATTAGCCAGTTTTGGAGGGAGCTGTTCAAGCAAGCTGGTACCCAACTATGTCTCAATTCTGCTTATTACCTGGAGACTGATGGCCAAACTAAGGTCCTGAATCGAGGACTAGAGACATACTTATGCTGTTTTATTAGCAAAAAGCCTAAACAATGGGCTCAATGGCTATCTTGGGCCTAGTATTGGTACAACACTTCCCACCATAGCGCTGCCAACATGACCCCATTCAAAGTCGTCTATGGAAGGGACCCGCCAACATTTTAAAATTTCAGGATGAACCATCAGCCATAGAAGAAGTCAATGAACAAATCCAAGCTCGAAATGCAATCATCTCCACGCTGAAGGAGAATTTGTCTAGGGCACAACACAAGATGAAGGAACAAGCTGATAAGCATCGCCGATACATTCACTTTGAGATTGGGGAATGGATTCATGTGAAGATAAGACCATATCGATTGCGCTCATTAGCTAGGAGAGTTAATGAAAAGCTTAGCCCTCGGTATTATGGCCCTTTCAAAATACTTGAGAGAGTAGGAATAGTGGCATACCGATTTGAACTCCCTCTAACAGCCCGTGTTCATCCAGTGTTCCATGCTTCGAATTTGAAAAAATCAGTCCACCCAGCCGTCATGACACCAGCCATTCCTTCCTCTCTCTCCGATGATTTTGAATTGAAAGTGCAACCGGTGGACATTTGCAAGTTTCGCCGATTGTTGAATGGTAAATTGGAAGTATTGGTAAAGTGGAAGGACATGCAAGAGTATGAAAATTAATGGGAAGATGCTACCACCATCCACAAACAATTCCCATCTTTTCTCCTTGAGGACAAGCTGAATCTTTTATAGGGGTGGCTAATGATAAGATTACTTTTGCTGCCCTCACATAGAAATGAAAACCTAGGCAGATTCATGAAAGTGGAACACAGCCCTTGGTGACTCAGAATGTTGACCTAGAGATTCCTAACAATTTGGAGAAAGAACTAAACGACTAGGTGGTGGTAGGATGGCTGCAGCTGTTTTGTTAACAGTACCTTGGGGAGTGTGACATGCACCTTTTTTAATATTTAAGGAATAGTTTCCTTAGGAGGAGTATGGCTTATTTTGTATTTTGAGTGAGGTTAGGAGAGGATGGTCTCTTGAATCACCAGAGGGTTCCTTGTGTTTTTTGTTCTTTGTTATTGTTCTGTATTTTGGCACTTAAGGGTTGCTGCTGAATCAGTGTAGCATTTCCTTTGTAATCCTGACTCCGTTGACTTCATTAATACCAACCCTCAGTTTCGCTCTTATTTTTCTGTCCCTGCTATCGAATTTCTATCTCTATAGAACTAGATTGTATCATAGAGCAATCAATCCTGAATTTGAAGATCTGCTTTCTAGATAGATAGTGACACCACTTGGTCTGAACGGTGTAGTTAATATACTGATCCAGTTGATTGTATTTGAATGAAAAAAAAGAATATTCAGCTGTTTAGTTGTGAAGTTATATCACTTTTCCTTTATCTTGTATAGTTCCAGCTCTTATTCATCTGCAATCTTAGGATTCATATGTGAAATTTCGTTGTATTTAATTCCAAAATGAATTTGGTGTTTCTAAGCTCCCAGACAGTCGCTTCATGTACTTTTTAACCTGAAGATTTTATCCTTATTTTATATCTTCTGTTTTTCACCTTTGAATAGAGATGACGGGGTCAACGTTAGATAGGAGACCAGAGGAAACGCCTTTACTTTATGATCACCGATGCTACAATATGGATGAAGATAACTACTTGCGTATTTGTCAAATTCCAAAAGTTAAGGTTGGGCATTATGGACCAAATGTTCTCTTCAACTTTTTCCTCATTTCCTCTTTACCCCTGACTACATATATGTATGTATGTATGTATGTACATATATTTTCCCAACTCCTCTTTACCCTTGAATATAAATTTTTTTGTAGGGGGCAAACTTCCGGGATCTACCTGGTGTAGTTGTAGGAGCTGATAATGTGGCTAGGCGGGACCCAACTGAGAAGCCAGTACTCTTACCATCTGGAAAACTATTGGTAAATCTTTTGTTGCCCTCAGTTGGGGAGGATTGCGTTCATATTATTTATTAGTTGCCTTCATATTTGTTGTGACAGAATGAATACTTTTTGTGAGTCAAAAATTTACATAATGCCATCATTGCTTTTACAGAATTTGAACTGTGCTTAAACCTGGGAATTTGGTTGAAAATTTTTTGAAGCTATAGGGATTTAATTGCATTTTTTTTTTACTATTAGAAACTTTAAAAATGAACCCAAGCTATAGGAAAGTTTTTGAGTAAATAAACATTTTATTTAAATCATTGTTTTCATCATAAAGGTACACATGTTCATCGTTGATGAAGTTTCCTATACCAGTAGTCTCTTAAATAATGCTGGGTTTTCCATGGAAGTTTTAAACTTTGAATTTTGAAGAAGAAACACTATTGAGATCTGTCCTATCAGATATTACATGATTGTGTGATAGAAACCTGGTTGATTGTGCATGATATATAAAAATGTTCTTCATATTTGTGGTCATTTGTAATCGTTGAAGTTATATGGCTTATAGAAAAGTAAGAATATTCATATTGTGAAAGTACATGGGTCAGTATATCTAGTAAAAATCCACCCCATTGGTGATGTAGCATATTTATTTTAGCGTAACAGTCCCACACTACACTAAACGCGTGATTAAATGGGAAAATTCATGTTCAAGTTTCTAGTTCTTGCTAAAATCGAATTAGATTGACCTAATTGTTATCTTGCTCTCTTGCTCTGATTTTTTTGCTTAGGTCCCAGATTTTTGCTTTACTTTTGAACAAGGGAAATCCAAGAGGTGAGCTGAGCTGTTTTTCATTTAATGGCCTTGTAAGGTTATTTTTCTTGGTCTTCTTTGAATTTTTAATCAATATTTATTATACGTGTAGGCCATTTTCACGATTGTGGTGGGACGAGAACGTTTCCACTGTCCTGACCTGCCCCAATTTTCGCGCCACGGTATTTCTTTGCCCTTTGATTTCAGATATAACTTCATGCAGATTTATTATAGCTTTCTCTTTCAAACATTTACAGACAGTACTACATCCTGAACAAGATCGAATGCTCACTTTAAGAGAATGTGCAAGGTTACAAGGTTTTCCTGATTACTATAAGTTCTGTGGGACTGTTAGCAAGAGGTATGAAACTATGATGTTGATAAATACCATATAATTGGATCATACTCTATTATCAGTTACTTCTATTCCCTCCGGTTTTTAATATAAGACTCGCTTTAATAAAGAAATCGAAATGTAAAGTGAATCTTATACTAGTATTATGTACCTAAGGTAGTGTATAGTAAATAAATGGAGTTCTGAATTTACACAGTCAAGTATGAAAAAACATGTTAACATATCAGATATCGACCATATCATGCATGGATCTACCTCAATATCGTTGGTTAACTTGTGTTTAGAGTCATATTGAAATATTATTTTCTGCTCTTGAAAATTTAAAAAAGTGAATGGATATTGTTCAGAAATGACAAAAAAGAATCCTTTTCCACTCTTATGAATAACTTTTTATTGTGTTACTTCTTTCTTTCTCAATACAATTATTTTCAGGTACTGTCAGGTCGGAAATGCAGTCGCCGTTCCGGTGGCAAGGGCTTTGGGATTTGCCCTAGGGATGGCATATAGAAAGCTCAGCGGAGATGAACATCTTCTCACTCTCCCGCCCAAATTTTCTCTCTCAAATTATATTCAGTTGAAAAATAGTCAGAACTCAGGCAACACTGAAGATGATAGGCATTCATCCTAATTCATTTTCACTGATGTTAAAATTTTTCTAACCTATCCAATTCAACCCATTTTTCTTCTAGAGCTGCCTTGGCAAGGGCACTTTAGCTGAGTTTGACAACATTCTCTCCACTTGTTGTACTGCACCATAGGCACTAGCATTTTTTTTAATTATTTTTCATCATACTTGTACAACTAGCATTATTATTGTGATTATTTTATTTGGCACAAGCTTTATTATCCTCTTTTTTTCACTAATGATGCTACTTGTTCTTGCATATAAAGTTGTGGACAATTATGACAGAAGGCCATTGAGTTTGAGTTGAATTTAAAATGACCATAAGATAACTCAAGATGTACCACCTAAAGTTTGGTCCCAATGTGCAAAGTTGGAGATGCTGGTTATGAAAGTATAGTTGAAAAAAAAATGAAAATTGATGTTTCTCGTCCATGATTTAGCTATCATCAGTCTCTTTCTTTCCTCGTTTCTTCCTTCCTTTCTTTTTAATAAAGTAAAGTAGGTAGAGAAGTAATGTGTGCTTTTGTTTTATCGTTAAAGCAATCAATTAATAATTATGATAACCTGCTAATATAATATAGTGATAACCTAGATTATTCTCTCAAGAAGCAATTTATGGGTTTTTCTTTAGGTTGAATTTGAGTGATGAAAAATGCAATGGAATGAACCTGAATTAAAATGTAAGACTCTACTACCTAAATGTAAATGCAAATGATTCTAAAGCTTATATAAGAATGAAACTAACCTAAATGAATACAAATGCAACTTTTGGGGGTTTTTTGAAAGAGGAATTAAAATCTTAAGCAAAAGATTGATTAACAACAAGACAAATAATAAAGATTTAATTCAGTTATGATAATGAAGGGGATAACTTAGAATTCACATGGATTTAACTTTCTTAGCGCAAATTAATTAATTAGACCAAAGGGAGGTTAATGAAAGATTGGAATTAATAAATTTAATCACCTAATTGAAACATGGGAAACCCTCAAGTTCAATAACATTTACTCCACTAGAAAACTCATAATGAAATAAGCGGTGGTTAATTAAACTCATTAAAAACTAATCACAATTAATTTCAAAATAATTTTAGAAATCTTGTTTACAATGGTCCAATTGAACAACTAGATAAATAGTAACCCAATTAAACAATCAAGAGGATAAACTCAATTGACAATTAAATTAAAAAAGAAAACTCAATTAATAATTCAATTGACAAACCAAAGGTTTGTAAACAAAAATTCTAGCAAATGTCTCAAACACAAGACATTCTAAAATGTCAATCCAATCCAAAAGATATATATTTACAATCTAAAATTAGATTGTTCTCAATTAATACAACTCAAAATCATTTAAAAATAAATAATCTTAGATCTTGAATTAAAAAAATAAAAAAAAAGATACTTCTTTATAGTCTTTTAAATAAAAACCCCTAAACTCTAACTTCTCCATTTCCCTTCTAAATTGCCCCCTAATAAACTCAAGCTGCCATCAGGGTGGCAACTCTTCCCAAGTCTTCTTTTTGATGCGTCACAGTCATTCATGTCAATATTAGCTAGGGTTTGATGATGTGGTTGTGAGGAAAGAGAGGAAAGAGTTGATGAGTGGGCACGTGGTTGACTGGTCGTTGAGTGGATAATATATGAGAGTGATGGGTGATTAATTCCTTGCAGGTTTACGTGCGTGGCTGTGAGGAGAGTGAACCTGAAGCAAGTGAGGGTCAGAGAGAGAAGGACGTTCGGCTGTCAATGAGAGCGTGCAAAATCCTATGCGGGTAGAATTTTTTTTTTAGTGTTCTCTAAAATTAACTAACAAATCAAACATTATTTAATAAATATAAATTAGTCTACAATAATTTTCAAAATAAATAAATAAGGTGAAATAAAATATATTAAATTTAAGATTTATCAGAAAACTAATGGAGCAAAAAAGAAAAGGCCAATAAACTTCCCATTTCTTGTGCTCTCTTTACTATACAGTCCTCTTCATCCTTATTCTTGCTCTAACAAACTGCGTCATTGCAACTAGTAAACCGTTGTTCTTCCTCTCTAGTCTCTACTCCCCTTAGTTTCGCTATATTATTGTGTTTTTCACTTCTAACTCAATTATGTTTTATTGACATATAGGATCTGCTTGGTCCAATGGAGGTGAGGGATTTAATGTTGGTTCATTTGTATTGATTAAAGAGGAGGGTGTATTGAAAGGGAGAAGTTTTAATGTTATCTTATTAAGTTAAGGAGTTAAAAGAGACTTTAAGGTTCCTCTTCGTCTTTCTCCTCACTTGATCTGCCCTATTCTTCCTCTTATCAAAAGATTTTCCCGTTGAAACAAATAAATACATAACTTATGTGGTTGGAGGGTTGATATGTTCAAATATCTAAAGACAATAATTATATTTTTTTGGGCAAAAAACATAAGTTTTCTGATGGTTGGTGATTTGCATTTGAGAATATGAGATATATTCCAAAACATGATTCAAACTTGAAGTGCTGTCTACTTTTATGTATGAAACATCACTGGTTTAGCGGCCATCATGGTAGGGGGAAGCTACAATTCTTCTTGTGACTATACCAATTTGAGTGCTAGTGTTCTCTGATATAGGGAATTTGAAATTGTCCATTTTCTTCATTGGTTCTTTGGAAGCACTCGAGTTGAATGTGGGACAAACGCGGGAATTAGAACAAGAAGCATAACTAGTATATTTGTGAAGTCTTACATTGATTGAGAGAGAAACGAAAGACAGTTTGGATACCTCATCTGTTGAAGTGGTTTAAAACTGTGAGGGTTAATTGGCCCAAAGAGAACAAAATTGTTGAACTTTGGGTCCAAGTCCGCCCTTGATGGGCCGGACTATTTGATTAAGATATAAGTAGCCTAATCAAATAAGAATAAAATCAGCATTAATTGTAAATTGGGGAATAATTCAGTAATCAAATAAGAATAAAATCACCATAATTAGGAAATTAATTGAGAATCAATTAATTTAATTGTTGTCTTGCAAGGCAATAAGGAGTGCACACGTTTCCTAATTAGTGGCCTCCATAAATCACTATAAATAGGGTGTGCCTCCTCAATTGCAATTCACCCCGCCATTAAGCTTTCTGACAATCTCTTCTCTCCTACCATCTTTCTAGTTTTGGTGATCTGTCGTGCAAATCACAATTAGACGCTAGTAGTCTAATAATTATGTGGGCACAATTATGGAGCATTGGAGCCTTGACCCGGATCCGAACATGGATTCGCCTCAGTACGCCAGTTCTCTCACTTAATATTTTTTCTTACATTGGCATCAGAGCATGATGATTCTGTGGCTGTGTGATTTATTCTTTGTGAATAATAATATGATAAAATTTTTTGTTTATATCCCCATCGTATTTACTTCCGCTGTGCTACTGTGTGTGTGCATATATATATGAAAGTATATAGTTCATACATAGTCTGTACATATATTGATCACGTATATATATTGTTCACGCATATTCTGTTTATTTTGTTTAATATTGTTCCGATGTGCTACAATATCTGAACATGCTTGAATATGTTTAAAGCTTGCTTGGTGCCTCGTTTTTCATTCGACCATATGTGTGTGTATATGTGTGTCTCTGCCTAGTCTATGAACAACCTTATATGCGTTTGTGTTCTCCATATATGTATCCATACCTCTGTATACTTGGTTCATATGTTTTCTCCTCTGGTCATTATATATATATATATATATATAACTCACGGCACAATTCCTTCGTCTTCTCCTCACATCTTCGATTTCTTAAGGGTTGACGTTTTTTGGAACCTATGTGGAACCAAAAACAATAGAATTTAACCCTCAAAAGCTAGGAAAGCTTTTGAAACGCAGAGGAGACACATCCAGGTCAAATTACGTAGCACCGTCAACGTCGACAAAAATTGGGGAGTTCAAAACTAAGTGTTCTTGCCCCAAACAAAGCCATATATGTGTAGATCTCTCAGATACGATTCCAACGATGCTTAAAACGGGTTAAACGGAGTCCAGATGAGGGAGAAACGAAAAAAAGAAGTTGGCGGATTGCTTGACGCCACTGCCACTTTACCGACGATTTGATCAATGAAACAGAGCTTTTAAGATCAAATAAAGGCCATGGATTTGTAGTTCACTGAACTACGATTTCAACGACACAAAGAACATGAAAAACGGAGCTAAAACGAGGGAGATATGGCTTCCCAAAGTTTGCGTGTTGCGATAACCCGCCGGAGTCCAACCAGGTCAGGTTGACCCGGCTGGAGGTTGAAGATGATGATGTGGTAGTCAATTGCCATGTCATTGGACAATAGGTTCACGTGGCACCAATGAGGGAGTGACACGTCAGCGTTCAGTGCCACGCCAGAATTGGTCAACGGCAGCCAAGTCATCTGTTGACCAGCCACGTTGACTAACACATGTCAGTGCCACATCATTGCCACGTCAGCAAGGTAAAGGGTTTACCAGTCAACCGTTGACTGGTTAACGGCCAACAGTGAAAAGTTGACAAAAAAACCAGGAATTGACAGATGGCGCGTACGGCCTACTGGGGCCTTCGTTTGACACATGGCAAGCACCGTCGGAGAGAAGACAGCATATGGAGACGGCCACAAGGAGGCGGGTGGACGTCACGTGCCACTCCGAGATTGGCCAACGTTTTAATTTTTCAAATTTTTAGGATTTTTTGATCCAGACACCTTCTAGGGGCGCATGACGGCGTGTAGAACCTTATATTGAGACGCGATTGGTTCCTAAAATCCTTAAATTTGAAAGCTTCAATTTGATATATAATTTACATATATTTGAAGCATGTTTGGACCTGTTTTGAGTCAAAACGGTACTTATATGTACTTAGAGATTCCTAAAAATATTGAAATTGAGTTTATGTGGATTCTATTGTTTTTGAGATATGTTGGCTTACTTATTTCAGCTACAACATAAGGTTATTACAGCAAGATTCTTTAAAAGTAAGGAATTATTCAAATGAGTTTTTGAATATAAAATCCTATTCAACCTTGACTCAAACTCTTAGAGATAAAAACCTAAAAATTTGTAGCAACTTAAGATTATTGAATAATAATAAGTCTTCCTATGCTTCTAACCACATTGATCCACTTGGATTGAAGCAATGATTTTTGAAAGTCAATCCTTTATCACAAATGTTGTGACAAAGGATAAGACAGATAGAGATGTTAGAATTATCTCATCAAGTGAGAGGTATGTTGCAATTACATCCAGGTAAGTGGATGTAAACATGGCAAAGAAGAGTTGGACATTGTAGCTAGACGCTACATGAGTTCATATGGTCAGAATGGCTTATAAGAGGGAGAACCTAGTTAAGAGACAACAAAATAAGGCAAAAATTTTTTTGAATGTTCTTTATCATTGAATTTATGATTAAATTCTCTATTTTTAGAATTGAATTAAGCATATTCTCTTCTTGTTTTCGTGAACATTCATATTGATTAGATGATATTGTGTTATCTTCTTTGAATAACTATTTTTTGATTGAGTGGGGGTTTTTGGAATACGTCTAGAAATCTAAAGGAGAATGTGTTCAAGGAAGACTATGGTTAAAAGGGTGATAAGCTAACTAGCATGATTGGGATGAGAGTCAACATAGTTGTCTCTTGAACATGAAACTAGTGAACTTATTATCTAATTATCCTTTATCTTACTTGAACAGATATGATTTGTATACCATAATCTTCTAAGTGACCAATTATGATCAAGTCTATTTGACTGAGCTTATGAAGACAAGCCCAATAGAGATATCTATGGAGTTAGAAACTCTCATATCTCTTTTATTCAAGACAAATGAGATATCAGAGATATCTTACCAACTAGTCTTCAACATTTAGAGGCTGAAGCAACCGGATGATACAAAAGGCTTATGCTATCAAGCATAGAAAGAACAACATTGCTCAAACTTATGTTGGTACGAGCAATATCTAAGCCGTGTGGATAGTTTTGGAAGATAGTGGAATATGTGATCTTCTTCCATAAAGTTAAAACTAAGTTAAGTTTTAATATAGTGTACTAAGTTCTAACATGTCGTTTAGACAACACTTGAGGCAGATATCAAACTAAGAAGTTGAGATAAACCAAATGCCAAGTTCTTTCTAACAAACAAGTGTATGTTGTGATAAGACGTCTCCCAATGAGTGGGAGGAAGCTATGTCTCCTAGTGAGTGGGAGTGAGCCACATCTTCCAGTGAGTTGACATATATGAAAGTAAATATTGCCCCTGATATGTATATTGTGACCTTTAGCAATGTGATTCGCCACATTGAACTTAAGTATTAAAGACTGAAGGTTCCAAGATCCATAGTCAGATGAACTTAATTAAAGAGTAGGAGGATTTATCCTCTAAGCCTAAGGGCAAGAAACCTATGAGGTAAACTTGATCTAGAGGAGGTTAAATGGTTTCTACAAAGGTGAAAAGCTACATTGATAATCCTTAAGGGTTGTAAAAAGTAGCAATCCACATGAGTTGTGGATGTTTCACAGAAACATATGGCTTCATGTCAAATGCAAAGCAATAAAGAGATAGAATCAAGATATTGGAACTTGCTCGTTAACTCTGCATAGATAAGCCACCCTGATTCACTCCATGCAATTGTAATTGACAGAATCACATTTTTGTTATCTCTTTATTAAGGATCGATAGGACTATGATTCTCAAATCCTTCGTTGGATTTTGATGTTTCCCTTCAGGAATAAAAGATTCCATTTCTTGCCATATGTACACGTTGATAAAAAAGAAATGATCAAATTAGCAAAAGAGTATTTGCTAAACAACGTGTGCTAAATGGTTAATACCTTTATGAATAAGTTGAGAACTTATTCTACCTGGCAAAGAAACATTTTTGAGAAAATCCATTGCAATTGACAAATTATGATGTTAGTGAACCAATGAACGTGAGGGCAAAACACAGAGCTTGGTATTTCGTTAATGTTGAGGACATTTGCTCGAAATACAGTAATGTTTACTTGATTTTTGGCAAGTGTGAAGCTGTTAGATAATGGATGAACTAGTCAGGAATCAGTTAAACTAAAAGGATAAGACCTTTTGAACTAACAAGGGTTGAAGACACTCATGTGATTAGTTCAAGCTGCTCTGTGTACAAGAAAGGCATTGTTAGGCAATTATCAATACCTAGAACCCTTCAACATAATAGAATTGTTGAAATGGAGAGATAGACCTCTCCATGACATGGTTAAGTAAATAATGGCAAAAGTGAAACTATTAGCCATATGTTGATATGTAAACTCACAGCTATTATCTTCACACTTAACCAAATGCCCTCTATGTCAGTCACGACCTTACCCTATGAATCATGGATAGGCCTTAGATCAGGCACAAGCTCGTTAAAACCATAAGGGTCAGCAACTTGATATCCATGATTCTTCCTATGAGTAAGGAAGATTGGGGTCAAGGTATACAAGGTATCTCTTTGTGAGATAACCTGAGAATTTGACAAGACACATCTTCATTAGTGAAAATGATGGCAGCTCAGTGACTGAGAGAAAACCATGGGACACAACGTTTATAAAACTCAAATTTTCTAGCAAGAAATGAGTATTAATCACACTGAATCTCTTTAAGAGGTTCACAGAAACAAGGAATAATAAAGTGTTCCTAAGTTGTTCACTGATCCGAGTGGGAGGGTTGAGATCGTTTCACAATGAAAGAGGTAAGAGGATTACCTCACCCATGCATAGGAAAAGAATCTTATGAAATCCACCTCGAAGCAAATTGTCATCCAACAAGTGATTATAAGGGGATTATGCTATTTTCATCATTTAGAAGATTATGATAACTGCCTATAAGTGTCTAAAAGACACAAGAAGGACTTGATAAGAAGAATTGCAAAGTGTTATATAGATTCCTTTTTTGGGAACTAGCCAAGTATATGTTTTTGGCAATTTGTCACCTAGCCAGGAGGCGATTGGGAACAAGTAGGTTCTCAAATCTGTTGGGGGCATATAAAACCTAAAACACTTAGTGGCTAAGGGGTACTACAATGGAAGGTTGTCCATTGTGCATTTTAACTCTAAACTTTGGCAATGACAGCAAGCTTAGTCTTGAAATTACTTCAAGATGATGTGAAGGCCGCTTTCCAATTTGAAGATTTTGGAAATTGGATGATGAACTCTACATGAAGCAGCTTAAGGGCTTCGTAGAAACATTCACCCAGATAATAGTATATGAGGTTTCACAAGGTGAAAGCCTCACTAACTTTGAGATAATCGAAGAATGCTACATGAGCGCCAAACGGTCTAGTGATGATTCTTTGTGAAGTCATCCTTTTTCAAATCATATATGTTTAGCTTAAACAAATGTCAAGGGAGTCAAAGGAATAAAGGATCAGAGAATCCTTAAATTTTGAGTTGAGAAAATTATGGGTTATACAAATATCTTGAATGACAAGGTAAACGGAGATTGCACAAGGAAGATACAGTCTTTGCTACTTAAGACATGTACAAGTGTGATCTTTAGGCACCCTAGGATGCCAAACTGCAGACCCATGAACACCCCTGAAGTCCAAGGCACAAACCTAAAGAGGTTACATGTCCTATGAGGAATCCAACATAGAAAAAGTGGATAGAATCCCATAGTAATACTATGGTTGGTAATGTGCATATTGGTGTGTATAAGACCAAAATGTTTTTGGTCGGACTTGGAAGTTGTTTTTAGTCCTGCTGTAAAATGGATTATGAATAACCATGGATTAAGTTGTCAAGACAACAATTTTCTTTTGATAGGATACTCTAATACAAGACTTAGGCAAACTGTGATGGAGTAAGGAAATATACAAAGTATTTTTCCTATTATCCATGGAAATAGAACACAGGGTGTGTTCTGCCATCATTCAAAGTGACATATGGCTAAAGTAATTCCTATGGGAGATTGGGAATGAATGATGGATAAAAGGATCCAAACGATAGCATCTTATGATGAGGATCCTAAGTATCACAGCAAGGCGAAATATACTTTTTGATATATCTTTATAAGAGATATGCTTTCAAAGAGGGAAAGCGACATTTCAATGACTTTCTACTAACAGAATATTGGTAGATCTCCTTATTGAGCCCATAGCTTGATTTTCATTGAGCTGGTGAAAATCTTGGGGTGTAAATAAAATGTAAGGTTGTGAACTTCTTTTATATAAATATAAAATAAATAGTATGTATGTTATAAGTGAATACATATAAGGTATATAAGTTTGTATGTCGTACATGTCAGAAGAGGTTGGTTCACTCACACAAACAACCGTCTTCCCATGTTTTACGGGGGCATGGGAGGGTAAGACGAGTAAATGATCACTACGAGATGATTAAGAAGAATCATTGCGTTTGAGTCGCTTCAGTTAGACTGAGATGAGATCTACATGTGTGCATATACACAAAAAATAGATCGAAGCATGAATATAGACTTATAGCCAAACAAAGAACTCTTGTTCACAAATGAGATTGTAAAAGAGATATTGTGCAAAAGAAAGTTCTGGTTCGAATGTTGAGTACATTTTGAAACTAATGTCTGTATGGTGAAAGATAAAGAAATCGACGTACACCTCAAACCATTCACCGTAGCATGCAATTCATACTACATGTGCTTAAGAGTTAAACTGCAACACGGGATGTAGGTGAAATATCCCTAGTTCACTACAGTGTGAGTCCCAGGAAGGAAGAATCCTTCCACGATGCCCTTAAGACTTAGGCGGCATCATGAAAACTTGGTTTGGTGACAGCTACTTTAGTTGAAGCTCCATGATCACACTTGATTCGGTCAGACGAGTGAAAACTAGAAAAGCGACCAAGTTAAGATGGACTGATGTTTAGTCAAAAAGGAAGATTTACTTCTAGATACATAAGATGTGCTAGTATTTGTGGTCGATGTAACATCCTTAAATTTTTGGGCTTAGAGTTAGTTGTAGTTTAGGTTTTATTCAGGCAAAGAGTATAAAATAAATTAAATAAAAAAATCAAGTTCTAAATATTTATTGAAAAAAGAAGAAGAAAAAAAACAGGAAATATACAAATCAAATACCTTCTTAGACTAATTATTCTAAAATACATATATATGCGTACGTATATATATATCATGTTATCGGAATAACCAAAATAAAACGAAAAAAAAATTGCTATTGAAATGTGTCAGTCATTATTATTTTATTTATTTATTTTTTTTAAAAAAATATTATTTTAATAAGTGTCCAACCCTAACCCTACTCCTATAAAATCTCCTTTTTCCCCTAACCCTAAACACTCTCGCGCCGCATCACTCTTTGCCAGGTGCGTTTTTTTTTTGCTCTGTTCCTCTTCTCTCTAGCTTGTGTGGTCTTGTCAAACTGTTCAGCATTTTCTTTTTCATTTCTTCATTCATACTGGGTGTCCTTTCAACTGTTCATGCGTACTAATATATATATATAACTCCTCTTTATACACCACCTTCCTTCTTCACGATGTGGAGCTCAATGTATATGTCCTGTTATTTTTTATTATTATTTATTTTATGACCCATATTTCCTTAATTCCAACCGTGATTGTGCCATGGTGCTTCAAAACCCGCAAATTCTCGTTATATTTTCTTCATTTTATATACTTTACTTTCTCCCTTGGTCTTGTCATTTAATTTATACACCTACTATTGAGCCATTTCTGTTGTTCAGCTTTACACTCTAGATGTGTGTGGGTGATTGTGCTGCTATTATTGTTCTTATTATTATTATTATTATTATTATTATTATTATTATTATACCCAATGCCCTCTCTTATTACTTCTTGAAAAGTCTCGGTTTTTCTCCCTTCCTGTGCATAATGTATATATTTCTTTTTTTAAAAAAAAAACTCACTTACTAACCACCAACTCCTTCTTTTTCATTGGTTGGTGGATATGTGCGTTTCCCCACACACACACACATATATATATCATTCCTTTAAGTTACTACGGACAAAAAAAAAAGAAACACCTTTTATGAATTTTCACTTTATTCTATTTTGTTGGCATAGTTTAGGATTTGCTAGCCACCCCCCTATAATTTTGTTTTTACTGTGACTATCCATGTAGATACCTTATCTTTAGAGACATTTTTTCAGCGCACACACACATACTGGTAGTTCAAGTTGTAAAATCTCATGCATTTCAGTAATGTTTTTATTTTTATTTTATTCCTATAAAAAGTAAATCTAAATTTAAAAGCAAATCTGTGGTAACTAATAAACGTGTATTTATACAATATTACTTTTTCGAAGGGTAGGTGTAGGTTTTAGAGTGGTATTAGAGTAACTCTAAAGTAGTATTGAGAAATATATTAATAGATATTCATATTTGTGAATTTGTAGACTCTTGTTAAAAGCTTTGGAGTAACTCTTGTGTGCTTACCTGTGAGCTAGGGAGTAGAGGTAACTCTGAATATTCTTCCATATACTTGTGAATAGTGTATGATTTTTGAATGACTATTTTTTTAAAGAAAAATGGACTGAATTATATGTATATGTGTTTGTATTATAAATTCTAAAATAAGCAGTGTTACAAGTAACTTCTATATAACTCATTATATTCATATAAATAATAATTTAATGATAATTAATGTATTATTGGATTATTATTTCATTTTTAGCATGTTTGAATATGTGATTATATTTGATATGAATGGAACCATGAATTATTGTACTTTGTCTTTTAATGATATTTTATTTATCACTGTCATGGTGGTTGCATCTGTGATGGGTTGGAGTGAGGAGGAATTTGTATGTTGAGATCTTTTACCACGTGGTATGCCATCACTCGATGCACAGTGGATGGTACTTGTCAGGGCCCCTTCTTCCATATTTTCCTTTGGCCGGGATTTCTTTGGAGCTGTGGGACATGTGACACCTCCTTAGTTGTATTCCTTTAAGGAGGGGAGCCATAGTCCAGACTTAAGCTCTACACCTTTGGCCGGGTGTATCTTAAGAACTGGTGAGCTTGGGACAATCCAGTCAAATGGATGGGTTTCTGTTGGACTATGTGTTAGCCTATGGCTCCAGTCAACAGAATAAGGATGGACGGTGATATAAGGAAGGTTGCATCTTACATATTGCATATGACATAATAGTATATTACATGTTGTGATGAAAATACAGATTGATACAATGGTGATTAAACCTGTTTTTGTCTTGTATGAGAATTACGGTATATATGAATATATATGTAATCAGTTCCTTTTTATCATATGAGTTTTGCTTGTGTACGGTAGAAACTTTCAGTAGTTACTGAGACGTGGAATCTCATCCCTATATATATTAACATTTTCAGGTGACTGTTCTAGTAAGGAGCAAGGGAAGGCACCTATGGAGTGAGCCTTAGAGACTCTTTTGTGCTCCTAGAGCTTATGTTATGTCATTTATATTGCCATGACCCTAAGACTTCCGCATTTTAATTTGTTTTGAGGAAACATTTTGAGGATTTGATTTAACACAATGACTTGGGCTTTATTTAAACTGATTTGTATTTTAATGGTTTGGATGTTAAACATCCTTATTGACGATATTTGAATTACTATGATTAAGTATTTGGCTGTTTGATTGAGGTGTTACAGTCAACCCCTTACTAGCTCTATGTGTAGCTAGTAAGTGCGGATACTATGTGCGTGAAAGGCAATCTGAGTTAATCAACATATTAACTCGAGAGGGATTAAATATGCCATGAGTAATATGTATGGGAGAATCTGGGGCATATGAAGCAATGAATATATGGCTTACGGTTATATATAAAGGGTGTCCTTGGATGCTGATCCGATATAAGGGATTTCTAGTATCACAAGCACCAAATCTTAAAGAGGTTTTTTGCCCATGCGGTCACGACAGATGCCAAGTATGAAACAGGAAAGAGTAACGGACGCACGATGGGAGGCCCATCAAGTGCGAGTGGGAGATGTTGGACTTTGGGTCCAAGTCCACCCTTGATGGGCCGGACTATTTGATTAGGATATAAGTAGTATAATCAAATAAGAATAAAATCAGCATTAATTGCAAATTGAGGAATAATTCAGTAATAATTATGGATTTGTTAATTGAGGAACAAATCACCATAATTAGGAAATTAATCGAGAATCAATTAATTTAATTGCTATCTTGGAGGGCAAGAAGGAGTGCACACATTTCCTAATTAGTGGCCTCCATAAATTACTATAAATAAGGTGTGCCTCCTCAATTGCAATTCACCCCGCCATTGAGTTTTTGGCAATCTCTTATCTCTTACCATTTTTCTGGTTCTGGTGATCTGTTATGCAAATCACAATTAGGTTCTATTAGTCTAATAATTGTGTGGGTACAATTATAGAGCATTGGAGCCTTGATCCGGATCCGAACATAGATTCATCCCGGCACGCCAGTTCTCTCCCTTAATATTTTTTCTTACAAAAATAATATTGAGAGCGAAATACTAAGATTTTACATATTCTAGCAAGAATGCTGGGCCTAGAGGGGTGAAAGAATTGTGAAGTTTTGCTCACGCATTGATGTTATAATTGAAATTAGAATCAGGTTTAAGTATGATTGTGTACCTCCTCATGCATGTACGGTATCGAGCTCTGCCTATTCCCTCAATGTGTTATTGACGTGAGGCACTAACATAGGATTCTTACTATTGTGTAATATTTGAGAATGGATTGTACGAGTGGGGTGGGTTTTACCTATGGAATAAGTAGGGTAATTGTAATTTTGATAACACTATTTAACGCCCCTCCCAGTTGCCTCTATTTTGCACTCCCTTTCATAATTATTTTTTTAAGTATAGTTATTTTTCGAATTACAATGTTTAACCTGGTGTTCTTTGATGTGTTTCAATTTGACTGTGTTTCTGATACTGTGATTTTTCTCGATTAATTTTGTTCTTCGAATTTGCTTCTAATCTCTATGTAGTGTTTTCGATTAAAATGAGTTACAGTTCCTTTTTTTTTCTGAGTATAAGCATTCTTTTATGGGAGACAATTTATTCAAGAGACTCTCAGGCACTTCCATTTTATTTTATTTTGGGTACAACGAGCACTTCCAATATGTTCATATGGATATATGGTAATATGGAGATTATAGAAAAGATCCAAGAGAAAAAAGATAGAGCCCAAGCCCTTAAAAATCATCTGGGCCTGATTCCAATCTTTAGAGCCCACCAGCATGTGATGTTTCTAGGGTTGGACGTCACCCTTTAGACCTCGCTCTCTTCGCTCTCGTTCTTCGTCCTTTCGGCCTTGATTTTTCTGTTCATGCGTAGCTTTTAGTAGGCAGTGACGGCAAATTTCTGGTAAGATCCTCCCTGTGATGTCGTCGTACTTTTCCCCTCTCTTGGTCTGCGTACGTTGCAAAGATGCCTCAATTTTAAAATCAGGAAAAAGATTATACTAACTGGAAAATTATCATGCAAAATAACGATTATGACACGCAAAGTAACCTAGCATATGTTTTCATAATGAAAATGAGTTATTTATTTATTTGATACGTTTTCCAAACTCAGGACTGCGGCAGATTGCTCCTGCACGAGTTTTTGCATTGACATGGTATTCTGAGAAAAGAAGATGGAGAGAAGATTACCAGCAGATTCAATCCCTATTTTCAACGAAGCGATAGGTCTAGTTCTCTATCGCTGGTCAGCTCTCCGTGTGGCTGTTGAGAATGAATGGGGAGGCCGAGAGTCTCGCCAGATGGCCGAAGGACTTGGCAGCGACATACTTTCCTGGTTCACCCAATCGAGAGGTTATATTCTCTTTCTGTTAGTATGATTTGGTAGAATCTGTTTATAATTAAGCAATATTAAGAGATGGAGTTGTATAATTTTATACATATATACTTTCTGTTGAAAGTTAGATTGAAGTTGATTGTGGTTTGATTCAGAGCGGAGTGATGATTTAGAAAAAGTATCTTAGTGTCTTGGATGCGGTATTCACTCTTGAATTTAATTACTGATTTTTATACCCTTTTTGTTCCCCAGAGCCTTTGTATATTGATGACTTGGAAAACATGCTCGATGAAGGATTGCTTTCTCTCAACATGGAGGTTGAGGATGGCAGTGTTGAAGAGGTATTTTTGTGTTATAGTTGCTTTCAGGTTCTCATATCAGTAATTATTTGTTGTCGTAATCTTTTATTAATTTCAATAATGAGCACCATAAGATCAACTAATTTTTATCTCATTATATTGCCAACAGTTGAAAGTGAAAGCACACTTGTGCTGACAGGGCTTTCGTCCTTATTCATGCATATAATAGATCATGGTCTTTTAAGAATGAGTCTCATAATCAACTTTGTGGGTTTTGCTTAAATATTCGTATGACCTATATTGGCGTATTGGGTTGTTAGTGCCCTTCTTTATTAGAGTTTATTAGTAATGACTACCATGTTATGTCTAACTACATTTTTAGGAAGGCTCAGATTCTTATTTTCAGATGCTGTCAAGTTCATGGGTGTTTTATTTTATTTTCATTGGCCAAATTCCTGTGAGAACTCTTCTATTTCAATGGGCTACTCATTAATCTTGAATTATTGCTAGGATGCCTACTGTTGGGGGGAGGGGGGGTTGTCAATAAATTGTTATTTGACCCTGTTAATTCACTTAAAGCATGTTTGGGACCACGATTGGGGATCCCAAAAGTGCTTATACACGTAAGTAAGACAATACTCCTCTCACATGCTTACCTCATATACCGTAAATCACGATTAAAAAGCTTCGTTTGAATACTCTAATCGCTATTCCAAACAAGCATTTACATACATGCATTTGTGGGATGCAATAGCTGTTCTTTTTTCTTTTATCCCATCATTTTCATGTTGATGATTTTGCAGGTGGCTGAGAGACTGATGATTCTGCATGAAGAATGTCTTGAAGGTAATTTTAGGTCCATTGAGATTCTAAGGGAAGCCAATCTCAATCAAGCTGCTCGCCCTCATGCTATACAGGTTTATTAGAACAGCATGTTTTTAAAGCAGAATTACTGTTTATAATTATATTGCTTATATAAAGTATACTCATTTGTTTGGATGTATATAACAGATTTAGCTTTTACAACTTAAACTTGATGACTGACTGAGTATGTTGGGAGGTAGGAGCAACGAGTTATCATTTGACATGGTTCTTGAATTTGGTGTCTTCTATTATAAAAAGATGACAAGATATTGTTGGGGTAACGCAATATTTATTCGTAATTTTGCTGAAAATTGAAAGGTGTGGCCTTTTCTAATATAAAATATGTAAGAATGAAGATTAGAAACTCTTGTATGATTTAAAGCTGGCATGTCATACTATTCTAGTGGCTATCATTGTGTGATCTGAAAATCTTGAAATTCGAATCTTAGTTGCTCGAATGACTTGTCCCATTTCTTTCATTCTTGTGGGTAGCTTTGCTATTTGCATTCCTGTTTTCCACGGCAGATATCCGTGATAGAACGACAATTTATTCAAAACAAGTAAAGAATTGATACATTTAATTTAAATGTGAAAAAAACATGAATTACCTTGCTTAACCTGATGAAAGTAATGATCTTTTTGCATGGTGAATAAAAATTAGGAAAGAAATGGCATTGCTTTCTCCCTTGTGAAAGATTTATCTTCATGGGCATCTTCCATGATATGTGAACAGAAACAATCTGATTATGATCTGCTTGATTTTGACTGATGTTACAACTTTTGACATATTTGCCTTGTTAGGTGCAAAATAATGATGAGGATGGCGATGAGGATGATGAGGGGGATGAAAATAAACCTAGTAATAATTCTAATATGGTGGTAGAAATGCAAAGTCCAGTTACGGAGTCCACTCCCAAGGCTGCGGCTGAAGCAGAAGATGGATGGACTGTAGTCTCTAACAGACGGAATAAGGGTAGAAATTAGAGAACAATGGGTGGAATTCATTTAAACATCCATTAAATTACATGTATAGACTTTAGTTCTTGTTTTGCTTTGTTAGTTTTTTTATAACTATTTGTTATGAGCGTACGTATGATTACGTTTTTGCAGTTTTATTCAGAAGGAAACATGAATTGTTACTGGTCGAATAGCATTTGCGGTTTGAGAAGGTCGAACTTATTTCAGTTAATCAAAGGCTATGTGTATATCGTTGGAGCATATAATGAATTCAAATTTATTTAACTGGTAAATTGTTAATAAAAATAATTCTTAAAAACGTCTTGTAAAAATAAGTACAATAATATATGATCAATATTCATTAAACATTGTGTCATGGGTACATTAAAAAAAATTACCAGGAGTGTATTTAAAATATGGAAAACGTAACAATTGAATTATCTATCATGTGTATAATTCTATAATATTTTTCTATGAAGAAAATTGTTGCATGTATTTTTCTTAAATTATTTTAAAATCATTAATATGATATTTAGATTTTATATATTATTTACTTACAATTCCCTTTGCAAGTGTGCTTCAAATTGAAACGCAATAAACTCAAGAAAATGTATTGGATTAATAATATTGTTATAATTTTATCAAATCATTAGTTTTGATTCTTAATACTTAAACTAATTTTTTATGAAAATATACGATCAAAACTAACAATTTAAAAATATTGGGAATAAAACCAATAATTCAATCAACTTTGCATATGACAATAGGGTTAATTTAGAAAAAAATTTATAAACATGTAAATTTTTTTTTTTTTTTACCTGAAAAATAATTCTCACACTTATCAACACAATCAACTCTCCAGTTGCATCTATATTAAACATTAGAGGAGCAAGAACTAAACTTGAAAGTTAACATTCATGCCGGAAAGAGCATTCACCTTCCCTATATAAAGTCGGAGGTTTAAAACCAAAGGCTAAAACCCTCGTCTCGTGCCTCACCATTTCCTACCAGAATGGCGACCAAGTACTGGACCTTTAGAGCTCCTGCTAAAACCCTCTTCCAACTTCTTCAACCTTCTGTTCAACATTCTCGGCCGCTTTCTCAATTCATTAGAAGCATCCATTCATTCGTTTCCCGCGAATTTGATGCTCGAAAAAGTCAGAGCTCTTATCCCGGAGGTTGCAGGGGCATGGTATGTGCTCCAAATTACAATCTCGATGAAGCAGGTGCTGCTGCCCTCGCCCGTGATGATCGTGTTCCAGCTACTGTCATTACAGGTTTTCTTGGTTCTGGAAAGGTTCGTTTGTTCCCCCCAATTTTCAATTTTATTTTTGGTTGTAGTATCCCTACTATAGGAATATCAAATGAGTTTAATTTTTCTAGTTGCTCTTGATGACGTACTATATATATATATATATATATATTATTTTACGTTTTGATGGGTAGTTTAGAGATAATATTCAGATTTGACTGTTTTTGTGTAATTTTATTTTTACCATCGCTGGAATGGAATGTATTCAAACATGATCCTCTGTTATGCAGACGACTCTCCTAAATCATATTCTGACTTCCCAACATGGCAAGCGGATAGCTGTCATTGAAAACGAGGTATTGAATTCTACCTGACTGTAGAATTCCTTGCTTGCTTGCTGTCGGTTTTTTGTTTATCAACTTCTCTTGCTTTGTTTAACTGGATATACAACATTCAATTTCGAAAATTCCACTCTATTTTGAATTACAAGTTGGGAGAAATTCAGTATTCAAGACTACTTCTGAATACTAACATTCTGTATGAGAAGCTTTTATAGATATAGTGATATTGACTTGAGCTGGAATTAGTCATTGGCTCAAGCAATGTTATGATATACTCATTGGGGCATTGGGCAATGCAATATATTTTGTAATAAGACTAGGCGACCATCGACATGATGATGATATGGAGCAATTTGTGACTTAACTTTTAAGTGGAGTATACTAGGTCATGATGTAGCCCAACAAAAAAAATAGGAGTATGTGGGAATGAAGTGTTCAGGGGGGCCTGCCTTCCCTTTTTTTAATGGAGTGCTGATTTTTGTGAGTTTGTCTCACTGTTGTTATAAATGCAGTTTGGTGAGGTGGATATTGACGGATCATTGGTTGCTAGTCATTCTTCTGTGAGTGAAGACATTGTCATGGTTAATAATGGCTGCCTATGCTGCACTGTACGTGGGGATCTAGTTAAAATGCTGCTCGAACTGGCTAGAAAAAAACGAGATCAGTTTGATCATATTGTTATAGAAACCACAGGTATATGAACTGCTTGTGAAGTTCAAATAACTTGTTCAGAGGTGATACTTGGCGTTAAGAATAAGGGCCGATTAGTTACTAACCACTTCTGTTACTCAGTTAAGTGGATAGACTTATTCACTTATCATATACTGCCCACGGCCTGCTAGTTTAGGGTGTGATAATAATTTGTGTTCTTTTAGTTATTGCATCTGTTTGGTGTATTAAACTGTTTTCTGGATCATACAATTTAATCTGCTTTTGAAGGTCTTGCCAAGCCAGCTCCTGTTATTGAAACATTTTGCAGTGATGAACTGGTTTCTCGCTATGTAAAACTGGATGGAGTTGTGACTTTGGTTGACTCCAAACATGCCATGCAGCATTTAAATGAAGTCAAACCAAGGTTTGTTGTTAATGAGGCAGTGGAACAAGTTGCATATGCAGACCGTATTATTTTGAACAAGGTGGTTTTCTAGCTGAAAGGCTTTTGTACTTTCTACTTTCCAAGTCCTTTTTAAGGGCTTAGAAACTAATTTTCTTGTCTTTTGGGCACTCCTCAATATTGTTTTACATTATTCAAATTTTATTTTATTTTAAAATTGTCTTTGGCAGATAGATTTAGTGACTGAGTCTGAGTTGGAAGCTTTGACCAAGAAAATTAAGGTATGTTTTGTTCTATATGGATTATGAGGACGTTATTTTTGTTTAATTAAACTGGGAACATGGTATGATGCTGTCCAAAAAGATGATGTATAGAGACTAGAAAGGTTAACCTTTGTTCGTAGAAATGGAATGTGTTTGTCTCATCAAGTATTATTGTTGTCAGCATATTAATGGGATGGCACAAATTAAGCAAGCTAAATTTGGATCTGTTGACATGGACTTTGTTTTGGGTGTGGGAGGATATGATCTTGAGAGGTATTTATTTATTTATTTTTGTTTGTTTTAGAGCTTTTTTAGTTTAAGTTTCCTTCCTCTCATTTCTTTGTACTACTTTAAATAAATGGTGTATATTTAGTGATATGTAGTTTTTCTTCAAATTTCTTCTCACTCAATCAAATACTTTAATATTGTAGAATTGAATCTGAGGTTCACGGAGATTGTTCATCTTCTTCAAGTGATCATCGTGAGTCTGGGCATGGTAGTCTCTCTGAACCCTTTTTCTCATTGTACGTTTATTTTATTATTTGAAACATTCTAAAAGTTGGCCATAGTATAATTTGAAAGATTTTCAGGTGGAAGATAGATGGATCCCATGTATTTAATTGACGCGACTCTCACGTTATTTCATTATATTGGTTTTTCCCCCTTCTTAAATTACCGAGGGATGTAGTAGATATCTCTCTTCGTGCCTTCTTCTTATGAGTCCTGTGTACTTTGAGTTATCTTTTTGATTTATCTGAATTCCACTTTCTAGTCTTTTCACTTCCTTCTTCCTCCATATGGTTCAATCCTAGTTATTAGAGCTCTGGATGAGTGAGAACAAAAGCAAACTCATCCTTTTCCCCACTCTTTAAGAGGAGTCATATTTCACTGATCTTTCGTTCTGGATCCTTTTTTAGTTACAAACATGGAATTCAGAACTGAATCATTGTGAATGTAACCACAGAACACAAAGGACATCATCATCATCATCATGACCATGAGCATGATTCTGCCGTCTCCAGTGTCAGTATTGTTTCTGAAGGAACCCTTGATCTTGATGAGGTAATTTTAATTCCTTTTCCCCTAAAAAATTTTATAAATGTATAAATATATAGATATGGACATGGTGCATTATAATCAATAATTAGATTACATATGTTCATAAGACTATTGAAATTAAACCCTAGTCGTTTACATGTACAAACACCTTATGATACATAAGAAATTTTCTATGACGACCTTCGAATGTTCTAAAATTGTTTGATAATGTGATTTCTAGCAGCTAATTGTGCTCTACCATTACTTGTTACTGAATGATGCAGCTTGATGATTGGCTGGAGAGATTGATGGAAGAAAAAGGAGAGGATCTATACAGAATGAAGGGGGTTTTGTCAGTGGATGGCTCTGATCAAAGATATGTATTACAGGTTCTCGTCATCTTCTCTTGCCTCCATTTCCTTTTTTGCAATTTTTTTGTCTGATCTGATATGGGGGAACAAAAATAATCTCAATCCTTTATATTCTCAAAAGTATAAGCAAAGAAATATAGAGAGAAAAGGACCTCGTAACAATTTTGTTTGACGCTCCAAATATATGATGAATGTACTTATGCCTGGATATTAAAATAAAAAAGTTAAGTTCACAAAAAAACAAATTGACTCGTACCTTGCAAAAGCTTGCGTTCCAATTCTACGACCAATAACAACAGATTTTATCCCACTAAATGGGGTCAATTACATAGATCGCATGATGCTATTGCGTTCAATAAATAACTAAATCCTTGGGTAGATTGTTGATCAGGAGGTCCTTCTCAATAATTTCGCCGAGTGTTCACTTCGATCTTCCTTTGCCATACTGATATGAAGATTTAGTTTATTAGTAATATTTAAATATTGTTATATGCATTCTTTAATTTGAGACATCTATTCTAATTCTAATAAGCTTTAGAGACCTAACTCACATAAACTTAAATTATTAAAAAAAATTTCACTTATTCGGGAAAAAATAAAAGATATTGTGAGTGTAAGGATAGGACATAGACGTCAAATATGAACTTAAATTATATTTCTTTTGTGTGACTGTCTCAAAATATCATCTTTGTCATGTAGGGAGTGCATTCCATGATGGATGGGTGCCCGGGAAAAACGTGGGGACCTGAGGAGAAGAGGACAAATAAGCTTGTGTTCATAGGAAGGAATCTGAATGAAACTGGCCTTAGGAAAGGATTCAAAGGTTGCCTTGTTTCTTAGTTTTATTCAATTTTGTCTCACAGGCGGTTTTAAACATTGCCGCCATTAATGTAGCACTACCAAACAGACAATGTTATTCGTTCTTAGATTCAGTGGGTGCACAGAATTCCTGTGCATCATGTGCCTTCTGAGTGCACCTCCTCTTTCTCTCTAAGGTTCATAATATTGTCATTTCTTGCTGTAATGTTGCTATAACAATTTACTAATCCTTCCAAGTTAAGTTATCTATTTGTATCTTTTGACCGAGAAAAAAAATTATATGTTTGGTATGTTTTTGTGAAAAAAATTATATTTCATTTTTTAATAATTTGATGTATAGGAAAAAGTTTCCCCATTTTTTTGGGTAAAAAATTGGTTTTTCTTGTTATACTTCTTGATTTCATTTAGTTAAGGTTTTTGTTTTTAAAAATGGCTTTATGGATGTATTTTATATGTTAATTAATTTGTTTTATTCTTGAATTGTTCCAAAACTATCAACAAAGAAAAACATTGACTTATATCCCAAGGAAGTAAAAAACAGAGACGTGAAGTGTTGGCTTGAATGCTAAACCTGTTCCATCAAGTTATTTTGTTTAAAACACGGTACTCCTCTATGCTTATCTTTAATGTAAAACATATTTAGAGGGTTGTGTTAAATGTTTTATAAAAATTATAATATATTTTTTTTATTAAGAGTGTATCTAGATAGATTTATTGATTGATCATATAAATGATATATTAGTTTATTATTTTGATCGAATTAAAAATTCCAGATATTATGTAATTATTCTCAATATTATCGGATTGCTTTATATATTATTGGTTTAATATATTGTGGATAAAATATCTTTTGATTATATCCCACACATGATTAGGGTTACTTTTGCCTGGCTAGAAAGTTATTACAAGCTTTAATAGGAAATTATAAATAGCGTAGGTTAGGCTTAGAACAGTAATATAGAAAATATGTACTTGCTCCCTAATCATTGTGTCACAATCTTCCCTTTAGAAGATATACTGATCCTTTTCTACTAATTGTATTCTTTTAGTTTCCCATAGTAGATTATGACTATATAGATTATGGCTTCAAATCATTTAAACATGGTGATAGGTATTAATATTGTAAAGTCTTCTACTGCCACTCTTTGGCTTTGTTTGGTTCAACGAAGGTTAAGTTAAGTGAGGTTTACTTAAGTTAGGTTAGAAGAGGTTATAATGTTGTTTGGTTCAACGAAGGTTAGGTTAGGTGAAGTTTATTTAAGTTAAGTTAGATTAGAGGAGGTTAAAATACCCTTCTACATATTTTCCTTCTTCTTTTATAATATATTTATTAATAATAATTATTTATATAAAACTATTATTTATAAAATAATTATTCGTGTAAGCATATAAATAATTATTTATAAAATTATTATTATTTGGAAAGTTCGTTGAATCAGGAGGCCAAGTTAGGACAGTGTTGGAATTTTAAAAAATTGTCATGGGCAATTTAGTCACAATTGAAGACAAATATTCTCTCACCTAGGAAAAACCCCAATTTTGGAGGGTTCATGGGCAATTTAGCGGCTTTGTTTGGTTGGAGGTTAGGTTAGGTTAGGGTGGGGTTGTCTTTGTTTGGTTGGAGGTTAGGTTAAGTTGTGGTGGGTTGGAGGTAAAAAAGTAATGTTTGGTTGGAAGGAGGTTAAGTTAGATGTTGGATGTTTTTTTGTCTTTTAGTGGTAACCTAACCTAGGTTGTGAACCCTCCAAAATTGGGGTTTTTCCTAGGTGAGAGAATATTTGTCTTCAATTGTGACTAAATTGCCCATAAAATTTTTTTAAAATTTCAACACTGCCCTCCCCTTTAAAACTTGACCTCCTGATTCAACGAACTTTCCAAATAATAATAATTTTATAAATAATTATTTATATGCTTTCACGAATAATTATTTTATAAATAATAATTTTATATAAATAATTATTATTAATAAATACATTATAAAAGAAGAAGAAAAATATGTAGAAGGGCATTTTAACCTCCTCTAACCTAAATTAACTTAAATAAACCTCACTTAACCTAACCTTCGTTGAACCAAACAACATTATAACATCTTCTAACCTAACTTAAGTAAACCTCACTTAACCTAACTTTCATTGAACCAAACAAAGCCTTTGTTACATAATTCATATGATGTATTTAGAAATTATCATTATATTTATTCCTACAAGTTGATCTAAGACCTAATTTTCATATTTATCAATGTTTTTTGAAATTTATTTTTATTGATGCTCCCTCAACCATAAATTCATAATCAAGATGTACAGGAGAAATGAGGAAATTAAGGAAGATGACTATGGTATTTTAAAAAATATATGTTATATTAACTAATTTAACTAATTTTCTTAATTCAATCAAATTAGATAAATATGTTTTAAATAAACACTGTACCAAAAATGAAAATGAAGTTGTAATAATCAGGAATAAAATCTTGGCACGTAGATATGAAAAGAAGACGACAAGAAGTCAATTATAGGCATTTGTCATTTTAAGGAAATTGAACTTTTGGTAAAAAGAATGATAACCACTTACCACACACACCACACATTACTGAGGGGTCAGTCAGGTGCTCAATTGAAGAATATCTTAATTTTGTAAAGATTTTTAGATTAATTTTCACTAGGAGAAGTGAAATTTAAATAAATAAATAAAAATATCTCAATTTCAATTATATATTGAAAATAATTTCTTAATTAGTATTTTATGTAGAAATATAGGAGCTTATCACGGAGCCAACGTTTCTTGCGCTAATATCCTGCTGTCATTTCTCTCACGGACAAATCGAAACGTGTCTGCTTCGTAGGGTCCACCAGCTCTTGTCGTTGGGCCCAACCTCATTGGGCCGAATATCCTGTTCTCCCCATTCGGCGCCGAATATTCCACGCTGGCATCTACGTGTCACTTCAATTTTTCCCTCCTACAACCCCCTCTATTTCCCGCCTCCTGAAACCTACATGTCTGCCGTTAGATCCTACCACCTCCAGGGACTCATTCAAATCTAACGGTGGAAAAACGTAGCAAGTATGGTCGCTCGTGGAGGACACAGTAGTTTCTCTGAGCGAGGAATTGAATAATGGGTTTGCCACGATGTTGCTTCAGATTCGTCGCCGAGCTTCGCTCCAGCATGTTCTGTTTCAACGAACTGTACAATGAATAGTGCTTACTTCTATAAAACCCCACATAGCAGAACATTCACGCTTTTGTTTCTGAATCCTCTCTGACTTCTATCGTCTCTGTGCGATTCCAATTAGGTTTCAATTTTCAATTTCGCATCACCTTGCTCTGAGATTTTGCTGTAGCTTTTGTTAAACTAGTAGAATTCTGTGACAGTGATAGTACTGTTCTTCTTTTCTTTCTTTCTTTGTTTTTTTTTTTGATCTTTTGGGACCTGATGATCCAATGGATGCGCTGTTTAGCTGAAATATAAAGCAAAAATCAGCGAGTCTTATTCGGATTCGGGTTCGGATTGGGATTGATTGGGTAGAAAGAGATATAGACAGGGAATATCGAAGGGTGTTGTTGAGGTGGGAGTAATGGAGAGGGGTTATGAAGGAGGAGGGAATTTTGGGTTTGAGAATGCGGTGGTGATGACCAGAGATCCAAAGCCAAGGCTGAGATGGACGGCTGATCTTCATGATCGATTTGTGGATGCCGTCACCAAGCTTGGTGGCCCCGACAGTACGTACTCTCCTTCTTTTGATCTGTCAATTTTTCATCTCTCTCAAAAGTTGTCATATAACTGAAGCTTAAAGTTGGTTGCAAGTTGGTTGCAATTGACTATTCAATGAGGATACAAGAGAAAAAGATTGTTTATTAGGGGATCTTCCTATTTCCTCTTGAATATATGTATCATTATAGCTTGTATGTACAAAATGTGACATGTTCTTTACTTGTATCTTCATCCATGTAACACTCGGTAATTTCAATATTTGTATTTTTTTTTCCCTTCTATTTTTAGTGTGACTATCTCTAGATTTTTGTCCTGAAATCTATGTATAGCTGAGGAAAGGGAGCCTGAAATTGTAATGAAACTACCAATCTACTTCATGAAGCTTTTGACCTCTGGTTTGTTTCAGTGCGTGTAATCCGTAGTGTGGAATTTTCAAACTCTGTTCAAGTGGCTTAGTGCACCATAAGTTCTCTCTTGTAACGTAATAGACTTTGTTTTGAAAAATGGTTTACTTTGTTTTCAGAAGCGACTCCCAAGTCTGTGTTGAGGTTGATGGGATTGAAAGGCTTGACTCTGTATCATTTGAAGAGTCATTTGCAGGTAATCAGACTCTTTACTCTTTCATCTGCCTCAGAAAATCATCATTGAGTAAGGGTAAAAGGATGTGAACTATATAAGTAAAAAATATATGAAGTAAATTGAAATGAAGTTATGAGTCAAAATCAACAATTTGAAACGTTTTAAAATAGAATGAAATTGTTCTTGTGCTAGCTTTGTTCTTTATTTGCTGCTTCTTTCGCACTTTTGCCTTACATCCTTCGATGTTGCTCTTTTTCTTAGCTATCGCTACATATTTCCATTTAAAAGCATAGGACTTATTTAACAAAGTTTGTCCATATGCAGAAATATAGACTTGGACAGCAGGCAAGGAAGCAAAACACTGAAGAACAACACAAAGAGACCAGCAATAGTATGGCCCTCTATACAGTTCTATCTATATAAATTTTGGAAGAGGTTCCTATTGTAACATTCCTTGTTTTTGTTTATTTTTCCTTCTTACTTTGTAGGAGGTGCATATGTACATTCTAGTGATCGTTCTTCGGGGCCTAGCACCAATCACAGAGTCAATAACCAAACAGAGTAAGCTGAAGTCTAACCCAAATTGCATGTTACGAGGCAGTTTATAGAACTACTTGCTACTATTCTGCTGAGAATCTGTTAACATTCTGAAAACTTGAGGTTATAAATTAAGATACCTGTTCTGAGAACTTAAAAAAAGTCCCTTGAGTCAGTATATAAACAGAGTACCCTGAATTTAGAGAGATGTTTTGATAGATTTGATCTGCTGAGTATAAGTATATTAGGCCAACTATGGAGAAATGTGAAAATTTGTCAGAGGCGAGTTATAAAATGTGTCTAATTTGCTTACAAAAATTATTATGCTTTGAGAATTCGTAGAGCTTATGGTAAATTTAGGGAAGAGGATACTCTCGGAATCCTTTTTCTTCTTTTCTTCTCAGAATCTCATTTCCACCCTCATGTTAAAAAATGAATGGTTCAGATTTAATCTTTTCTAAAACTATTATCATAGTGTTTTATAATTTAATTTTTTTAAAATTTTGCTTCTATTACAGTAATGAATTGTGTGGATAAAATTTTAACAGTTTAAATTTATTTATTTATGTTTAACATGACAGTTTAATGAAATATGAACCATCCATTTTTTTAATCTGACGGTAGAGATGAGATTTTGAGAAGAAAATGAGATAAAGGATTCTGAGAGAACCTAAACCCATAAATTTAGATACACAATCCATTTCAAAGCCCTGTTTTTTAGAATGTAACAATGTAGTTACTAACTATTTGGCAAAAACCAATCAGGGAAATCCCATTAGCAGAGGCACTGAAGCGTGGGATCGAAGTCCAGAAGCAATTGGAAGAGCAGCTTGAGGTGTTTATTACATTCACTTAGCATAGTTTTACTGAAATGAATATGAATTTGCTGTTAATTTTCACTTTTTGGTTGAAAAAATTTCACTGCTACCAATAGGTACAGAAGAAATTGCAGATGAGAATAGAGGCTCAAGGGAAGTATTTGCAAGCCATGCTTGACAAAGCACAGAAGAGCCTTTCCCTTGACATGAATGGACCAAACAACAACCTGGAAGCCGCAAGAGCTCAATTGACAGATTTCAATTCTGCTTTGTCCAATTTCATGGAGAATATGAACAGAGACAACAAAGAAAACATCATGGACATGAATGATTTCTACAAGAAGGCTCACAGTTCATCGGCTTTCGGAATTTACCAGGACGCAGACAGAGAAGATCACAAGGATCAAAAGCCTAAGGTTGAAGAAGGTTCAATACAGTTTGACTTAAACATCAAAGGCAGCTATGACTTTGTATCAGCAGGTACGGCTGAAATGGATTCCAAGGTGCTTTCATACAGAGTGTAAAAAAAGAAGTTTTTCAACCGTCCTGTGCCTATTACAAGATTATATATTCTTCATGATTTTTTTTTTTTTTTTTTGGGGAGTCTCTCTTGAGTATAAATATGAAGATATAAAATTGTCTCTTCTGTTCTAAAGGAAAATTAATTTCATTAGTTGCACTATTATTATTTTTTACCATAACAATCACTCAGAGCAAACACATTTTTTTCATCTGCCATATTATCTGTTATTGTTTTATTTGAGGGGGAATCATTATAAAAAGAAATTTAATCACTTCAAAGCCCAATAACAACTGGGAAAGAGAATGTAACGACAAATTTTAGTGGAGAAAATAACAACTAGTATATGCTAATCACTTGTTATTGGGATTTTTTAATAATTAAATTTATTCATTGGAATCTCAGAGGAATTATTCCTTTATTTAACTTTACCAAAGTTTTTGTTTAACCCTAGAGATAGATCCTAAGGTATTCATCCATGCGCCTGTAGTTCACCTCCGGATAAAGCTCCGATGCTTCTTCTCCATGTTCTCCGATTTCGAAATTGGCCAAACAACCTTCATAAAAGATATGGTAAAAATGCCCAATTCCCACTTGCGTTGCATAGTCCAAACCTGCTCTTTCACGAAACACAGGATTTAACTATAATGCTCGTAGCTTAGTTTAACGTTAATGTTGATGAATCAACATTATATCAATTAGGGTTTTTACCTTCCATGGAAGCAAGAAGGTCATGTTCTGACAAGCTAGACTTATCAAGTTCCCTTCCCAAGAGTTTCTCCCACTTGTGGATGAGCTCTCGTTGGGACAGAATGTTGTCTGGTGGTCTTATGTAGAGTGTCTTGTTCAGAGTACGAGGATCGTCGATGGTTTTGATTGTGTAGGTCGCGACATCATCTTCGTCCACAAAAACGGCTGCACAGAATAATGTCGCAACGTAACCCTAATTACTGGCAAAAAAAACGTAACCCTAATTGATGGTCTCTTATATATATATTTGAAAAGTGCATGATTGTGAGGTTTTTGTGAAGATTGGTTCAGTTACCTTTAACGTTGCCATCTCCGTAGAGAGTGACGTTGTCGGTGGGAGGGAGGAGGGTGCCCATCTGAGAGAGGTTTCCGGCGAAGTAGCAGGCGAAGCAATTGGCAGAGACGTAAGTGAAAGGGACGTTGGCTTCTTCAATGGCTTGTCTCACTGTCATTTTCTCGTCAAATGAAACTCGGCCAGGTTCTAATGCATGTGCCATGCGTGATGGGTCCATTCCAAACTCTGACGGCAAGAACCTCTGCATCGATAGTCATATGTACATTTTAAACCAAAAAAAAAAAGTTTAAAAAGACAAAATGCAATTTATATGAACAAATAAATTTGCACCTTAATCCTAAATTTATATGAATAAATTTTCGCCTTAACCCTAAATTCTATTGATAAGAAGGGTTAGAACCAGAATAACAGTACTCTATGTGTGAAATTTATATGTTGGCCAAAAAAAAAAAAAGCAAGAAATTTCTATGGTATCAGTATTTTTTCTGTAAAAAAATTTATCAGGTCAAAACGGACTTTTCCCCAATTAATTATACGTATATTTTATTTGTCAAAACGGATCAATAGTTGTTTAATCACTTCAAACACCATTTCATTTCATTATGGTTTTTTAATTTTATAAAATATATTTCTAATCCTTTAACCCTAAAGTTTTGGATAAAAATGATGATATTAAAATTTTAAAAAATTATGAACTAGAAGTATTTGTTATGTTTTTATACACAAATATGCGGGTGCTTTATATGGTTTCATTCACAAAAATACAAATATTCCAATTCATGTCCTTCTAAGTTTTAACCAATAAATTTTTTAAACAATAATCTCACAGACTTTTGTGTATTCTATTATTCACGTTAAAACCTTTTGTGCACAAGCTTTCATTATAATTTTTGCCTAGAATTCTAAAACCAATTCCTGAAGGTACGTAAAATGAATGCGACAACGAGTTATCAACCTTATACGATAGTCACATATTCTTCTTCTGCCACACTCTATTGGACCCATGAACACAGAGATCCAATTTAATTATTTAAAATTAAACGAATTTTAGCTATGATGAAATTAAAGATGACGTGTTCATGTCGGTGGATGGTCATATTATATTACGAACCTTGACGTTGCCGGCGTCTTTGATGGCCTCAACAAGCTTGAGCTGCATCAGCAAGTTGTGGCTCCGGAAGTGAACGCCGGACATGGGGCTGATGACGACATCGACTTTCTTGACGGCATCGATGAGGCTCCGGTGATCGGAGAAGGAGGCCGGAACAAGACGAGCACCTTGCTTCTTGAAGGACAAGAGCATCTGAAGCTTGTCAATATCAAGGCCTATCTCAGGACGTTGAAGAACATAAGTCTCATGGCCCTCTTCAAGACTTGCCTTCACTATTCTCCTTCCTAGATATCCTGTGCCTCCCACCACCAGAACCTTGCTCTTCCCCATCAACTGTTTCTCTTTTCTTTCTTACTCTACACTGTACCTAGCTAGCTCTATATATATATATATATATATAAATAAATGCTTGCTTGTCTCAAGATGCAAATATTATTAACTATCATATGTGGAGACCGTTTTTTCAACAAGCCTTAATCATCTTTGAAAGTTTGTTGTTACGTACCGAAGTTTCAAACTTGAAACACTCAATTAAGACTAGATGGTTTGTCAATTAATTAGCTTGTAGGATGAAAACTATTCTTGATATATGTGTACACTATATATACATATGTAAGTGAAATTATTAAATTAATATATACATATAACATTATATATATTTATATATATAAATAAAACTAAGTGTGTTATAAAATGAAGCACTGGCCGGTGGTTCTATATCTCGATCTGATTGGTGATCGGACGGTTAGGAGTAGACTCAATTTCATTAATCTAAATTAAATCTATAATGTATCGGTTTCTCTTGAATAGCTATGGCTACTTACTTATCAATGATATATACTTCCCTTATTCTTGTTATAAAACACAATTTAGAAGAAAATGTTTTTGAAGACTAACGTCAATTGGTTCAACAATACCCGAATCTAATTTTGTTAGATAGTTGTATAATTAAAAAAATAAGAAAATTTGAACCAGCCAAAGGTAGGTCAAGATAATGTCCACACTTAGTGGTGGGCTAATAATTAACTTTATAACCCAGTGTTAATTATGAAACTCAAGGTTGCTAATTTGATGCGCTTACAACCTTATTAACAGAGTGCTTGTGCCACTTTAAACATAAATAAAGAAGGAGATCTGATCTAACCAAATTTCACGTGTGGGCCTGGAAATTAAGTGGGCAAAGCATAATGAAGTGAATATTTGTTTAATTGGGGAATGAAGCAAAGTTGGTCATCAAAGCAAAACAAACATCATTACAAAAACCAATCAACCTCATGACCAAATAAAAGTTTGTGAGTAAATTAAATATAAGAACTGAGGAGAATTACACTTAGGTCCCATAGAAAGAAAAAAATGAAGAAATATTCCCTGTAGATTGCAAAATAAAAAAATGGTCCTATTAACAACTCTATGAGCCTGTATTGACAACACATTAATAACTTCATGAGCCTGTATTGACAACTCCATGGGATCATTTTTTCATTTTGCAATCTATAATGACCATTTCTTCATTTCTCCTCTTTCTTAAGACCTAAATATAATTCTCCCTAAGAACTGAGAATGATTAATATGGAATATAATGCTTTTGATGCATGCATATATATATATATATATATATATATATATATATATATATATATATATATATATATATATATATATATATATATATATGATATGCACTAGGCTAGAGAAATATCTTAAGGTAGTCGTCCATGCGCGTGTAGTTCACCTCCGGATAAAGCTGGGATGCTTCTTCTCCATCTTCTCCGATCTCAAAGTTGGTCAAACATCCTTCATAGAATATATGGTAGAAATGCCCCACTCCTACTTGCTGTGAATAATCCAAACCTGCCCAATGTATATACACACTAATTAATTATATTGTACTATAATATTTTAACAGAATCACGCATCAATTAGTTAGACATTGAATTGAAGACGTATAAAGTTAAATTAAGTTCTATTAATTGACTTAAATCATTTTGATATATTGACAACATCAACCTATACCTATATGTAAAAATTCAACATGCTAACGCAACACTTTCTTTTTTCCAGCATTAATCAATGATCCATATACGTGTGTCTGGATATAAAAAATAGATTTTATTTTTGCTAAACACGTACATCTCCCTCTGTTGAAGCAATCATGTTTAAAACACTGTTGAATACTTAGTATGTAGGTACCTCTCTCAGCAGAGATTTAAATATTGGTTCGTTACGTTGTGAGGGTTTAGCCTTTTTTTGCTAGATTCAACTTCGTTGGTATGTATAAAACGCGGATAGTAATGAATCCATCCAGGTTGTGTGCGTGTGTGTGCGTGTATGAATATGTTTGGTACGTATGCATGTTTAATTTACCTTTCATGGAGGAGAGAAGGTCGTGTTCAGATAAGCTGGACTTGTGAAGTTGCTTTCCAGAGAGATTCTCCCATTTCTCAACCAACTGTCGTTGGGACAAAATGTTGTCCGGTGGTCTTAGGTACACTGTCTTGTTCAATGTTCGAGGGTCATCTATTGTTTTTATCGTGTACCTCGCCACATCATCTTCGTTCACAAACACAACTGCATGCACAAATATATGTTCCAACATTATATTATTGAAAATCCCTACCCTCTCTGATCTGTCTGTAAATGACAATGTCAGGATATTATATCTTACTATTGATATTTAATATTCTTGTGTTGAGATATTATAACTTAATTTTATGTTGATATTTGATATATTTCCTCTGTATGTAAATGTAAATGACAACAATAAATGTATGTGTCCTGTTAGGTTGTTAATTACCTTTAACGTTGCCATCTCCGTAGAGGGTGACGTTGTCGGTGGCGGGAGGGAGGAGGGTGCCCATCTGAGAGAGGTTTCCGACGAAGTAACCGGCGAAGCAGTTGGCGGAGACGTAGGTGAAAGGGATGTTGGCTTCCTCAATGGCTTTTCTAACTAGCATTTTCTCGTCAAACGTCACCCTTCCTGGTTCTATTGCATTCCTCATTCGTGCTGGGTCCATCCCAAATTCTGACGGCAAAAATCTCTGCCCCACAAAAAAAAAAAATTATTAAATCCTTAATTAATTAATACATTAACACTTCATGAGTTTGATTATTATTTTAGGTGAGCACTCTCTTGTGGAGTTGCATGATCCAATTGCAGAAACGTAGCTCATGTGTAAAAGGATTTACATCATCAGTTTGTGACAAATGTATACTCCCTCTGCTCTTACATATATATATATGATATATATACTCCATCTTATACCTATTATAAAGCACCAATTAATAATTCTCATAAATCAATAAAAACAATTAAAATCATTAAATTTATCCTAAATTTTTAGTAATTTCCAACATTACCCTTACTAAGTATACTAAACTCTAATATCATCTTAATTCTTACTCTCTCTCACTGCCATTATTAAATAGGGGTAAACATGAAAAAAATATTTAATGTTCCTTGGAAATAAGAGCAAATGCCTTGTAAAAAGGATCAATAACACTTGTTAGTTGATACCTTATAATAAGGACCAGATGGAGTATTTGGGAAAGTGATCTCAGTTCTAAACAAAAAATTTATTTTTCATATTTGTCAATCTCTTTCCAATTTACTCTTATTGAAGTTCTCTTAACAATAATCAAGAAGAAGAACAAATAAATATATTAAGAAAAATGATTAGAGTGTTTTAAAAAATATAAATCATATTAACTAATTCAACTAACTTTTTTAATCTAATTAAATTAAGTAAATATACTATCGTATTAAAGATAGAAGGAACTGAGGGAAAGAGAATATATATCTTCTCCAATCTACAATATAAGGTACTTCAACTAATTTACATGAAATAAAAAATGATCATTAATTCAATAAATATGTCATAAATTGAAATTTTTTCCACTTTTATCCTTTTTGGAAAATGTGTTTTGAAAATTTGATAAGTGGGCAAATTAAAAATGAGCATTAATTATAGGGGCAAAACTGAAAAATAAGTATTAATTATCTTATAAGTGATTTATATTGTAGACCAAATTATTCTTTTACAAGTGCTTTATATTATGGACTAGAGGAAGATAAGCCATTTATAAGATAATTAATACTTATTTTTCAGTTTTGCCTATATAATTAATGCTCATTTTTAATTTATTCACTTATTAAATTTAATGCTTATTAAAATTGTCTTATATCGGGGATAAGAGGGACGGAGGGAGTGTGTGTGTGTATGCGCGCGCCCATTGATCATTCCATGCGGGTTGGTTTCTTTTATTTAATGATGAGAAGGACAAATACCTACCTCAACCATAAATTTTATGTGAACGAAATTTTCTGACGAACACGTACTGTCACATTCTTAAATTTTTATTTTTTAAGAAATTGAAATAAATATTTTACATTGAAAAATAAAGACCTAGTGTTCGATATTTTACATTGAAATTTGTGTTAAAAGGAGATCCACACACGAAAAGTCAACCAATTTGTCCCTACCACATGGCAAAGTATATGTTTATACTAGTCTAGCCATCCTGGGTTTCAGAAAAAGAAAGGAGGGTGATATTTCTTTTTTTTTTTTAATTATCATCCTAATATTTTATAAATATATATCACTCTAGTCCTATTTATAAGTCCTTTTTTATAAAAAATTTTGGTCCTTTTTATAAATCCACTTTCAGGGTAGTAAATGTATTTTATACTTTTTTACCCCTATTAATTGTAATAAACAAAAAAAATTTATTCATATTGATTTTTAGAACCAAATCATAAATAGGGGCGAAATTGAAAATTTAGCCCATAATTAATGAGTTAACTAACTCATCTTAATATATGAGAATTAATTAAAAGAGGTTTGTAAATAGGACGAGAGTGGTAGATTGTAATACTGTGCAGCTGTATATCTTTTCTAAATACCTATAAATTTTAAGCGCATGGGTAAACTAACTTGGAGAATATCTAGCCACCTGCATGTCATGTTCATGTTGGCGGTACAGGTAACTTGATGTTGCCAAATTAAATTTAAAAATTTGATTAGTTAATTGTTAATTATATAACACTTTTTAATTAAATATTCAAACTCCATCAAGTTCTAATGCATGTGCCATGCGTGATGGGTCCATTCCAAACTCTGACGGCAAGAACCTCTGCATCAATAGTCATATGTACATTTTAAACAAAAAAAAAAAAAAAGGTTAAAAGGACAAAATGCAATTTACGATTTACATTTGGGAAAATGATCCAAAAAGAACTTTGAATATACTAAAAGATAAAAAGGTGTTAGAAGATTTGGAAATCCCTCAAAGGTGTTAGTACTTATCATGGAATTACAATTTTAGGGAAAAATTACCATTTTACCCTTATCTATTATATTTTTATTAAAATAATAAAAAATCCTCTGCCGGCCAGCCTCGGCGGCAGGCTGGCGCTGCCGGCAGGGGCCCCGGCCAGGGAACATTCCGTTGGGACAGAATATTCCCCCAAGCTTTAAGAAAAAAAATCCCAAAGTTTGGGGGGTGGGGGGTTCGAACCCCTACCTGCATGACCACTGGGCTAAGGAAGCCCATCAGTATTTGTAACGCAAAATATATATATATAGTAAACTTTAATTTTTAACTAAAGCACATAATAAGTTCAGATAAGGAATTGGCAAATTGATAAAAGAAATTAACAACTTCATATAAGAATTTCACAATTTTCGTTTTTTAAGTAAAAAATCCACCTACTCTCTCAGACCATTCACTAGTTTAGATAAGGAATTCCCAAATTCATATGACGAATTAACAAATTGGGAATTCCTTATCTAAACTAGTGAAATTCTTTTATAAAGTTGTTAAAAAACGAAAATTGTGAAATTCTTATATGAAGTTATTAATTTTTTTTATCAATCTGCCAATTCTAATATGAACTTGTTAGTTGGTTTAATTAAAAATCAAAATTTACTATATATATTTTTTTTGCATTACAAATTGATGGGCTTCCTTAGCCCAGTGGTGCATGACCAGCATGACCACAGGTGAGGGGTTCGAACCCCCACCCCCAAACTGTAGGGGAATATATATATATTTTTTGCAATACAAATTGATGGGCTTCCTTAGCCGGTGCATAACCACAGGTGGGGGGTTCAAACCCCCACCCCCAAACTTTGGGATTTTTTTCCCAAAGTTTGGGGGAATATTCCGTCCCGACGGAATATTCCCTGGCCGGGGCCCCTGCCGGCGGTGCTCGCCTGCCGTTGAGGCTGGGTGGCGGAGGATTTTTTATTGTTTTAATAAAAATATAATAGGTAAGGGTAAAATGATAATTTTCTCCTGGAATTATAAATCCCTGACAAGTGTTAGCACTTCTAAGGGATTTCCAAATCTTCTAACACCTTTTTATCTTTTAGTATATTCAAAGTTCTTTTTTGAGTCATTTTTCCTTTACATTTTATTGGACGTTTGTACAATTTAAAATTGGAAAAACAGAGGTAGGGTGCCTAATGTGCTTTTCCTGTTGCCCTTTAATTTTGGGGAAATTCTTAAATATATTTTTTATGATTTTTTAAATTATTAGATTCTACATAAAATAAGTGATATTTTGATACCTTATAAATAAAAAATAAAATCATTTATAATTTTTTAAAGATTTAAGAATTCAAAAAATCTCAAAAATTAAGCTGCAACAAGAGGGCAGCGGGAAAAGCATACCAGGCATCCCCTGCCCCAAAAAAAGTCTCTCCTTATAAATTCTATTGATAAGAAGGGCTAGAACCAGAATAACAGTACTCTATGTGTGAAATTTATATGCTGGCAAAAAAAAAAAAAAAAGCAAGAGATTTCTATGGTATCAGTATTTTTTCTGTATAAAAATTTGTCAGGTCAAAACGGACTTTTCCCCAATTAATTATACGTATATTTTATTTGTCAAAACGGATCAATAGTTGTTCAATTGCTTCAAACACCATTTCATTTCATTATGGTTTTTTAATTTTATAAAATATATTTCTAATCCTTTAACCCTAAAGTTTTGGATAAAAAATGATGATATTAAAATTTTAAAAAATTATGAACTAGAAGTATTTGTTTTTTATACACAAAATATGCGGGTGCTTTATTTGGTTTCTTTTTTTTTTCTTTTTCTTTTCTTTGCCAGTAGCTTTATATGGTTTCATTCACAAAAATACAAATATTCCAATTCATGTCCTTCTAAGTTTTAACCAATAAATTTTTTAAACAATAATCTCACAGACTTTTGTGTATTCTATATTATTCACGTTAAAACCTTTTGTGCACAAGCTTTCATTATAATTTTTGCCTAGAATTCTAAAACCAATTCCTGAAGGTACGTAAAATGAATGCGACAACGAGTTATCAACCTGATACAATAGTCACATATTCTTCTTCTGCCACACTCTATTGGACTCATGAACACAGAGATCCAATTTAATTATTTAAAATTAAACGAATTTTAGCTATGATGAAATTAAAGATGACGTGTTCATGTCGGTGGATGGTCATATTATATTGCGTACCTTGACGTTGCCGGCGTCTTTAATGGCCTTAACAAGCTTGAGCTGCATCAGCAAGTTGTGGCTCCGGAAGTGAGAGCCGGACATGGGGCAGATGACGACATCGACTTTCTTGACGGCATCGACGAGGCTCCGGTGATCGGAGAAGGAGGCCGGAACAAGACGAGCACCTTGCTTCTTGAAGGACAAGAGCATCTGAAGCTTGTCAATATCAAGGCCTATCTCAGGACGTTGCAGAACATAAGTCTCATGGCCCTCTTCAAGACTTGCCTTCACTATTCTCCTTCCTATATACCCTGTGCCTCCCACCACCAGAACCTTGCTCTTCCCCATCAACTATTTCCCTTTTCCTTCTTACTCTCCACTATACCTAGCTAGCTCTCTCTATGTGTATATATAAATGCTTGCTTGTCTCAAGATGCAAATATTGTTAACTATTATATGTGGAGGCCGTTTTTTCAACAAACCTTAATCATCTTTGAAAGTTTGTTGTTGCGTACAGAAGTTTCAAACTTGGAACGGTCAATTAAGACTAGAAGGTTTGTCAATTAATTAGCTTGTCGGGATGAAAACTATTCTTGATATATGTGTATACTATATATATATATATATGTAAGTGAAATTATTAAATTAATATATACATATAACATTATATATATATATATATATATATAACTAAGTGTGTTATAAAATGAAGCACCGGCGGTGGTTCTATATCTCAATCTGATTGGTGATTGGACGGTTAGGAGTAGACTCAATTTCATTAAAGGTTAAGATGTAAAAATACACATGTGATTGTCCTTGAAGTGCACTCAACACCAAATACTTTTTTTAGGTGCAACAGTGACTATGTGGTTACAAAATAGGGGCAAAAATACCCTTTGACCGTTAGTTTGACTGTTTGACTGTTAGTTTGATTTTTTTATCCTGAAAGTGATGACGTGTACGATGACATGGATGCTAGAGTGACATTCCGAAAAAAAAAAACTTGCTGAAAATAAAATTTTCCTAATAAATCATATAATTTAATAAAAATTAGTAATATAATATATGTATTATAATGATTTTAATTTAATAATATTAGGAATTTAGGGTTGAGAAAAAATTGAGCAATCAGTATGTTTTTTAGGGCAACAGCTCTGCTGAGTGAATTAAGCACTCTGCACTCAGATTTGAATCTACTTCAGCGAATGTGGTACTAAAATAGTGAAATGTGGGTAATATTAATTGCAATGCTTTACCAGTCAGCAAGTTTTTTTTCCAAAATGTCACTCTAGCATCCATGTCATCATACACGTCATCACTTTCAAGGTCAAAAAGTCAAACTAACGGTCAAAGGGTATTTTTGCACCTATTTTGTAACCACATAGTCACTGTTGCACCTAAAAAAAGCATTTGATGTTGGGTGCACTTCGAGGACAATCACATGTGTATTTTTGCACCTTAATCCTTTCATTAATCTAAATTAAATCTATAATGTATCGGTTTCTCTTGAATGGCTATGGCTACTTACTTATCAATGATATATACCTCCCTTATTCTTGTTATAGAACACAATTTAGAAGAAAATGTTTTTGGAGACTAACGCCAATTGGTTCAACGATACTCGAATCTAATTTAGTTAGATAGTTGTATAATTTAAAAAATAAGAAAATTTGAACCAGCCAAAGGTAGGTCAAGATAATGTCCACATTTAGTGGTGGGCTAATAATTAACTTTATAACCCAGTGTTAATTATGAAACTCAAGGTTGCTAATTTGATGCGCTTACAACCTTATTAACAGAGTGCTTGTGCCACTTTAAACATAAATAAAGAAGGAGATCTGATCTAACCAAATTTCACGTGTGGGCCTGGAAATTAAGTGGGCAAAGCATAATGAAGTGAATATTTGTTTAATTGGGGAATGAAGCAAAGTTGGTCATCAAAGCAAAACAAACATCATTACAAAAACCAATCAACCTCATGACCAAATAAAAGTTTGAGAGTAAATTAAATATAAGAACTGAGGAGAATTATATTTAGGTCCCATAGAAAGAAAAAAATGAAGAAATAGTCCCTGTAGATTGCAAAATAAAAAAATGGTCCCATTAACAACTCTATGAGCCTGTATTGACAACACATTAATAACTTCATGAGCCTGTATTGACAACTCCATGGGATCATTTTTTCATTTTGCAATCTATAATGACCATTTCTTCATTTCTCCTCTTTCTTAAGACCTAAATATAATTCTCCCTAAGAACTGAGAATGATTAATATGGAATATAATGCTTTTGATGCATGCATATATATATATATATATATATATGATATGCACTAGGCTAGAGAAATATCTTAAGGTAGTCGTCCATGCGCGTGTAGTTCACCTCCGGATAAAGCTGGGATGCTTCTTCTCCATCTTCTCCGATCTCAAAGTTGGTCAAACATCCTTCATAGAATATATGGTAGAAATGCCCCACTCCTACTTGCTGTGAATAATCCAAACCTGCCCAATGTATATACACACTAATTAATTATATTGTACTATAATATTTTAACAGAATCACGCATCAATTAGTTAGACATTGAATTGAAGACGTATAAAGTTAAATTAAGTTCTATTAATTGACTTAAATCATTTTGATATATTGACAACATCAACCTATACCTATATGTAAAAATTCAACATGCTAACGCAACACTTTCTTTTTTCCAGCATTAATCAATGATCCATATACGTGTGTCTGGATATAAAAAATAGATTTTATTTTTGCTAAACACGTACATCTCTCTCTGTTGAAGCAATCATGTTTAAAACACTGTTGAATATTTAGTATGTAGGTACCTCTCTCATCAGAGATTTAAATATTGGTTCGTTACGTTGTGAGGGTTTAGCCTTTTTTGCTAGATTCAACTTCGTTGGTATGTATAAAACGCGGATAGTAATGAATCCATCCAGGTTGTGTGCGTGTGTGTGCGTGTATGAATATGTTTGGTACGTATGCATGTTTAATTTACCTTTCATGGAGGAGAGAAGGTCGTGTTCAGATAAGCTGGACTTGTGAAGTTGCTTTCCAGAGAGATTCTCCCATTTCTCAACCAACTGTCGTTGGGACAAAATGTTGTCTGGTGGTCTTAGGTACACGGTCTTGTTCAAAGTTCGAGGGTCATCTATTGTTTTTATCGTGTACCTCGCCACATCATCTTCGTCCACAAACACAACTGCATGCACAAATATGTTCCAACATTATATTATTGAAAATCCCTACCCTCTCTGATCTGTCTGTAAATGACAATGTCAGGATATTATATCTTACTATTGATATTTAATATTCTTGTGTTGAGATATTATAACTTAATTTTATGTTGATATTTGATATATTTCCTCTGTATGTAAATGTAAATGACAACAATAAATGTATGTGTCCTGTTAGGTTGTTAATTACCTTTAACGTTGCCATCTCCGTAGAGGGTGACGTTGTCGGTGGCGGGAGGGAGGAGGGTGCCCATCTGAGAGAGGTTTCCGACGAAGTAACCGGCGAAGCAGTTGGCGGAGACGTAGGTGAAAGGGATGTTGGCTTCCTCAATGGCTTTTCTAACTAGCATTTTCTCGTCAAACGTCACCCTTCCTGGTTCTATTGAATTCCCCATTCGTGCTGGGTCCATCCCAAATTCTGACGGCAAAAATCTCTGCCCCACAAAAAAAAATTATTAAATCCTTAATTTTTTTTTTGGTCAAATTATTAAATCCTTAATTAATTAATACATTAACACTTCATGGGTTTGATTATTATTTTAGGTGAGCACTCTCTTGTGGAGTTGCATGATCCAATTGCAGAAACGTAGCTCATGTGTAAAAGGATTTACATCATCAGTTTGTGACAAATGTATACTCCCTCTGCTCTTACATATATATATATGATATATATACTCCATCTTATACCTATTATAAAGCACCAATTAATAATTCTCATAAATCAATAAAAACAATTAAAATCATTAAATTTATCCTAAATTTTTAGTAATTTCCAACATTACCCTTACTAAGTATACTAAACTCTAATATCATCTTAATTCTTACTCTCTCTCACTGCCATTATTAAATAGGGGTAAACATGAAAAAAATATTTAATGTTCCTTGGAAACAAGAGCAAATGCCTTATAAAAAGGATCAACAACACTTGTTAGTTGATACCTTATAATAAGGACCAGATGGAGTATTTGGGAAAGTGATCTCAGTTCTAAACAAAAAACTTATTTTTCATATTTGTCAATATCTTCCTAATTTACTCTTATTGAAGTTCTCTTAACAATAATCAAGAAGAAGAACAAATAAATATATTAAGGAAAATGATTAGAGTGTTTTAAAAAATATAAGTCATATTAACTAATTCAACTAACTTTTTTAATCTAATTAAATTAAGTAAATATACTATCGTATTAAAGATAGAAGGAACTGAGGGAAAGAGAATATATATCTTCTCCAATCTACAATATAAGGCACTTCAACTAATTTATAGGAAATAAAAAATGATCGTTAACTCAATAAATATGTCATAAATTGAAATTTTTTCCACTTTTATCCTTTTTGGAAAATGTGTTTTGAAAATTTAATAAGTGGAAAAATTAAAAATGAGCATTAATTATAGAGACAAAACTGAAAAATAAATATTAATTATCTTATAAGTGACTTATATTGTAGACCAAACTATTTTTTTACAAGTGCTTTATATTATGGACCAGAGCAATATAAGCCACTTATAAGATAATTAATACTTATTTTTCAGTTTTGTCCATATAATTAATGCTCATTTTTAATTTATTCACTTGTTAAATTTAATGCTTATTAAAATTGTCTTATATCGGGGATAAGAGGGAGGGAGTGTGTGTGTTCGTATGCGCTCGCGCATTGATCATTTCCATGCTGGTTGGTTTCTTTTATAGTTTTATTTAATGATGAGAAGGACAAATACCTACCTCAACCATAAATTTCATGTGAATGAAATTTTCTGACGAACACGTACTGTCACATTCTTAAATTTTTATTTTTTAAGAAATTGAAATAAATATTTTACATTGAAAAATAAAGACCTAGTGTTCGATATTTTACATTGAAATTTGTGTTAAAAGAAAATCCACACACGAAAAGTCAACCAATTTGTCCCTACCACATGGCAAAGTATATGTTTATACTAGTCTAGCCATCCTGGGTTTCAGAAAAAGAGAGGTGGGTGACACTTATATTTTTTTTTTAATTATCATCCTAATATTTTGTAAATATATACCACTCCGGTTCTATTTATAAATCCTTTTTTATCAAAAACTTTAGTCCTATTTATAAATCCACTTTCAGGATAGTAAATGCATTTTATACTTTTTTACCTCTATTAATTACAATAAATAAAAAGAATTTATTCATGTTGATTTTTGGAACCAATCATAAATAAGGGCGAAATTGGAAATTTAGCCCATAATTAATGAGTTAACTAACTCTTCTTAATATGTGAGAATTAATTAAAAGGGGCTTGTAAATAAGACCACTACCATAGTGGTAGATTGTAATGCTGTGCAGCTGTATATCTTTTCTAAATACATATAAATTTTAAGCGCATGGGTAAACTACCTTGGAGAATATCTAGCCACCTGCATGTCATGTTCATGTTGGCGGTACAGGTAACTTGATGTTGCCAAATTAAATTTAAAAATTTGATTAGTTAATTATTAATTATATAACACTTTTTAATTAAATATTCAAACTCCATCAAGTTTGACAATGAAAACTATCATCTCTCATTTCAACCAGCTCGCTAAGCATATACGTAATGATCTTGAAATGTCGCCCTAATTAATTATTTTTGCTACTTGGTTTCGGTGAGATCGATCTACGTCATTTCTTGTTTTTTCCCAAATTGATCCACATAAAATAGTATGGACTTCATTATTAAATTTGAGTGAGCCACTCTTAATTATGAGCCTTACCCATTGAAATATAACTCAATAATTATAATCTAACAAACAATATATATCGATTTAAACTCTTTCAATTTAATCATATATAAATATGTGTGTGTGTGTGTGTACCTTGACGTTGCCGGCATCTTTGATGGCCTCGACGAGCTTGAGCTGAACCAGCAGGTTATGGCTGCGGAAGTGAACGCCGGACATGGTGCAGATGACGACGTCGACCTTCTTGACGGCGTCGACGAGGCTCCGGTGATCGGAGAAGGAGGCCAGAACAAGATGGGCACCTTGCTTCTTGAAGGACAAAAGCATCTGAAGCTTGTCAATATCAAGGCCTATCTCAGGACGTTGAAGAACATAAGTCTCATGTCCCTCTTCAAGACTCGCCTTCACTATTCTCTTCCCCATGTACCCTGTGCCTCCCACCACCAGAACCTTGCTCTTCTCCATTATTATTCTCTCTCCCTTCTCTCTAGCTAACTATATGCTTAACTCTTGAAACTGAGACTTCTATATATATATATATATATATAACTCTTAATGAAGCAGGCCAAAAGCAAATAAAATATTTGTGCGTGTGTGTGTATATAGGATTCAATGTCTATGTGATCTTCCTAGAGAAAGGACGGGTGTGCATATATATATATGGTAAATTATATTATTTGCAGTGCAAGTTACTCTTTCCCAGGGAAGAAACGAGCTATTATTTTATAGGCAGTAAGAGGGTAGGTGTCCTAATTGAGTTTTTGACAAGACTTTCGCTTTAATTTAGAATAAATTTAGTTTAGAATTTTATAATTTCAAATTATTTTTTTCTTTTCATGTTCCCTAAATTCTAAGTTTTTGTTTTTAAACCATACAAGTCACCTCTGTCGGTTCTTATTTATATATATATATATATATATTAGTCAAATTGAAATTTTGGTTAAAAGGAATATAATAGACGATAAAGTTTTTTGCGGTAAAATAATCAGTGTTTAAATTATGTTCTAACATGAAGACTAGATTACTCCGTTAATTTAGTGAGGCATAAAAAGAATGTGAACTGACACTGTGCCTAGATTTAGGAAAAAATTTCAAATAAAGATGAGATATATATTTGGATATTTGCTTCAGGTGATGACATAATTTTTCAGTAATCTTCAATTTTGTTCCCATCAGTCTTCGTTAATCTTCAATGTATCATTGGAAGAGGAAAGAAGAAAATTTCTCTTCAAGAATCTGCAATTGACTTTAATGAATAATCATGATGAGCTGAAAGAATAATATAATTGAGAGTCATGATGATAGCTAATATATATATATTCGAATAATTAAAATTGTCACTTTTCTTGAAAAAGTTTGTCATCTTTAAGATCAAGGGCCTCAATCGAGTCCCAACCCTTTCCATTCTTAAAATGTTTTCTCTATCTTGAAAAATTATGCAATAATGAACAATCAATTTTTCGAGTAAATTAAATTTACGTGTTTTCTTAAAAAAGGTTCTCGACTCAATATAGGTTGTCGATCAGGGAAAAGGCATTTTTTCCCCATAAAAAAAACTTGTTAATTATCCTATTATATAAAAATTATTCATTATATAAGAATTATGCATGGAACAACTTTTTCTGAATAACTTTTCCTTAAAACACCATTAAATATATATAGATATTGTGTGTGTATACAAATGGAAATGTAGGCATTTTTTTGGGGGTTGAAATACTGGTCTTTAAGTGATAAAGGCAATAAGCTTTGAAGGACAAACTGCCTGAATAATATTAACGGCCTTCCATCATCAAGAGCCTGATAATTTTACAATAAAGTTACAATACAAAAAGGTAAAAGATATTCTTATTTCATTATTAATGTTTTTCCCCCATAATGTTACAATAATATGTGGAATATTTATGTGTGCTTCATGTGATTGGTTGATATATAATTGTCAATTGCTTAATCTGCCTAGGCTTTAGGGTTCTACAGTAACATGCAACACATTTTCAGCTGGTAGTTGTTTTTGTCTGGTGGTGTTCGGTGTGACCATAAAAATTATATAAAATATAGATTATGCTTTTGAGTAAAGAAAGTGTACAATTCCTGTTTCTGTGTTCTTCAAACTTTGAGTTGACATTTGAAATATTTGAAACCTAAGCTCTCTATTTATTAGTCCTTTCAATTTTAATTATAAGATAAAGTTAATTTTTTTAAAGAAATTAAGGAAGCCAATTAAATCACTTTAGAGTATTTATATTTTTAGTATCTTTAGATTATATATTAGTTTATTAATCAAATTACTTAGTTTGAAGGAAAAAAATATAAATATAAGTATTCTAAAATAATTTAATTGACTTCCTTAATTTCTCCAAAAAAAAATCAATTTTATCTTATAATTAAGATAAGAGGAGTATTTATTGCTGGTCACAATTAGGTTATTAAATTGTAGTAGCGTGGCGCTTTGAAATGCACACATGTGGACATGTTAATTAATTAATGTATAACATTACTTTTTTCCCATAAAAACTGCGTTAAATAATAATTGAAAATTTATATATATATATATATATCACCTACTGACCGACGAGTCCATTTTCCTCCCAATATTGCGCTCTGATGTAATATGTGATGATACGATGACACCAAATGGAATATACTTGTTATTAGATAATATTCGTGATTGATGTTACTATTTTTTCATTGGCACAGAGAGAGAGAGAGAGAGAGAGAGATGTTACTATCTTTCAAAGTTCATTATCATAACTATTAATAATTAATATTCATCTTGATCCTAAATATAAAGATAAAATTTTTATATTCGTTATTTTTTAATTTACTCATATTGATGCTTCCAACAATAATCAATAAAAAGAGGAAATGAGGAAATTGATGAAGATAATCAGGATATTTTAGAAAATATATATCATATTAACTAATTTTCTTAATTTAATTAAATTAGGCAAGTATATCTTATATTAAGGATCGAGGGAGTAATAATTTGTGTGCGTGTCCGATCTAGAGTGGTCTTCTTCACACACACATGTATACAAGCAAGTGATTCATGAACTAGGTGCACCACGTCATCTGTGCACTGCCCAATAAAATTATACCACATTAATCTTATTAAATCTTATATATTTAATCCCTATAAAAAATACACTCGATTTCTGTGGAATTTGTTACTGAATTTTCCGATAAAATTTTTTCATGGAATTAGTTATGAAATATTTGTCAGTGAATTTTTTTTGCCACGGAAAATTTAAGAATTTATTAATTTTTAAAATAATATATTTATAAAAATAAAATTATGATATTAATATCCCTATAAATATATAAAAATTATTTCTCCATTATTGTTGTTTAAATTATGTTAAAAAACATGTAATCATTTAATAATATATTATATATAAAATAAAAATGAAATATATAATATAATACACACATATTTTAGTTATTAATTAATGTAAAAATATTGTAATGTATTACACATATTTTATCAAGAGACGACGTTAGCTTAGGTGGAAGAGGAGAAGAAAAAAAAAGTTATAGCAATGGGTCCTGTCTTTTGTTATAATTTATTCTTTGGCCCAAAAAAAAATTATGAAAATTTCAAATAAAAATATATATGATTTATAGCCCTAAAAAAATTTACATAATTTATAGTGACATTTTTATAAACTAGACTTTTTTTCATACGATACAAGTTTGAAATATAAACATACACTACTTGTAATTTAAGATTTATATCATATATATATTGATTAATAGATGATATTAATATATGATAATGATATATAAAACTGATATAATTTTTGGAAACGAATACATATTATTAGATATTAATTAATGTAATTAAAGATAAAATTCAACTTCAAAAATGGGAGAAAAATATATTTATAAAAAAATTTATCTAAGATTTAAAATTTGTTTAATTTGAAATTAAATTATATTAAAAATTATAATAAATATATAAAAAAATTTTAAAATTTTCATTTAATTTAATATTGGTTTTTAGGGTTAAATGGCATAATTGTCCATGTACTTTTCTCAAATGGGCATATGGCAACATATACTTTCCTTGAATGCAAAAGTGTCTACAAACTTCTCAAAATACAATAAAAAATTAAAAATGATATCTCCATTGGTTGAGAAAAATGATAGTTACTTTTTGTGATAGTGGGCCCCATATTATAATTTTTAAATGATTTTTTAGAAAACACCGCACATCTCTCTCACTCCCCACTTAAGGAAAGTATATAATGTCAAATGTCCATTTAAGAAAAATATATGGGCATTTTTGTCCCTTAACCCTAGTTCTTAATATTATATATATAAAGTAAAAATATATTTGTATATTTAATTAACGGAGATTCATTGCAAGTTAAGTGGTAATGCACCTTTGGCGCACGTATCAAGGTGCGAGTTTGAGACCAAGCGAGGAACACGTGGCAAGTTGAGGTAGCGACAATTGGCAGGGTGATGCAAAGACGCGTGATGTTGTGGGTGGTGACACATGGCGGTGTGAGGACCCGTTGTAGCTCCGATGATGATGTGGCAGTTGCCGGAGGTTGCAGGTGGCGAGGCCGGCGATGACGGGGCTGCTGTCGGAGGTTGAACCTAACAGAGCTGGCGATGATGTGGTGGACTTCGAAGGTGGCATATGGTGGTGCCGGTAATGGCTGGCAATGAGATGCCTCCTGCGGGGTGATATGTGGCTTCTCCTAAGAAGGTCCACGTGACATTTTAAAATTAAAAAAAAAACATAAATTAGTGGTGGAATTTAATTTCGTCGGAAATTTGTTTCCGTCGCAAATTCCAAATTTCGTCGGAAAAGATGAATTCCATACCAAATTTTGTGACATTGTCAATGTTTTTTGTGGTGAATTTCTCTTCTCTTTTTACATTTATGTCATCTCAAAATGTCTCTCCAATTAGGAATCCCCCCTCTCTCTCCCATACAGAATTTAATGAAATTGATGTGGTGATTTTATTAACTAGTACACAGATGATGAACTGCACCCGGTTCATGTAAAAACTTCTCTTAACTTGGGTGCCATGTTACATAATATACCTTCAAAGAACTGAGATTAATGTCAATATTGCTGACGCCTTATTAGGAGAATATATTAAAATGTTGCCCCACCGTTTAAAGTTTTAACTTTTACTGTTAAACTTGACTGGTATCCCACGTGTCTGTAATTTCGAGGACCTACCGTTGATTTCTTAATTAGGTACTAAAGAACGAGGTGATCCAATGATAAGATGTTCAATTTGTTTGGCATTTTGACTCGTATCATCATATTAACTGTTACTACTGGAAATCTGACAACGTAATTAATTAAATTGCTCTATTTTTACGGACTGCATCTTTATTTTCGAGGTTAAAGACAGCGCGAAGATGTTTGGCTTCATTGTTATCCAACACTCTCACTCTCCTGTATTGTAAGCCCCATCTTCAACATTATTTTCAAAAATACAAAAAAAAAAAAAATTGTGGCTATCATATCCACGAAAAAGCATATTCCTTGGACTTTTATATCTCGTTGTTTCACTTCGGAGGATGAGGTGGCATGTAAGGTGTTGCTATGTGAGACATCGGTCAAATTTAACGATTAAAGTTAAGGCAATATTACTATGTTTTACATATTTTTGAATAATATTGTTTCTAAAAAAAAATTTCAGATACCCACCATTTCTAAATAAAAAATTTCAGAATAAAATTAGACTTTAACCCAATATTTTATTAGAACACCCACTCTCAATTGGATTCACATTTGTGGCATGTAAAAGTTGCAAATTCGATCCAAAAAGTATATGGAGAAAGCGTAATTTGATTTGAGCTTGCATCAGGGGCGGATGCATTTAGTTTTTATTCAGGACAAGATAAACATTTTTTTATGGAAACTTAATAAAATGAAACAAAATAAACATAAAAAAAATAAATCAAACAAAATAAACATAAAAAAGTGTTATAAAATTTTTGTAACATTAAAACTATTTTCGATGAAATTATTTTATTAAAATTATTATAACTTATAAATTTATTAGGAGGTGCAAGGGACATCTAGCAATGTGTATTTTTACTTCCATTTGATGATAACATTATTATTACCTCGACACTAAATGTTAGAACTAAGAATCTGACAGTTAGGATGGAGGAGTATTGTACTAGCCACGGGTTAAAAATTAACTCAAAAATGTTTTAGGGTCTAAATAGTTAGTACGAGAGATTTGAAGGGAAAGGGAAGGGAGGGATAATTTTATGAGTTAAATTTTAAAAAATTAATAAAATATGGTCACAATATTTTAATAAAAAAAAGATGTAAAATAAAATAATAAAAAATATTAATTAAAATCTTTTTACTCCATTTCTCTAATTTTTTTTAAACACAACTCAAAAATTTTTTTCCTTCCACCCATCTCTCCTCCTCTCATACCAAATAGGTGCTTAAAGAGCTACTTCTCAGTGCATGTTTGGGAAAGCGTTTTGTACAGGAAAAACGCACTTATTACGCAAGTCGAAAAAAAACTCCTCTCACATACTTGCCTCGTATACCGTGAATCATGAATTATAAGCACGTTTTGAACAAAAATAAGCCATTCCAAACGCACACTCATTCAATTCACTAATACTCAAATGCGAGCTGATCATATAACCATATTAAAAAAAGAGATAGTTAGATTTAGATTATGAGTAGTGTTCTGAAAACTGGACTAGACCTACCGATCCAAGTTAGAAATTGGCCAATCGGTGGTCCAACCGATCCGATAGGTAACCCTAGTTCAACAAGTTTCCCCACGGTTTGGCTGATTTTTTCTTTTTTTGTAATATTTTATTCAAAATTTCATATAAATAATTCTGAAATCTTCACTTCCTCACCGGTCTAGACCCGGTTTGACTCTGATCTAGCTCATTGACCCTTGATTTAGTACCCCGGGCGATTCAGTACCCGGTCCGGGTTTCAAAACCTTGATTATAAGAGAATAATTTTGTTATGATTTATAGGGGAAAATCGTAAAATACTAATTTAAATTTATCAGAAAAGAAAATAAATAATAGTTTTGTTTTTTGCCAACAAAAAATAATATGGTTTATTGCCAAGTGTTAAGATTGATCCCCGGCGTAAGGTAATCGGATCATGCCGTCACCGTCACACCGCTATTTCAGAATACTTATTGGCGCTAGCGGGGGAACGAGAGGTTCACGATGAAAATGGCTTCATCCACTGCCACCATTTCTTCCATTTCTCCGATTCCAGTTTCTTCCCTCTCAATTCCAGGTCCCAAGGTAAGCCTTGTTCCTCCTCTTTCCCTCCTCCGTTTTGGTCTCCCCCAAAACCGGCATTGCTCAACATTGTAACCTGATTCCAAGAGTAGCTATTAAGAAAAATTAATGAAATCTCTGATTTGCTTAGAGTACAAACATATATGTGATCCTCCTGTGTAGCGAAGCTTCTTACATGCATTAAACTGTTTACCCCTGATTGATTGTTTGAATATGTAGACTATCAATTTGGGAGCAACTTCACCGAAGCTTGACGAGTTTATTAGAATGCGACGAGTTACTGCTTCTAGGATACCTAGATTTAGTAGATTAGCTTCATTTTCTGTGTCTGGAGATGGTAGTGCCTCTGTTGAGAAGACTGATCTGCCTTTCCCCAACGATTACACGGAACTTCTGGAACAGGCAAGTTTGAATACCACAGTCGTATTAAATATCAAATAAACTGACAATTTGGTTCCATAGTATTATATTCATATAACATCTTAGTTCTCGCAAATGAATTGCGTATAAGTGATTTTATTCAAGTGATAAGATCATTCGAATCCCTTAAAGGACTAAAATTAAGCCTAACCACACAGGGTCACTATTAAATTTTGTCAACTGTCTAGGTTTTGCATAATGAAGTTAAGGTTAAATTATGTCTGAGAGAGAGAGAGAGAGAGAGAGAGAGAGTGAGTGAAATGTCATTGGATCACTAAAACTTTGTGTCTGTATTTATAATTCAACCAACAGGCTAGAGTAGCAGTTGAACTGGCCATGAAGAATAACAAACAGCTAATGGTGAGTTATATAAGGTTAATTTCATTATGAATCAAGAGTGATAGGTGCACACACGAAAGGAGGAAGTATTATAAGGCAGTAATGAACAACAATCTTATACAGGAGATTGAATTCCCCACAGCTGGGCTTCAGTCTGTGCCAGGTTCTTCTCACCTACGATATTCCTGTCTCCTTTTTGCTATTTAATCAAGTTTTATTGAAGTCTCATTTTTTCCTCTGCTTCCATTTATTTACAACTAAAGTTTTCTGACTTTCTCATTTGACAATACCAGGAGATGGTGAAGGTGGAATAGAGATGACTGAGAGTATGCAATTGATTCGAGAATTCTGTGACCGCTTCATCAGACCAGAGAAAGCCTCGCGAACAAGAATAGTAATCTTTTAGATTCTGAGAAGCAGTCTTCATTGTGCTCACTGGCATTCCTTATTAAATGACAATGCCTTTTTTCTACGTAAAAAAACCTCTGCTCCTTGCATTTACATCACTTTAACTTGAAAGATTATTCTAGTTTAACTTGGACCTTAGACCACTACTCACAGCCCATTATGGTCTCTACATAGATTTTATCGTTAGGGTATCACTACTTTCATTGGTTCACATAGCTCTGAATATCCCATTTATGGGTCTTGTCTTTCTTTCCTTTGTGTATCTATAAACTACAATGCAATTGCAGCCTTTCAAAAGTCTGTCTTGTTCTGTTGAGATGGTCATATAAAAGCTCTTGTCCTACCTAAGCTTCATACTTCCTGTGTGAAATGATGAATACAAACTTGTCAAACTCAGTTTTTTCCAGAGGCTAGCGAAGTTAAATTTGCCAGACAATCAGTCTTTGCTGGAGCTTCTTTTAAGTTGGACTATCTGACCAAGCCATCATTTTTTCAAGATTTTGGTATTTTTGAGAAAGTGAAAATGGTGGATAGAGTGAAGCCAGAAGATGAAGTTTTCTTGGTAGCTTATCCGTATTTTAATGTCAATGGTAGATCCAAACTTTGTTCAGTTTTTGTTGATACTAGTAAAGAATGCCTCATGACTGCCATTCCATTCTGTTTCAGAAATGCTTGTTGTGGAAGAACTTTACGAAGAGGCGGTCTTGAACACTGCAAGGAAACTGATAATTTTTAATGGAGAACTTGATCGTATAAGATCAGGGTGTATCCTTTGACAAATTATAATTCCCTTTTATATTTGAACTGGTCTACCCTACTCCTATCCAGTTTGTATTAAGTTTTCCCCCCGGTAAAATATCTTCTTTTGTTGATAACTAAAAGTAATAGACCAAGGTCTTCAAATTAGATCTTTATATTCATGTATTTATGCGTTCGAACTGAGTGATACAGAATAATATGAATGTAGAAGATCTGAATTTCAAGATCTCCCCTGGACTTGAGTGCTGACGAACCTCTTGTATTTGGGTTGAGTCCCTACTCCATCCCCTTTTCAACTCAAAATGATTAAACAAAGGAAAAAGGAATGGGGCGAGGAGGTACTTGGCAATTGGCATCATTTGGTGTAGTTGAGTGTGAGAAACTTGATTATCCTTGAATGCATCAAAGATTATCCACCATTCTTCTATCCAAAACTTGCTGCACTCAATAAGACCCTTCTGTCTGTGATGGAAACCGTTTATTACATTCATAATTTCAAGGGCCGCAATGGAGGAACACTCTTCAGGTCTCTTAGCTACTTAAATTACGTTTGATCTCTAGTAGGTTGCTAATGTTAAATATTGCAATGCTCTTGAGAATCCTCGTGATCCTTCCAGAAGAGAAAATAGAAATTATGTCAAGATGGGTCGATTTTCTAGCAAAATGATTTATACGCCGGACTTAATTATCTCTTCTTTTCAATGTACATGTTACTGATGTATTTCAAACTTGGTATATTCTAAACAGGTGCTATCCAGGACCCTGGAAGGTCCTCAAAAGTATGGGGAATAAAGTTATTTGTGTACATGAGCAGGATAATATGCCATCCCTCAAGGAAGTAGCCCTTGAAATCCTTCCGTCAGCTTGAGATTCCAGCTACTGGTTAATGGGTAAGCAGTTCCATATGTTTCATGCGATAGATAGTGCCTTCAATTTATTCACAAGTCATATTGTATATTGCTCATTACCCAAGTTGTGCGCAAGACGGACCCAGGGATCACATCTTATCTAGTTGTTAATTAATTTACAAAACATGGAGTCAAATTGTGTTAAAGAAACGATTTCCTTTGGACGAAATGTGAATCATCTCAATTATCATTTATTAGCACCGCTGCATTATTCTTTAACATGTCATATTGCAGGCAACACACACATATATATATTTTGTCCGGTGGAATATACTGTCAGTCCTTACTGCCCTATTCCGGGTCCTTTTCCTAGCCCACTAACAGTCCAGGCCTTTGTCCAATGGGTTGACATGATTTCTTTTTTTTTTTTGGGATTATTCTCAATACTCTAGGTCCATATTATTGTTGCTTTTTTGTTTTAAATTCTTTTGAATAGAGTCCTTTGACCCACTGGACCCATTTCTCATGTATACAGAGCTCATGGTTGGAGGGATAAGGGATAGGCCTTTTTGGTTCCCATGAAGTCTGTCGCAGAAAATGCCATCATTTTATAGGTCGGGACTTGGGGTGGAGCGTGGAGACAGAGGGCGTTGAAGGCGCGTGTTGTAAAAGGTGCGTGAAGAGAGGGAGTGACTCGTACAGAACCTAACAAGCTTAGCCTATTAAATATTAATCTTGTTAATAATGCATGGCAGAAGCTTCAGAATTATTGTACCGAATTTTTCTTTGAAAAATAAACTTAAGTATTGTATATTAAAAAATTAAATTTATTGGCTATTGCCAAATCTAAATGAGAGATAGCTCTTTGCATATAAGCATTTTCATTCATGATATTTGAATCCCCAAATTTGTTTAGGAAAAAAATGATTACGACCTCATGCTTTACTTTTATTTTGCATATTCTCTTAATTTTTGTTTTGAATTTGATTTCCCCCCTTTTTGATCAGCCTTGTCTATTGTATAAAGTATACTAAATGAATTATTAGATGCTGGTTATTTTGTGATTTAAAATTAAGATATATGATTCTCAGTTTATATTTAATTCAAAAGTTAGAAAATAAAATACAAGTGGTCCTTTTTTTTTTGTTGATTTTATAAGTGGCCCTTAATTATATAGACCAATAAACGATATTGGACGTGAAGTTCCCTATCATGTACTCCTTAGCTTTTAAATATAAGTTGAGTTTTTTTGAAAAGAATAAATAAGTTAAATAAATTATTTAATTATATTATATATTGTATATCCTTAAATTATATATCAGTTTATATAAGTTAGATAAAATAATTTAGAGAAAAAAATGATAAATATAAATATTTTAAAATATCTCATAAAAATTAAATTTATCTTGTATTTAGGATAAGGAGGAGTTGTAGGGAAAAGTCTGATTGAGACTTGAGAGGCAGCGGTGGCTTTGATCTTATGTGACTGGCTCATCCGAGAATGGCAAGGAGCTCATAAAGTTGCTGCTTGCAACTACTTTTTCCTTATCATGTAAGTAACTAAAGCAAAGCAAGCAACTAACACAGTATGAGACTATAAGGATCCATTACAATTCGCTTTTCCTCTTACCTAACGGTCAACAAGTTTCTAAATTCCTGCAGTTACGCTCCTACCAGTAAAAACCCTTCATCTCCCTCGTATTAAAATTCTCTCTCTCAGCATCACAATTCATCGCACTGAACTTTGCAACACCATGTCGGTCGACATTTGGGTGGTACCCTTCGTTGGCCAAGGCCATCTTCTCCCCACCATTGAGCTATGCAAACATCTTGTTTCCAGAAATGTGGAGGTCACTCTCGTCATTTCTTCCCACCTCTCCTCATACCTTCCCTCTTCTCTCCACCATTACTCTCTGCTTCACGTCGAGCAAGTTCCGGCCCCCTCCATGCCTCCGCCGGAACCGGGCTCGCACCCATTTGAATCCATTCACAAAATTCAGGACTACTATTTTCAACGTCTTCAAAACCTTCTCTCTACCCGTCTTGATAACTCAGCAAGACCCGTTGTTGCCATCATCGACGTCATGATGAGTTGGACCGTCGAGGCTTTCACCAAATTCCGAGTGCCAACGGTGGCGTTCTTCACTTCCGGCGCGTGCTCGGCCGCCTTGGAGTATGCAATTTGGAAAGCCCACCCGGAAGACCTACAACCCGATGAGATCCGATTACTTCCTGGGTTACCCGAAGAAATGGCTCTAACACTTTCGGATCTTCAACAGGGACCTCACGGCCCGCCACCGCCACCGCCAGCTGGTGCCGGCTCTTCTTTTCCTCCCACTCCCGGTGGACCAGCACATATGAGACCACCCCCACCCGGAGGACCCGGACACAGGGGACCACCGCCTCCCGGTGGACCAGGACACAGGGGACCGCCGCCGCCGCCCTTTCCTGGCGGGAAACCACAGTGGGTGGAAGAAGTACGCGAAGCCATTGCGTTGCTGTTCAACACGTGTCGCGATCTGGAGGCTCCTTTCATCGACTACGTGGCGAACAAAATCGGAAAACCGGTCTGGGGCATCGGGCCGCCTCTCCCCGAACAATATTGGAAATCGGCCGGCTCCATCCTGCACGACCGGGAGTTTCGAACGAACCGCCGATCCAGTATCACGGAAGATGAAGTGATCCAATGGTTGGATTCAAAGCCACGAGGCTCTGTACTATACGTCTCATTTGGAACCGAGGTAGGTCCCACAATGGAGGAATACCCCCGACTAGCCGAAGCTTTGGAGTCATCAGACGAGCCGTTTATATGGGTCGTTCAACCCGGGGCGGGCAGGATGGGTCCTCCTCCTGAAATGGTGGGAGGGAAACCCGGGTCGGGCGAAGCCGAATCAGAAGGGTATTTCCCACATGGGTTGGATACTCGGGTGGGACAAAGGGGCATGATTATACGCGGGTGGGCTCCACAGCTGTTGATCCTGAGCCACCCATCAACGGGTGGGTTCTTATCTCACTGTGGATGGAACTCTACAGTGGAGGCTCTAGGGCGTGGGGTTCCATTTTTGGTGTGGCCCATAAGGGGTGACCAATACCATGATGCCAAGTTGGTGGTGCAGCATCTTAAGGTGGGGTACAAAGTATGTGATAATCTGGCAGAGGTGAAGAAGGATGATATAGTGAAGGGGATAGAGAGGCTGATGGGTGATAAAGAAATGAAGAGGAGAGCTGAGACACTGAGTGAGAAGTTTCAGCATGGATTCCCAACTAGTTCTCAGGCTGCTTTGGATGCTTTCAAGGAATATATAAACCAGAAATTGCTTTAGGCACTTTGCCTCTGTTTGCGTGTCTATCTTTTAATATACAATGTTTGGGAATGTTCTGTACGTTTTTCACATAAATGAAAATTGTTCCCAGCTATAATGACATTCTGGGGTTGAGATCCAAATGGACAAGCCATATTATTAATGAAAAACAGTTTTACTTATCGACATATCATGGGGAAGTTTGATGATTATGCGACCAGATAAAGGGATATGAATGGGGGGTAGTTAAAATTGCAAGTATCCCACCAAGTAAGCAGCGTGGCAGTGGGAAAATACAACAGGTAATAAAGGAAATCCAGGAAGCTGGTTATCATTTACCTTTACAAGTTTCTGAAGACTACAAAGACAGGTTTAAAATGGGGATGGTGGTTGTCAGATTCAATACTTCATTGATAGACCTGAATCGCACAAGTTAACAAGAATCCATGTGTCCCTACGTTAGTCAGCTTATAAATAGTCATTTGTTAAATTTTTTCACGTTTCTTATCTGGCAAAGAAAAAAGGGATTTTGTGATTAAGGCATGCCCAAAAGTCCAGACCAATACATGAAATTTATAAGAAAAAATTAATCTTTTAATCTCTATAATTTTTACTAAATTGTAACTCAGGCTCCCAACTATGACTCACAACAACTTAATCTCTATACTTCAAACATTATAATTCAGTCTCTGACCTTTATTTTAAAACACAATGACTAAATTATAAAATGATTAAAACTATAAGGATTGAATTGCATTGAGTAAAAGTTGAGGGACTGAATTACAAATGAATTAAAACCATAGAAACTAAATTGCACCGAGTCAAAGTATGAGGATTGAGTCATAATCGAGTCAAAATTATAGGGGCAAATGATTAATTTTTCTAATTTACAAATTAAATCAGAAATTTCGTGTTTAAATTGAAAATTGATACACTACTATTAATAATTGAAAATGTTATAAAAATATAAAGAACTGAGTCATCTAAATATAATCCAATGAACAGAAAGAGAGAGACTTTCTTTTCCTTTAATCGTTTCATGGCAAAACCCAATTAGATTACACTAAACCTACCAAAATCCCAGAAAAGAATTGAATTAGAAATGGTGCACATTGATATTGGAAACAAATGATTTTGTGCAAATAGAAGAGTCTTGTTGGTGAATCATGATGAATCTGAGTCGAGTTTAGGGACTATGGCAGTTGAGAGCTCTAAATGGGAAATGCGAACAGCCCCAATAAGCCGCTCTGGCAATTCTGCCGTAGTATTTGCCTGAAAATATAATAACTTGTATTAATAGCTACGTCAGCACCTCACAGGCTACCCCTGAATGCACGGATGAGACTTGTCAAGTGCCCCGGAATGACTTCCACCGGTCGTTATTATAAGAACATATTAACAGTTTTACATAAACTAAGGAATCAAGTTAAAACTAGCTATTATACTTTTAAGGAATCCAGTTAAAAATTCAAAATTACCTCCAACAAAAGTCATTAAATAGAAGTTTAGTAAGTTAGGAGAAAGCTTGGTTAAGGAATATCAAAGCAAAGGACATTTAGGGGGGAGAACTAATGTTTTCGACAAAGAATCATATTGAGAATCATGAGCAAAGGTTTTCTAGCAAGCACAGGTGTACCATGGATCATTTTCAGTCATGTCTCTTGTGCACACAATCATGCATGTTATGAGGGCAGTGATTTGCAGAATAATGACATTTTAACATTCCAAAAATGAAATTTCGCACCAACACAACTCATATTCATCCTATTCAAGCAGAATTAGGTTTGATCCAACAGCGGCTCTTTAATTGTCATTACTTGCTTAGACATGCAATACTATTACGAATGTAAAACAAATGACAGCCCTATGCATAAGGTTCCCATTAGGTGGGATCCGGGAAGGGATAGATGCACCAGTCTTACTCCCCCACAAGTGGAGGCTGTTTTTAGGATTTGAGCCAGTAAGCTCTAGGTCACATGGCAGCTTGTGGTTGCTCAGACATGCAATACTATACTGCTAATGTAAAATTTAAAAGAATTTAAAGAAACATACCTGTACAAGAAAAGCCATATCAACCACCAACGTAGTAATTACCCCAACCACGAGCCCCAACACTCCATTGGCAACAGTAGAAGAACCAATATCAACATCAATCTACAAGTTGAAACCAATGACTTATCAATCATAGCAGAAAAGGAAGATAGCGTCACCATCCATTGTAATCAGACAAAGAGAATGAATATTTACTTCTAAATACTTAGGACCACGGATATAGTTGCAATCAACAGCCTTTCCCAGTAAACAAGGAGTACTCCCAACACTTTGGCGCACAATCCATGAGCCCTGCATATTTTGGGTCAGAAAATCAAGGTGTACCTTTTTTAGCCTTTAAAGTCAGAAAGTAGTTCTACCTAACAAGGTACAAGGAAAAATGAAGATTTCCATAAGATAAATTATAACTATTAGTTTCCCCAAAAAAAAATTCTATAACTACTAAGAAAAAAATTAAAAATTGTTTTAAAAAACTGAAAAGAAAAACATCAAATTACTGAATGAGATAAAAGAGGGAATTGATGCAAAACCAAAAAAGACATAAAGGCAGCCTCCCACACCATCCGGGGGATTGAACTGGTATTAGTAAGGACCACCAAAATCCCATATGCGTCCATAAAGGCACCAAAGAGGAGGCCCCATGCGGGTTTTGGGGGGGGGGGCTGTGACGCCACCACTTTAGAAATATAGAAAAATGATCAACAGATGGTCGCGTACAAACACAGCATATACATACGGGCATTTTCACAAATCAGGCACAAAATAAAGGCACTTCAAAATATGCATTTAGATAGACATCTGAATGCTTCTGTGAGCAAACACGTGATGATTATGATGGACTCAACAGCAAAGGAAACCGGCCATAAGAACTCAACAGCACTAGGGTACTTGTTAAGGTACTGAGTAAGGTAACGGATAAATGGGAAAGTTAGATGATAATTTGAGAATTTATGTTGAGAAGGATAAAGGTATTCTGAGATAAAGAGCAGGCAAGAATCTCACCTTCTCTCTAAAACAGCCCAATACTCTGTTATAAAGAGAAAGCAAGCATCTCACTAACTCTCTAAGAACAGCCCAGGAGAATCTCCACACACTTAATTTACTCTCTGAATATTCGATGCTTTATTGAGTAGGCTAGAAGCCAATTTATAGAAGTACAGAGAGATAAAATCTAATTCAAAATTCAAACTAAAAAATCCAAATAATATCTAAAAGAAATCCAAATAATATCTAAAATAATATCTAAAATCTAGGAACTAAATCCTACTTGTGGATATTCCACTTATTCTGAAATATCTAAAATAATAAATAATATTGCTGAAATATCTTAAATCCTATTTGTGGATAATCCACTTATTTTCAGATTTCCTAAAATGATAATAAAAACAGACTCAATTAATAAAATAAATATTAATAAAATGAGACTCTATCAGTACTCACCAAGAATTTTCCTATATTCCAATGACACAAGTTACAAATACCTTTGCCACTGATGGAATGAGCTTCAATCTGCTATTACGGAACTCATCATCACCATCAACAAAGCGTTGCAAGAGAGATCCAGGGACCAATGCCTTCGTCACAAAATAGAATACCATACTATAGTGTGTTGATCCGGGCACCTACAAGTCAAACAATGGATTCGTTTACTTCAAAAAAATTTTTTGTCCAACTTTGAAGTTGTCTTACAAGAAGAAACTCACTTGAACATTAACGATGATCGAGAACAATCCTTTTTCCGATGCAACCTACATAAATACCAAAAGAAAACAGTGAATGAAACCCTCCAAAATAATAAACAATCAATCAACTCAATAAATCATTTAAAAATGAGAAAAAGCAATGCTGAAAATCTGTGCAAATATACACATGAAGCCTCCAGCGGGTCTATAATTTAGACTTCTGATAATCTTTGTCAAGTAACATAATACAGATGATGTTCAAAATTCATCCACAAATTATCGGCATCCAAAATCCACATGTAAAGTGATTTCTGATGAATATCAAAACAAAACTTCCGCATCTTACATATGCCACATTACATAAGGTTAAAAACAATAAATGGCCCTAATACAAATTTGCAAGGTTATCAACTAAGCAAGCCAAGGTAGTTATAAAATAAAACCTTTTGTTTAAAAGATCATTTGGAAGCCAAAAACAAGGAGCAATAGTTTGTCAGGCAGTTTCTCAATACTCACCTGTGCTGCACATCCCTGGCGCCTAGCCACATGATCCATTCTTTTTGTGTCCTTGAACCAATCAACAGCAACAAGATCCATCAGGTGCTTACCTGCAGGAATCTATACAATTTTCCACAAAGAAATAAGAACATATCAACATATTAATATATTTCAAGTCAAAAGGTAAAACAGGAAAGGACCTTTGACTTGTCAAAACAAAATTGCTTGCTTCGAACTCTGAAGTTATTTCCATCCGAAATTTTCCAGCAATCACGTGCATTATCACGATCATCACGACGTAAATTACCCGAAAAGCAAGACAAGTCAAGTTCAGTTGCTGGTTCTTCTTCCACAGCAGCTTCAATTTAAAAACAAAATATATGATTAGATTTCCTCCATTTCCTGCAGTTGGTTTGTCTCTGTGCAGGCGTACATGTTTATCATTATAATAATTTCAAAAATGAAATTATAGACTTATAGTAAGAAGCCACCTGTTTTTTTGACATCGTTCTCAATCCCACTTGTGTATGCCTGAAATATTAAAAGAGACATGTTAAGAATTCATGAAGCTTGTGCCAAAATTATGGAGGTGAGATTGGTGGGAATACAAAAACAACCTCTTGTTCAGACTCTGCTATTTGAAGATCTTCATCTTCATCAGAGTATTCATCCAACATAGCAGAATTTCTACTGGCAGCATTCATTTGATCCACAGAGGTTGGATGAACAGAAGAATCATGGGCCTTGGGAGTGTTCTTTGAAGAAATGGATGTTGAGGACATATTAACCATAACAGGGATTCGTGGAGGAGCATTCCTTTCATCTGTTTGGGAAAACAACTCACGTAAACCTGTTCAAAAGGTGAAAAGAAAAGAAAAGACCACATCAATAGTGTGCAGCACAAACAATATTTGCATGTTGATAGATCATATAGTGGATATGTAGAATCAAATCAAGCCCCCAATGACTTCTTACAGAAGGTGACAGACAACATATCCCAGATAACATTACCATGAGAATATAGGGGCAATGGAAACTACCACTCATCCAAGTCTTAGAATTAAACCACAACTATTGACTATAGACAAAAACATCTGCAGATACATTCTTGTGATAAGGAAGGAATTTATGCTTTCATAGAAAACAGAAACCTATTATTGATCCAAATCAACCAGATTTCCTTAGCATGACGTCCACAAATTCAATTCCACAGCGAAAAACTACTTCCAACAATTTTATCACTAAATCCTCACACCTTCTGCAAAAAAGAGATGAAAGAAGCCAGCAACAGTAAAGCATACATAACATGGGAAATAACTCATCAGTAGGTGAAAATATGATGAGGAAAGAAATCGCATTAACGATCCACAAGGAAATTTCACAGCGCAAATATTATAGGAAATAACTCACCTGCAACACTATTTAACATCTGAAGGAGACAATGTTGCTGATAAGATGACATGTAACCCACACCCCATCCCTTAAGATCAATCTGCATAAGATGCTGAACTTGAGTCCTTGGCCTCCCATTTCGAGATTTTAAAGGGGAAATATTAAATCCTCCACCTGAAGTAAACAGTTCTTAAGCCTAGAAAATAATTTGGCATACATTTCAAGCAGGATCTTGCACGCTACGAATCACTCAATGGAGACAACTTGTTTTCTCCAAAAAAGAAGTATAAATTATTTTAGGTACCAAATTCTAAGTTCGTTCTATTAATCACATTTAAATCATAAGCCATCAGGTCATCACAATAATCAAGCGTTACTTCAAATGGACCCCCCACCCCCAAACAAATATAAAATCTTTGTCACTTCAGTTGAAGCTACAAGAGAATGAACAACCCATGTTCCTAAACTAAAAGGAATGACCTTCCCGGAAAATTCTAAAAATATTTATTGGATAGGGCCCAAATCATTGTTTGAATTCTTGGCTCAAAACAAAATAAATACAGTTTGATTGGTCACCCTTGGTCAACATGTATCATAGGGCCAGCCATGCAAGAAAATTACAGTAACAAGACTGAAACACCCATGTTTGATGATATATAGACTCTTCGTGTGTGTGTGTGTGTGTGTGTGTGTGAGAGAGAGAGAGAGAGAGAGAGTAATCTTACTCTCAATATGGGCTCGGACGTGTCCTGGTTGTGGACCACAATTCATATGCTCCCTAGAACGAAATAAGACAACTACAAAAAGAAGAAACATTACTACAAACTTTCAGAATAGACAGCAATTTTAAATGAAAATATCAAGTTACCTACCATAACTTCCATCATCATTTCGGCGCCAATAGCGTACATAGCAAAGATCACGGGGCCATACAAACCTGCCATCATAAAGACATTGAGCATTCAAGTGATGCAGCAAACAATGTTACCTTGTAAGAAAATAGCAATCCTAAATCATATTTTTAGCATAAACAATAACTAATACTTCGAGGGGGAAAACACAGATATAATTGACCAGAATTGAAACAATTAGCAATAAAGCTAATCAAAATGCCACATGTTTGGGCCTAAATTAAATTTAGGTTTTCAGTCCCGATTCAAATTCAGAAGGAAAAAATCAAAGCTTTAGCCCAGTTATAGAAAATATTTGTCATTCTTGAATTACTATGAATTGACTTCATTTAATCAGTAATAAAGAAATCCATTATCTCTTCATATGTTTAACTTGTTTGGCATCCAAGAACATATATGTTTTAAGATTACATTTTACATGTTCAGAAAATTATCAAAAAATACTACTATTACGAGATTCATCATTGGGAGGGATGAAATTCAAGTAGTATTGTAGTTTGTGCACAAATTAGAAACAATGTAGATTATATTTACATCGGAAACCAATCCAGTTGAAGTCTATGATAAAGAACTGCTGTGTGCCCATCCACCTCCTCCACTAAGCTACCATCTTGGAAACTGCAATCCCACCTACAGGTACACAAACATCATGAGAATACAACATTTCTCAACGTAAAAACTACAGGACATAAAACATCTGGCGCTAAGTAACAAAAAAAAAACAAAAACTTTCATTCATTTTCTGAAAATAAGTATAGTTGTACTGCCAGTACAGGCATAAGGTACAAGGCTTCGAAGCTTCAGCATTTCTAAGCAACATAAAAAATTATTTGAGGAAATTAATAACAATATCAAGGGAAATATGTGAGAAAGTATCATATTTAAAACAAAAAATGCCAGTAATAAGATGACTATCCATACAACTTTTCCCAGTGCAGTAGCTACTTAGAAATCAAATAAAACCTGGAACAGCCAACCTAGTAAACAACTAAATTGTTCAAAATATGCAAATTATATAGCTGAATTGTTCATAAAAGCATTGTCTCTCCTTCAACCATCTCTCAATCTCAACATTTTGTGACGTTTAGAAATTAGAAAGTTTAGGAGCAACAGCAGATGCTATTGTGCTACAATCAATAATCACTCTCCTGTGATAAACATGGCAGTATTTCTCCAAAAAAATAAAGGAATACCACAATTTGTCAAACTGCAGCAACCATGAAAATAACTGGACATAAATATGCAGAACACCTACTCAAACCGTGATCCATCCATGCTCATCACAAGCTCAAAAATTTCTTCGCATGTGGCCTCCACAACTCCTACTGCCTTCATTGCTCGACTACAGCTCCTGGGCTGCATATAGTGTAAATTGACGATGATTGTGTTCAACCAAGAAATCCGATGAAATGTTAAAATCCTATAATTCAATGAAAGTAAGACACATAGAGTTCCATACAAGGTAATCAACTTCAAGAAGTTCTTCAAAGATGCGAAGTCCTGCCAACCCAAAAGGCAACATCAGTCAATTTTTTAATAAATGATAGTTAGTCATTGAAGCAGCATACAGCTAATCATTGAAACACTGTAACCAAATGTAGCTAACCATTTTGGCATTGTAAAAGACGCCAATGTTTTCTTGAAAATGCTTGGTTATTGCTATTTTGATCTGACAAATCAGAGTCTATTTCCCGTGTCCAGTCAAAAACTGATTCTGGAGGACCTGTATATCACAAAATAAAAGGTTCAAAATACAGATTCCAGCAAAATAAATTTAATCCAATAAGTCAAAGTGAAAATAAATTAGACCATTTCCAATTGTTGTCCTCCTTAACAAATTGGGATGTGCCATTAGATCATCCTCCTGAACACTGAACCAGAAAAGACATAAAATATAATTGATATCATGAACTCGTAGAAGGATACTAATATAAATCCCACAAATAACTCAAGAATGGAGATACTTTAAAAAAGAGAGAGAGAGAGAGACAACTAAATCATTTTCAATTATGTGTCAAATGTCTTCTCATGTTGCATCTCCAAAGAATGAATATCAAATTGAGACAACCAAATCTAAACGAGATGGACATAATTTAAATCACAACATATGCCACTAATATTCAAACTGCAGCTAATCATTTGCAGTTGCACCCTTCTTCATTATTTAACTGAAATGAGAAAACCTCAAAAATACTCACGGGCTTTCATGGTCTGAGAAAGAAGTTGCGTTCCCATCATCCATCCCAGATTTGTACTCAAAAGAAACATATTTGTTTCCATTTGCAGGTTGTGCTCCCTGATGCTACACAAATTATACGCTCAAGAGTGAGATTCTATATGAATTGAAAAGCAAATCCTAATAAGATGGATCTAAAAAATACACAAATTAAAACAACAAACCATAATTTCAGTCATGCATTAAGAAATTTCTTTTAATTTGAAAGCCAATATATCTAACGGAGATATAAAACCTAACCAACAAGTAGAAATATGAATATTGTTTCAAATTTAGAAAGCACATTAAGATTATGCAATTTGATGAAACAGACCTGATCAATTACATATTCAATTTTTTCCTTCCAAGTTAATGCCTCTTGAATGTTAAATGCCGCCATCTGCAATTAGCAACCAACTAATAAACATTTGCATAACACAAATGACAGCAAAAGTATGCTGGTTAAATGAATAGTGGAAAAGTAAACTCGCCGTCATCCGATGGTACTTGTCTTTCATGTTGTAAACAGACAAAACATAAACCATCTGCGCAAAAGAGAAATATATGTAAAGGGTCAAAATTAGAGGGATCAGGAAACAAAAGTATTGTTTGTCTGATAACACCTGGAGTAAAAATGGTTTCTAAGAAAATGACATTACATAAAAAGAGAATTGCTACCAAAACACAGGCTACGCTGTTCAGAAAACAGCTGCAGAAAGACTAATCTACTGCATGCAGAAACAAAATGCAAACCAAAGGGAATCCTGCTCAGATACCAGTATAGCAGCCAGCTTATCAAGTTATTTTGATCTAACATGATGATAATTCATGCATATTTCCAAGTAGTCACATATTTCATCTGAGTAACAAAACCCAATGGGATTATTTTTAATAAGATAAGATGTTGCTAGTTCACAGGCCTACAAGAATTTCATTTACTTTTGCCTCGTCATCTGAAAGCAGCTATGCTTGGAATAGGCTTTTTGGTGTATTTGATGAATAATAAGCATATGCCATCAGAGCATGGAGCATTTCCTTATCAGGCTCAAAGGTCGTGGGAGGAGTAAGGAGAGAAATTTTTGTTGCAATGCCCCACATATGATTTCCTTTGGCATCAGAACTAATAATTAATATCGATGTTGATCTTTCCCTATTTGCAGCTACATTTAGGGAAAATGTCTCATCCTGCTGGTTTGCAATTCTTTTTCATGTAATGGAATTTCTTCTTTCTTTAATTTAAGATGAAGTTGTGATTAGTCTGAGATAACAGATTCTGTGAGTTAACCATGTCAGGCAAAGTTCTCTACTCAGAACTTCATTTTATGTTGAAGCTCATATTTCTCCGTTGCCTACCTACGTACCATTAGTATTTGAGTAATTGTCCTTGCACGCACTTTACATAACTTATCCGTTTAGATTATTCTCCGCATCGCTCTAGTTTCCACTTCGCACATTATATTTCCCCATAAGCATTACTCTTCTATAGAATACAGGAACCGTAGGACAAGTATAAAATCATGCAAAGCAAACAATTACTTTTGAAGGTACGCTATCCAGGCGTCCACCAACACTTCGAGGCCATCAGGCTCCTACAGCATGTATATGTATCAAAAAGATAAATATTAGAAACGTTTCGATAACTCACATGCCCATGATGGGTCTTCAAGCCTCTATCCTCCACCCTACAGTTGCCATCAATCAACAGAGTTTTGATTGGAACCTAATAAAGCAGAATCAGAGAATTAGTCGCTAACATTGTGGCCAGCTTCTCCAAGACTCTCCCGTCGCAGGAAAGTTTTGCAGGAAGAAGAGCGTTTTGAAAATATACCTTCGAACAGTTGCGAGGCCATCATTATCACTGTGTTCTTAAAATTAAAACCAAAACCAAAACCAAAACCAAAACAGCAAATAAAAAGAAGTACCCATTTTCTATCTGCATATATGCAAAGATTCAACCAAGTTGTCATTTCTTATGTGAAAATCCCGAAAAGCATTACTCTCAAAAGTGGAGAGCAGAAAGTACCATAAATCGAAACTTTGACAAAATTAACATAACAGATAAAAATTCGAATAACGAACTGCCAGAAAAATGGTGCAATTACCCGATTATCCTGAGGTTTCTTCTTGTAGTACGCAAGAAGACGAGACTCAAGCACGAAGTATCTCATGTGGATGAACGATCGACCGATCTTTCTTCGGCCATAACGTACCATCCAGCCTTCATACACAACCTTCGACGACATCTTTGCAACCAAAGATGAAGATGGAACTCACACTTTTCCAACAAAAGAACTGCAGAAAACAAAAGCCAAAAATTCCACAATCTATCTGATATTGCAAAACAAGTAAACTCCAACGGAGTATGTCATGAAACCGAAAGCTTGAGATGAAATCTCCGCTTCCGTGAGATCAATTTTAGCTAAGTGTCCCGATCGGTCATGATCAATATCAGAACCGCCGGATCACAGAACCGGCGATTCTAAGCTCCATTGTCCGGGGAAATTTCAGTGGGCTTGACTTCGAAATTAGAATTTCCAATTGTATTCGCGGAATCTTTTTTCAGAATTCTCAATCCTCGCTTTGACTTCGAATCTTCGCACGCTCCGCCGGATCCGGGAACGCAAGAGCGAAGAACGAGTGACGGGAGGACTGGAAATTTGAGGAAGGAGAGATTCTGACGAGCACAAGAGAGATCCCACGTAAGTAAGAGGCAGTGGACTTGTACAGCGTGGGACACGTGGATAGATATGATTTGCCCGTGCCGGCGGGGCAATGTTAGCGCCGTGCCCTTCGTTTTTTTGAATTGATGTGGCGTCCTCTGACAGGACCCGTTTACTTTCCGGGTTGGATCTCCACCTGATGATTGAAATCGGACCCTGAGACGGCGATGACTTGATATGCTTGAAAAAAAACTTGATTTTGAATTTTGCATTTGTTCTTGGGAAAATTCCAAAAAACTACACTCAAAATATACAAAGGATAAATCAGTACAACGAAATTCAGAAATGACAAATCAGGCGGGTATCAGAAAAAGGAGGAATCTGTCCTTTTGAAATTTCGGCCAAATTACGAAAATGCCCTTCAACCCTCAGTCGCAATAACAACATGATCATCGGAATTAACACCTTCGGATTCGGTATTAACACTTCACAAGTTTCAGGGCCAATAACAACACTCACCTCGCCATTAACACCTCATGATTCGCCATTAACAACTCCGATGTTGTTATTGTGACTGAGGGCTGAAGGACATTTTCGTAATTTGGCCGAAATTTCAAAAGGACAGATTCCTCCTTTTTCTGACACCCGCCTGATTTGTCATTTCTGAATTTCGTTGTACTGATTTGTCCTTTGTATATTTTGAGTGTAGTTTTTTGGAATTTTCCTTTGTTCTTTCAGAAGGCTCAGTGGTCAGAAGGAGAGAGGGTCCCACGTATGATGGTTATTTTTTGGTACTTGCTGAGCATTAAAAAAGCTTCTTGTTGGAATGACGGATATATCCTTGGAACTGGGATGTTTGGGGTTGTCTGCACTGGCCTCATGGTCATTGGACTAATTTCGGTGGGATTTTGACTTCGGTAGATTTTTACTAGTGGCAAACTGTACGGATGGAGACAGCTAGTAAAGTTAACCATACATGGTGTGCGTTTGGAATGGCTTATTTTTGTCCAAAACGTGCTTATAATTCGTGATTCACGGTATACGAGGTAAGTATGTGAGAGGAGTTTTTTCTCGGCTTGCGTAATAAGTGCGTTTTGACTGTTCAAAACGCTGACACAAACACACACATGACGTCTTTGAATTAGCGTTTACGTGAGCCTTCCAAACTCTTCTAATAGTTTACATCTTACATCTCATGTTATTAAAACAGCTCCTACGCTAATTTAAACTGGCACATAGTTTGTACACGTTTTTTGAGCAATCGTTTCATAAAGGATTCAATGCATGTTTGTTTTAATTTTTTATGAATGTTTTTATAATTTAAGAGATAAGTATATAAAAGGGATTTTGTCTCAAATTGTAAAAACAAGAGACTTTTGAAACCATTATTTGGGTTTCCCATCAAACTCAAATGCAGAGATATTTTATCATTGAGTATCAATATATTTATAGTACACTTTTTTATTTTGTTAAATGATTTTGTCATTTTATTTTTAAAAAAAATAGAAGAAGAAGATGATGAGTCTTAACATAGTGATAAAGTTATTATCACATGAACCAGGTGCAAGGGGTGGAGCGGTTGGGCTCCTCCTCCCTTAACCAAGGGTCTTGAGTTCGAGACTTGGGAATGGAAAATTGCCACTGGCCAGACTTCCCCACCTATAGGGTGCCTATCACGGGTCGAACGGATTAGTCTGGGGCTGTTGATATGCCTGAAAGATGGCTTGCCCTGGGATACCGTGCTCACGCAAAAAAAAAAGTTATTATCACATGACATAAAGGTCAAATGTTCAAATTTTGAAAACAAACTCTCTAATTGCTAGTATAAGTTGTGTATCTATCTCTCTCATCTTCAAACCTCATTTTGTGGGAGTTTTATGTACTTAACCTTTTGTCTTTTTAATTTTGGGTTAATATAATTTTTGGTCCCTGAAGTTTGATCCAATTTTGGTTTTGATCCCTGAAGTTTGAAATATGTGGTTTTGGTCCCTGAAGTTTCACCCGATTTTGGTTTTGGTCCCTCAAGTTTGAAAAGGACTTGGCGACCCAATTTAAAAACCTGACCCGACCAGAAAAAACCAAGTCCTTTTCAAACTTGAGGGACCAAAACCAAAATCGGGTGAAACTTCAAGGACCAAAACCACCGATTTCAAACTTTAGGGACCAAAACCAAAATTGAGTGAAGCTTCAGAAACCAAAACCACCGATTTCAAACTTCAGGGACCAAAAGTTATATTAACCCTTTAATTTTTATAAAAAGAAAAAAACAAGAGTGGGGACATTCCTATATCCACGCGTAGAGAGTCAATGGCCGTAAGAGTACGGTCTAATATGGCAAGAACCAACGCATGGTCGGAGGATGAGATCATTCTATTGCGACAAACCCATAATTTCCATCACACGGTTGCAAAAATGGTTTACCAGCTTCATGTGGCAAGATAGGTTTTATGCAAACTTGTTTTGAACCGAGCTTCAAAATCCATGCTAAAGAATTCCTCAAGTTGATTGAGAGGAACAAGATTACTTTGGACGTCACGAGCAAACTCACATTACTTGAGAAAATGTTAATGTCCTAATGATAGGGCAAGACCGGGGAGAAAGGACAGGGATCAATAGAGGACATGTAGCGTCTCAAATATTCTTAGGGACCATTTGCAAAAGTGTTCGGAGGCAAAAAAAAAAGGCTAGTTGATAGATAAAAATCCGGAAGATATGTTATTCGTCCGCTTGGGAAGGGTTTTTTTTCCTGCAGATGGGCTTTTTCAAAAAAATTGCTTTTGCTAAAAGCTGCCTCCAGCTGTTCTTGGAAAAAAAAATCACTTCTGTTACCATCAATCCAAACATAAATTATATTTACAATATAACTTTTATCTTATCTTAAGTTTGTAAAAGTCATATTAAAAAAAATCACTTTTACTACTGCTAATCTAAACAAACTCTTAATTGGTGAGATGAGCTAGCTGGTATAAACTCAAAATATCCTCGAATTACTTCGGATTTGAAACTAGTATTTGTCAAATCAGGAGCACCATTGATAAGAAGAGTTAACAAAACAAAAGTGATGTCTGCATAAGGTTTTAGTTGTGTTCAGACCTCTTTTAAAGGTATGACTCAAATAAGGTGTGCAACTTTTATTTAACTAGTCGTCAAGAACTAAGCGTGCACATAAGGCTTTGGCCATGTGCAATATTATCACATGACTCCTGTCTCACACACACACACATGTGATGCGCATACCTTAACTCTTTTTCCTAATGTTTGCACTGTATTTTTAAGTATGTGCGAAATATTTTGAATGCGGACAATATTTTCTATGGTCTATCATGAGCAACTTTTCTTTCACGTTTTTGCAACATACCTTTAGGTGTACAGGGGTCCATGTTTTGAAACCCGGACTGACCGATCCAGCCCGAGAATCGACGAACAGGGCATTTAATCAGTCCGACTAGTGAACTGAGCTGGTTTAGTATTTAAAAAACAACGATTTCTTATAATTTTTTTAGAATTTCATATTAATAAGTCTAAAATATTCAATTTCTCACCGATTTTGCTCTGGATTAGCTCCGGTTTGACTTCGGTTTGACCCATTGACTTAGTATTCAGACCGATCCTATGATTGATCCGGATTTCAGAACCTTGGTAGAGTTTTAGTTATTTGCAATATCCATTGTTGATATTTTTTCATATATAACGCGTGAAGCTTTTTTTACCAATGCACACGACATAAATCCTAGAACATACAGAAAGATTAACTAAATGCAACATTCATCGGTAGTCCCTTTCATGTATAATGTGCACTACACTCCCTTAGGCATGTATGAGATGTCTTAGTTGTGTGTGGAAGCAGATCTTCTCAGCGGCCATTTTCTCAGTATCCCTCAGAAGCGCATCTGAACCATTGATCTCATTTGATCGTGACCATCCATTTTTCTATTTTCAAAACACCTACAGAACCCCTAAAATGCGTTGACTTCTGCAACTTCCCAATTTCACTTTGCAGTTTGCATCTAAAATATGTTTATAATGGAGATTTTTGTGACACCAGCTATGAAAAAATCCAAAGGATATAATCTTTAATGGAAAAAATGAGTTCTTTTCATCTTACGGTGGAGAAGATGCATATTTTTCTTGCTTAGCTTTGTAAAACTGAAAAATGTGAGTTGTTCCCTGTTCAATTGTTTTTCACCTTTTTGTGGAATCAAGGCTCTTTACCCGTACTTTCAATATTTGTGTCTTTGGATTTGGTTTTCTGCGCTCCAAATTTAGACTTGTTAATTGCTTCGACTATATCGAGTGCTTATAGCCAGGAAGTCTCTAGCTGTTAATAATCTTATTCTTCTACGTCTTTCTCCAGATTTTGTTTTCATTGTATGAGGACCAGAAATTCTTATACATTTTCTGCATTGTATAAGAATTGTTGTTCAATCATTGAACATTATTGAAGCCCCTCTTTTGCTCGTGGAAGAGAAGGAATGGAAACTTCTTTTGGGATGGCTAGGGATTTGGCGAAAATGATGGACAGTTAATATCATAAAAAATTGAACAATCTAGATGCTATTTTAAAAGCTTTTTTACATGGCAGTTTCTGAGCGCTAAGATCATATGTATGGACATGATTTAAAGCTTCTGAGAGATACTGAGAAAAAAAGTTTCTAAGAGAAACCGTACCCGTTGTGTGCTAATAGCCATCTACTCAAGCACTCTGTTATGTTTACCCTTTTTTCTTCCGTTTGATCACATCAGGACAATTTAATGTTTGTACAATTAAATTCATTTATTGTGTAAATCTTGGGTTGTTAAGTTTAAGGTTAAGGTCTGGCTTTGTTTTTCGGAAGTTGTTATACAATAGTAATAGTGCCCCGGAAGTTTTTTGGAGAACAATGTCGCCCCAAATGATTTGAAATTACAGCAATTCACCCTTGGCCATTACCCTGTTAAGTCTGACTATTATTTATTTAAATATGTTGAGCTGACAATTTACGTGTTATTCACGCTATTTTTGTTTTTGTATTTGGGTGCAAATTTATCTCATAAGTTTTCATTAAAGAGCAACATTACGTTAAGAATTTTCAAATCGTAGCAATTTTATCCCGGTTGTTATTCATATTAAGTTTATCGGTGAGTTGACGAAATATAGTTATCAGTCGAGTCTATATGTTATTCACTTCATTTTTTTTAAAGTTATATTTTAAAATAAGTAAAAGAAATGCATCTCATCCAACGGATTAGAAAAAATAAAAAAAAAGGTAAAATCATCTTGTGCAATGAAGAGAAAATTAATGAGGTAGATACTTATCTTTGCATCATCGAGGTACGACAGCAAAGGATTTTTGGTGGCTTTGTTCTCGGGAATCTTCTTATGTGTTATGCATTTAATGATTGAATCTTTTTCTTCTTCATTGCTTCCTAGCGAGTGTGAGCACTTCCTCTATCTATAAGACTATATAACTTCTTCTTTTTCAGTGTTGTTTCCGCTGTCAGCTTAGTATATTCGATCAAATAACAATCTAACTTTAACCTAAATAATGGTAAGGATGACATTATCATAATTTAGAAATTTCTGAGACAAATTTGCACTTTGACATGACGTGGATAGTAAGTAGACTATCAACATATTTAGTCAACAAACGGTCAAACTTAATTGAAATAACAACCAGCATAAAATTATTATGATTTGAAAACTTCCTAGACAATATTTTTCCTACACGATCATTTATGGCACGAAATCCCACCTTAACCCATAAATTTTAATTCAAGAATTATAGGGTGAAAAACTTGATGAATAGGAAAGTTTTCCCTTAAATTGTTCCATGGTTGAGATCCCACACGCTGTGTGACACATCGCCTTCTCCGCGTTTGAGGACATTGGCACTAGCCCCTTTGCTCCCATCTATATATCTATAAATACTCTTCCACTATAATTACTGTTCACAAGGAATGAATGGCTTCGATTTCTTAACCCTTCCAAAAATACTGTTTATAGCGAATGAACGGTCCAGATTTTGCTTCCATCCTTACACGATGTAACTATCATCCTGACATGAAATCAGCAAAATCGAGCAGTGTCCCCACACGCTTTTTTAGCTTAAATTAAATGAATGGCTCTGTTCCCCACATAGGAATATATGATATCTTCCATTCTGATTTTGAATTCAAAATTCAAAATCCCCTTAATCACTTTTCTCTTCGTCTCCGTACACATTGTCATCTCCATCTCTTCTACATCGAATTGTCCTTTATATTCCATGATGAACCAGTCATCTTGAACTTCACAATCTCTGACCCTCAATTTCTCCGCACACACTATATCTTCCCCACAACCTCTCTCTCCTTGTATAACGTTCGCCCCATTTTCTTCAGTCTTGTATTTGACCCAAAAGTCGATGAATGACGGGCAGATCTAGCAGTGACTCCGGCGGATCAGATACCATAATGAGAGAGACGATGGAGTGGAGGAAGAGATGATGATGCGATGGTGATGCCAGAGAGTTTCAGACAGATTCATTTTTTCTCATTTCTAAATCTAATTGGATCTCTTTTTTCTTATTTCAGTCATAGAGCTTACCCTAGAAGGAGGGATGGTTGGCAGATCTGATGATGACATCGGCAGAAAATAGACGAAAACAATGGCGATGACCATTGGTTGTTTTCTTGATTACTAAAATCTACCAGTTGTATAAACATACTTCTGATTAAAATCTATCTTTAGATGAAATGACTCTATCTTCAGTATCTTTGATTATAATTAAGATTAAATGACTCCAAATTTATAAGCTTCATGAGCATAGGTGATCTTAGAATAATGGAAAGGTTAAGTAAATCTATTTTTACTCTCCTATTATTTGAGGGAATGGTTTAATTCAATCTTAAATGATTATAATCAATTCCTTACGTTCAAAAAAAAAAATTATACTCAAACAATTAGAATCAATTTACACATGTTGTACATATTAGTCTTGACCTACGTAGAGTATATTTTGTTGCTCTATTGACTTTTTATGTCAATTGAGTAAGTCATATTAATTAATTGTTTTCTCTCATAATTATATTGCTTTGAATGAAATATCTTCAACTTATATTAGTGTGGTGCATTTATTTGAATAGAAATAAGTTTTTTCCTTAGTAACATTCTCCCCGCGCAACGCGCGGGGGAGTAAGTGCTATTGAAATAACAACAAATAGGGGCGTTGCAATTCGAATAATACAGATTTTATACTCCCATGTTTATTTTTTATGGATCTTTTAAGAGTCAATTGTCAACTTTTGAATTGAGTTTGTTAGCAACATGTCGTCGGGAGGTCGACACCTTGACGCTGACGTTTTTAGAAGCACACTTATTTTGGTGCATTCCAAATAATATGGAAGTTTTTAAAAACAGTTTTTTAATTATAATTTACAGTATACGATATAAATATGTGAGGAGAGTATTATCTCGACTTTCATGTATAAATAGTTAAATACTTATAAGCCTTTCATAAACTAATCCAAACTGCTAGTTATTGTTACAAGGGGGGCTGAAGATAACACTAACTGCTTTAATTAATTTAAAATCAACAAAAGATTGGTTCAGTTGGTAAGAGGGTGGACTCATAGCCATAAAATTATATGTTCAAATCCCATAGATGTAAATATCTTATTGGTGGGCGATATATAAGTGCTCCTATAAGCGCTTTTTGAGTCCAGACCTTGATGAGCGCTCTAGATCTAACTCATCTAAACTTTATTCATAACAAAAGAAGTTAACTAATTCAAAGATATTAAATAATCTAAATAAATTATTTAATTATAGCATATATAACATTATCTACCTAAAATACTTATGCCTATTGTTATATTATATACAAATTTATCCTCTACGTAGCTTGCCAATGTAATAAAAAAAGATTATATATATTGGTTTATAAATCGTATAATTTAATTTAGAGAAAAATAATAAATATAAATATTTTAAAAATAATTTAATTAATTTTTCTAATATCTCCAATCTAGTCAATCAACTATCCCTTATATTAATTACATGAGGATGAAAGAGAGAGTAGAGAATTGGATAGCAAGAAAGATTATTAATTCTGATTCAGGTTACAATTTTTCAATTTCTATGCACAATTTTTCAATTTCTGATTAAACCGGTTTCATAATTATAGGAGATAATAGAGTGATAATGAGATATAGAAATCCTTATAAATATTATATTTATCACAGCTATTTTGTTTTATAATTATATCTATATACCTTGGCTCCTAGCATGTGACGGCTAAATTGGGAGATTAAGTAATTTATATTTACAATTTTTCTCTAAACTAATCTAGCTTATTTATAAATTGTTATTTATAATCTAAGGATGATCAACATTTCAAAAAGATTAGGTAACATAAGCCATTAATTTATCTAACTTTCCTCATCTCTCCATGAACTGATCTTTTATATGAGATAGCATTATCCTTTTTTTTTTTGGCCAGCTCTCAAATTAATATTATCAATCCACACACACAACATATTTATGAATAAATCCATTTTATTTTATTCTTTAATTTTTAATAATTCTGTTACTTGTTGATTATGCTGTCCATGTCAATTTATCTTTAAGGGTGTGTTCGGATTAGCTTTTGAAGAATAGCTTTTAGAGAAAAAGTGGAGAATAGCTTCTGAAAAATAGATTTTGAGCAGAATAATATATTATAAAAAAAAAGTGATTTTGATAAAATGAGAGTGTTTGGGTATTATGATAAGAATAACTTTTTTTCATGGTGTGTGGCTCACATAATTAAAAAGGACCAATGAGAGAGAGAGAATGAGGCCCACAAAAAAAAAAAAACAGATTTTCCCAAAACCATGGTTTGGAAAAATATGAAGGTGTTTGGATGTTTTTTTTGATAAAACCAAGGTTTTGTTTGAAAAGTGCTTTTTCTGTTGGCATCCGAACACACTGTAAATCATTAACTTTTTTTTGCTACGTAGGGTATTTATCAGAGCGAGCTCGTTAACTTTTATTTTTGTTACGCAGGGTATTTATCGGAGTGAGCCCGATGAATAATCCTTCAGGTACTATCAGGCCCAAGATGGGATTAACCCTCCCAAATGGATTTTCTCCATACATGCCACCCAAAGGATTGAATCCACGACTAGAGTGCTTAAGAGAACACAAGCCCCTTACCACTTAAACTAAGCAGGGTTGGTTTTAAATCATTAGCTTTGATATTGCATAGAAAATCTTCAATCTATTTAAGATTTTAAAAATTATATACAAAAGATTGTATGAATTATCCAGATCGTCCAACTCTGCCGCGCACCCAAAAGCAAGGATCTAGATTCATCCAATCTCATCCGCCCGCCAATCCATCCAATTCCCCCGGATATCAAACGCAAGATTATTAGTAATTTTATCTTTTTTATTTTTTGTATTTATATTGACTCTGTGGCCTATAAAAAACGACCACCCCAGGCCCCAACCCTCAAGGCTTAAACCACAACCCATTCGCTCAAATCTCTCTGCATCTCTCTCAGCGTCTGACCTGACTCGTCTCTCGCCCTAGACACACCGATCTTTCTCGTCGGCGTTTATACTGTCCAACTCGTAGTTGATCTTGTTTCTCGTTGCACAAATACCATCTTCGAACGGTAATTTGGCTCCCATTTTGCGAGGGCATCTTTGATTCCGAGATTTTGATGGATTTTGTTTTCTGATTGCCTCTAAGTACACGAGGCTTCGAGCTTTCATCCCTCTTATTTTCTTCTAGTTTCTTTTCGCTTCCACTTCTAGTGTCAATTGATCGCTTTATGTGGGGGTATTTGACGCTGTGTGAGATGGATCTTTTTATTTCCTGGATGAACTAAAAATTTTCGTACATTTAACATCTACGTTAAGAAACCTAGCTGTTTCGGGAGCACGATCCATTGAATTTGCTCTTTCTGGTCTCTTTTCTAATTATCGATTTCATATAAAAGATTCACAAATATATGTTTTTAGCCCTGGTTTCCCTAGTTTGTAAAGGTTTAAATTGCTAAGAGAAAAACGAATAGTTAGTAGTGTGATATCTTGACAGTTAATAGGATTAGAAAAATTTAAGATTCGTATCATGTTTATGTTAAAATCATTTATATTTGATGTACGGCTTCAAGATTTATGTAACTTACAAATTAGATGTGTGTTTTACTCGAGATTCAAGTCCCATATCCTGCTCACCCGACTCAATTTGTGTCAAGTTTACAAAATAACAAAACTCATTGAAGGGGATTATTCTGTGTCTTTCTCACAGACTCTATCTCCCAATAGATAGATGGCAAAGAAACATGAATTCTTGTCCAAAGCTTGCAGTAAATTTTGTGGTTTTGTCTCAATGTCAACGGAGGGACTGGTTTAGGGAAATTTAAGGCTAGATTCATTCCTCTAAAAGATGACAAGGAATGAAGACGTGGAAGAAAATAGATGCGTTTTTTTGACAGATGACAGGGAAGATGGCAGAGCATATGACAATTGGCATGTCAATTTTGAAACTGTTACCAGTTGAGTCTCTTTTAAAGTTTAAACCTACCCAGACCAGTCTCTAGTTGACCCAGCCTGAGCCTATATTGAGTTCTTTTCATACCCATTCTAAAATTAAATTAGTTTTATCATTGGATAATTAAATAAGCGGAAAATGATGATAACTACCACCTTAGAAAGGCAGTTTATTTTGCAAAATATGCATGTTAGAAACAATGTTACTAAAATAAAGCAAGCAAACTAATGATAGGAAAAAAATGAACTGTCATATAATTCCTACCTCTAATTCAAGCTAAGGGGTTGTGAGGATTTATGACCACACATTGCATTGATATTTTATTGGGAGCACATCTCATTAGGAAAGATTATCGTTCTTTTAAGGCTTTGTTCACTGTATGGCGGGCCATGCTTTACACTTGTCTACTAGTAGTGTAACAACGTTAATTTTTTAATTAAATCTATCAGTTTAACTAAATATGTTTTGGTTCCTGTTATTACAACAACACTGATGTTAATTTTAGTAAAAAAAGGTAATCAGCACATATTAGTCTGAAATATTGTTGCTTGTTGATAGGCTTCCTGTTTTTGGTCTATTGCTTGAAGCAGATATAATATCTCATATAGGAATGGCTGAACAAGGAATGGAAGGGAGCCAACCAGTAGATCTAAAGAAGCACCCTTCTGGAATTGTGCCTACCCTTCAGTGAGTAGCCGTTGTTTTTATATGTTTCCACTTTGCTGTGCTGTCTGATGGATTGCACGGGACAAACATACGTTTTGATAAGTTGTGTGGTTTTTGTAACTTCACTGACGATTCATGTGATCATGTTCACTGAATCCTCTCGGTTCTTTCAACCTCCAATTCTTAATCTATTTATGCCCAAATTTGATGTCATTAGCAGTTCTTTAATAAAATGTTTGGTTAACTCTGTGCTCTCTTATTTTCCTGAGAGTCCCAGAATTAATGATAATAAATAGTGATACAAGGCTTTCAGGATTAGGCTCTACTCCCATAAATGTGAGACCAATCTGACAAATACAAAAAAGAAAAAAAAGAAAAAACTGGCTAGCTATTAGACATAAAGTAATTACAGAGATAATATATCTTCATACCTGTAACACCAGTAACAGGAGTGCTGGGGGAAAAAATATTAACTCAGTGACAGAACACATCTTAATGATGTGACCCTGATTTCATTCATATGTGGTGCATCATGTGATACCTAACAACAGGATCTTTCAACTTGAATGTTAAAAAAGGAAAAATGAAGGGTTGCTGAATGGTGAATGCAGTCTATAATATTTTATGCATATGCTGATAAAATTAGTAAGTTTTCTGTTTGGTTCTTTCTTGACGTGATGTTATTATTACCATGCCTTATCAAGCTGTCCATAGCTCAAAAAAAGCAATTTCAAGCATGAAGCGGGATTTAGATTACCCTGCTGGACTCTTGTTTCACTTGGATATCTCCGTGTATGGTCTTTTAAGATGGATTCAAAACATATGCTCAAATTTTTTTTTTTGGTGAAAATTCTAAAATTATATGAGAAGAGTTGTTTTAATATACAATGGAACATTATGATAATATATCCATTCTCTACTTCCAGGAATATTGTTTCAACAGTCAATTTGGACTGTAAGTTGAACCTTAAAGACATTGCCCTTCATGCACGAAATGCAGAGTATAATCCAAAGGTAAGTACTGCAAGTTGGCAAAATTGAGCTGTGCAAATTATTTTGGTTTTCTTCAAAGTAAATTATGGGTTGTTTCTCTTAAACTGCAGTACTTCATCTGATCCAAAGATGCTTGGTTTATCTAAGTTGTTATATTAAAATCACCATCAATATCAATTAGTTCTCTTTATTTATTTGTTGTCTGAAACAGTATACATGCTGTCCTAGGTATATCTGCTCATGTTTTTGTGATGTGATCCTTTGCAGCGTTTTGCAGCTGTGATCATGAGGATCAGGGATCCTAAAACCACTGCTCTCATCTTTGCATCTGGCAAGATGGTATTGTCCTTTCTAGCAATTGGTACAATTTGTTTTTTTATAAGATTGTGTTGTTATTGTTGTTTTTAACATGTGATTTACATGAAAATTGTAGTGGAACTTTTGTTTGTAACTGTATTGTGCTGGTGTTGATTTCATTTGTTATAAACAAGTACCTGAATTTGATCAGGGGATGCGCTTCTATTGTGCATGAATTATTTTGATGCTTTCAGAGTGTTCTCATAAGTCTCGCCTTTTCTGTTGGTAGCTGTTGACTCTTGAGTGTGCATATTTCTTATGCCATCTAAATTTGAATGGTATGATTAGGTTTGTACAGGTGCTAAAAGTGAGCAACAGTCTAAATTGGCAGCAAGAAAGGTATATCTTGTTCTTCACTATTCTCATTTATCATATATACATTAGGGTGCTTTTCAAGTGGAGGCCTAGTAGGTTGGGAATCCTTGCCCTTCATGGTAGCTTGGTTTTGACTTGTCAGCTTATTCTTGCCATATTTGAATTAGAAGAAGCTCCTTGATGTATTGAGAAGGTTTTTTTTAAAAAAAAAAAAATTACTGAAGGCAAGCATCACGCTTGATAATTACAGATCATCCCGCCCTTCTTGAGGCTGAAGGATATTTTCCCTATCCATACTAAGCTGTTCAACACAAAACACTAGTGGATTCACAAGAGTTACAAAATCAAGGCTTATATCATAAGCCCTCCTAGCTAATAAATTGGCATATCATGTGCTTTTCCTATAAGAATGATTAATCTCTAAGTCCCAATCCAAAAACATAAGGGACCTAAGCTCCAACAGAAGATCTCCCAATGGATGATCAGAACCCCCATCCATTAACAACAGTTGCAAGGCATTAAGCGAATCTGTATTAAGTTTAATTTTAGTTAAATGGTTGAATGTACTGATCTGTGACCATAACCTTTTCTTTTGATTATTTTTTAAACAATTATTTGGTAACGGGTACCATCAGGTCAAATTCAAGTATCATATAAGCCCAATTGGGTGCAACTTTTTAAAATGCAAAATTTTTCTTTGAAGTTTGAACTTTTATCTTTTTGATCATGAAACACATGCAACTCTTTTCAACCCAAAATTTTCTCAATTGGGATTTGGGAGTCATGTTTTCTTTCGAGTGGCAGTACTTTCTAAATTGTCTTCTCCCCCCACTTTCAGTATGCTCGCATCATCCAAAAGCTTGGTTTCCCCGCCACATTTAAGGTACCATTTAAACTTTCTCTTTATTGTTCTTCATTGAACTATTTTCCTGCCGTTATTAAAAGAAAGAGAAAGTGCCACTCACTGTTGTCATTATGTGCCATATAAGTGATTTTTGTTGTTGTTTTGGATCATGCTTTAGGATTTTAAGATTCAGAACATTGTTGGCTCTTGTGATGTCAAGTTCCCCATACGGCTCGAGGGTCTTGCATATTCTCATGGTGCTTTCTCAAGTGTAAGTCCTGAAATGAACTTGTGCGCCTTCTAAAAAGTGTCATCTTCAGTTCTGTCTTTATATGGATAGTGTTGATTTTCTGGTGTCATTGTAAGTTCACCAATCTTCCTTTTTCCGTGGTGGTTAGTATGAACCAGAGCTGTTTCCTGGTCTCATTTATAGAATGAAGCAGCCTAAGATAGTGCTTCTCATATTTGTATCGGGCAAAATAGTCCTAACAGGAGCTAAGGTAACATTTGAGGCATTCTCGTATTGTTCCCTATTTGCCTTTTCCTTGTTTTTGGAATTGACTTTGTCTTATTTCTATCTCTGTAGGTGAGGGATGAAATTTACACTGCCTTTGAGAACATCTATCCTGTGCTCACTGAGTACCGGAAAAACCAGCAATGGTATGGACACGACTCTATCCTGTAACAAAGTCATGAAATTATAAATAATTGATATTGTTGTTGCAATGCGTATAATTTGTTGTAGCTGATTTTCTTGTCCTTTTTGATGGGATGTATATAATGTCTGTTGTATATCATTTACCTGTGTTTTTACCCCTCCTTCATGTACCTTAACAAAGTGGCTAATTTGTTGATGCATTTCAGAACGAGCCAGCATGTAGGATTTTGGAAGCTTTCTATTCTTGTTAATTGTTTATATTGTGGTGCGTTTGGGACAAGGCGTCTACTTGTCATTAATGAGGTAATCTCTTACTCCTATTAATTACTACTGCTGCTATTATCGCAATCTTATACTTCGTGTTGATTGTTAGTTGTGTCATTTTGATCCCTGTAGTGTTCCCAATATGCTAAACCGTTGTGATGGAGCAGCCCCTCTTATCATCAATGGGGATCTTTTGGAGGGAGCATTAAGAAATTAACGATACTTCCTAACCTGTTGAGATGTTTCTACTAGATTGGTCGCAAAAACTGATGGCAAAAATTATATCACGTTTTAATGGGACTTGCTGAAAAAGTTTTTGAAAGATTGGAAGAGAAGTGAGAGATACTCTGGGAGCAAACAGGATTAGAGGCGTCTCAGGGGGGATGGAGGGTTTCATTGATTAGATGTATTGTTGCCACTGGTTAAAAAAATTCCTGGATAGACCCATGAAAAAACATTGCCTCATGTACATGTTGCAGTATATAATTTCTTTCTCCAAGTATGATCTACTTTTAACCTCGAAGGGCATTTTTTTTAACATCGAATCATATATATATATATATATAGAGAGAGAGAGAGAGAGAGCTGTTCTGTTTAGACAGGCTGTGAATTTATCGAGCCTGTTTATGTTTATTTGAGACGATCTTTTATAGATTCATATTCATTCTCTTCATCTTTAATACAAGATTTGTTTTTTCCAAAAAATAGATCAATGATGCATTTATGATTAATTTAGTTGAAGTTAGAAACTTCTGATATTTAACGTCTCTTTAACCTCGTGATATTTGATATTTCAAGTTATAAAACATTGGTATCTTCATTTTAAAATTTTATTTTCCCTTATTTTGTACGAAAACATTTATTTAATTTTTAATTCACATATTCTATGGTAAAATATTTTCTTAAACATGCCAATTATTTAAAAATTTACTTAATTATTTAATTTAGCAAACATTAATTAATATATAAGGGGATTAATTCCTCACAATGAGAATTGAAGTTGAGTTCTATTAGGAGGCGTGGCTTTATCACATTATATCCACTGGAGGTTAGAACGTACAAACTCATCAAAAAGACGATTGAAGTGAGGAGGTCGATGATAATGAGCTACAAGCCTACAAGGCCCTGACTCTCCAAATAAGATTGCCTTTTTGTTCCCAACCAAATAAGATTGCTTTTAGCAAAAGTATTTAATTTAAACCATTTAAGTAGCCATAATTTTTTTGATATTATTATGGGTTTCTGGTTGACCCACGCAACATAAGTGTTTCTTCTGTAATTCTAACTCAAATTTTAAAGGAATCTAGCGGAACCTTATATTACTAGACTAATTCTATGTTAGTATTTAAATAGTCATGTTAGCCTAATAGTTTATAAACACATGTTGGCTGAAAAAATTGTTTATATAAAGCAACACTCCTCATCACTCTTGGAAGTAGTTGCTACTATATTCCATTACTTCAACAAATAAACGTTTTTTTTTAACAATAAGTACCTAGCTTATATATATATATATATATTGTTACAATACCTAGCTTTTATTTTTGTTTCCTTGGACAAGGTGATCATTTATCTCTTCCCCACAACCGCACGTAAGATTTTTCTCCACATCAACCGTCATGGGACACACTTGCACAGTTAAAAGACATTACTTAATACATCCATGTAACAAGCGTGTTACAGACACCCAAAAAAAACGAAGTTAGGGCAACAAGGATAAATTGAGGTTCTCTAAAGTCGTTCAGATACTTACATAATTACTTCTTTGTTATCAATGAGCTGCATTCTGATATCAACTGTTCAAGTTTAATTAGTCAGTGCTCATATTATTATATTTTTATTGTAGAGGTGAACTACCCACATACACAAGCATACGACCCTGTGGCAGAATAATATATGATATCCCAAATTAGGTTATTGTTCACTGAGACTTGATTTTTCACAGCACAGTAGATACCTTTTCATTTTTTCTCAGTATGGAACAACAATGGATTCGATAAGTTCTTGAAGTGGAGCAAGCTCCTTCTTGTCAATTAGACCAAATTCCTGCACAAAATAAGAAACTTTTTTTATATCAACATTTCAACAAAATTGGACCATTGATGAAACCCTGTAGCAATCACTAAACAGCAAATGAAGATAAATTCATACTGAATAATAAAAAAAAGTTTCTGATAGTCCTAAAAAATCAAGGACATAGTGACAGTGGAGTTAACCTCAAATCCTCAATTCTAAGAAGGACAAATAGAAAAGAAAAGGATACTTGAGCGCATCACATAAATATTCAGTGAAAAAAATGAGACTTACACATGTGAAGAGTATAAAATGCTTGAAGCATGTGTTAAGGTGCGCCTCTTCTTTGAGGCTCACAATTTTCTGAAAGTGTGAATGATATATGTGAGCGTACACACGGAACAATCGCTTGAATATAGTCTTCACAACATCAATGAAGTTGGGGGGAAATGGTGTGCCTACAAAATTTGACTTTTTTCAACACGGAGGTGAAGATTACAAGAGTCTACTATCTAAGGGAAGTAAATAGATATAAAACTTAACCAATCTTCTGTGGGAATATGGATTCATCATCAAGCTGACCCTCAATCCAAGTCCATTAGATATTCTACATATTTTGGGGCCGAAACCTCAATAGGTTTCTTAATTTGTACACCATCTGCCCATCTATACTCATACCTGAAAGTTTTCAGACAAAAGGATAAACTGAGAGTTACATGAAACGTAAATGTAAATGCAGTGTTTTGAACTACTTCCAGTAAGACCACTTCATAGTCAAAAAGTCACTGTTAAATCTTCTTGAGCACCAGAACCATGAAATATATCAACCATCACCTTTGAACCCACTCTGAACATAATACTCCTTCTGTGTGCAAAACTAATCATATCTGTATGATAGCTCACCTTTCCTAATTATTTTAAAAAACCCAAATTTTCTTGAGGTTTAATTATTTTCCCTTGTCTGAACTATGAAAACCAATAGTTAACAAGAATCTCCAGCCTAAAAGGTTTAGCTGGGCTAAATATATGTACTTGCATGATATTGCAGAAAAATAATGCCAGTAAAAGGATATGAACACGACATAATCAAGGAAAATCAAGGCTTTAGCATCACAGTGCAGAATCCATCCTTTTATCCCCCCAAATAGAGTATTTACAATATAGGCAAGAAATGCAAAAATAACCAAGATATCACCAAGACACCAACTAGTGATCGATTTCATACATCCATATCCTCAATTATCATGAAATTTCTCATAATAATATGACATTGCGTGAGAAAATCTTAATGAGAAGTTGATGATAACAATTAAGCAAAGAAACTTAGAGTCAAACTCTTCATGAGATGCTTATTTAGTTTTTAACAACTTATGGTAAAATTATATCAACTGAACAACACAATCATTTTATTTAAAATCCATTTTTACAGTCAACCGTGCCACCTACTAACTCATGTAACAGGAAGGGGAATAAAGAATTGAGGGAAATGACTATTCAGTTAACTGCATTTTTATAAGCATGACATACTTGGGTCCAGCAGACATTGTCCGGCAATTCTCAGGTGTACAAAACTCTGCAAGGGTGCCATAAAGCAGATTCACCTGGTTGAAGAAATCTACAGCTGCATTATGGACCAGGGGAAAAAACACAGATTATTGCATATTGAAATTGAACAGGAACATGATAAAGATAAGTTTGGGGAAAACTGCAGAATGAGAGGCAAGAAAAAATTATAATAATGGCCTACTGTCAACAGAGCAAAAAAAAGATAAAAAGATAAAAAAAGGAATGAGAGAATAAGAGTTACCATTGACAGCAAGCCACTCATTTAAATCCTCCCCAGGAGGTAGCTTTACTGCTTCCCTCAGATTTCCACTCCCTAATGTGGCATCAATGTGCTCTCTAAGCTGTGCTCCCTGCAAAACAACAAACAAATAGTTGACATCATGATTACATTTAAACCATAATACTGCATTTTCAAAATAAACCCAGTTATAGTATTTCTGCAGGGCCATCATAATAAATTAAAATATCTTGCTTATGCAAAGTATATCTCTTTTCAAATCTGAACAGACTCAAATAGTCCACAATCATGTATTCACGATTTTATACTTGCTCTTTTTATTTTTAATTCTTATATACCATATCCAATTAAATATCCAATCAAAGAGATCCACAAAGTATGCTTCAATAGAAGGAACCAACCTTACTCCCTGAAGGTGCACTCTTCTTTGGGCGAAATGTTCTTTGGTTTCTAATGCAGAAAAAATTGTCAAGGAAAAAAAAATCCATATAAGGATGGAAGATAAACGATTCAAACTAAGCTTTTATTGATATTCAATAAAACTTTACATCAGTGACAGATGTACCAGGGTCATGCAGAGTTGCACACAAACCAATACTTAATTACATACACATGGACAGTAGTATTTTTGTAACATGAGTGCATGCCTTTGAAAGGCTAGTCAACTCAGATTTCTAACAATTTACAAATGATTTTGTTGCAAGTACGTATCCCATATATAAAAGTACAGCCAGTGACTAGCATTCTCTACGTTCTATGTTCTAATGAAAACTTTATTACGTTTGATCATTCGAAGAAAATTTCATATTAAGTGTTGCTGAACCTCAGGATACATTCCAATTAATAAAGGTAATTTTTCTTTCTAAGTTTCGAAGAAACTGAAAGCAAATTAGCAAATACGACGTACAAACTATCAGATAATTGAAATCAATTGAATCCACAATAACTCAAAAACATCCTGACGATATGAAAGTCTTCATATAGAACGGAAAACGAAATCGATCACATCACAGAGAGCATCTTTCTTAAGAGGATTCATTAAATGCAGAATCAAAACGCTAAGTTGGCGTAGATCACACGCGAATGAAAAATCATAGTTGTTCAAAGCATAAATTTTCTTAAAACAATAAATCTGAAAGATTTTTAGCTCACCTGCCTATCCCGAAGAGGCTCATTGCTCGGGTGGGGAGGGTAGCGAGCGAGAGAGAGTGCTCGTTGGCTTCTGCTACCGGGAAGCTTGCAAACCGAAGTTGCCAACTTTTTTTATTTTTTGATTATATTGTGTATTTACAAAATAATCCATGAAGACACCTCTATTTGTTGCTGTAGCCCCTGGATTTTATTATTTTCTAAAAAAACCCAGCGATTGCTGACTTGGTGGGAATGGGATGAAGGAGGTTCAATTTCAACGGACCTAAATTGGCCGCCGGCCTGCCCAATCAGATATTTTTTTCCTCAAGCAATATTAATTAATCATTTAATCTCTTATGAAATTAACAACCGATTGTTTTATTTTACAAATTGTTCATAATATGAATAAGTGAAATTGTTGATAACTAAATAAGCTTCAGCTGTATAGTAAACTAAATACTTGAATCTGCCCTAAAACTTGTACAGGACTTGTTTATAATGGCAAGTGGAGCATTCAAAAACATACTCCTACATGATAGGAATTTTTTCTTGACTTATATAAATGTATTAATAATAATGCTTCAAACAAATACTACATGCTTTTTTGGGAAAATTTCAGTCAACCCCCAAATTTTCTGAAACTTTGCTGCATCTCATGGTCAAAAAATGAAATTAATTTTTGTGAGTGAAAAGTCAATGACACCCTTCTTTTATTTATTTAGAAGAGCATTTATAAGATAGATAAGGGTATTTATAAGATAAATAAAGGGATTTGAAATAACATAGGGAATTAAAAATATTTTCGCCATCTACAGGATAAATATAGAAATTTATAAGACAAATAAAGGGATTCAAAAAATCTAGAGAGTTAAAAACATTTTGACCATTTACAAGATAAATATGAAAATTTACAAGACAAATATGAATATTTACAAGATAAATAAATATACTTACAAACAAATAAATGGATTCAAAAAAATCTAGGGATTTAAAAACATTTTGGTTATTTACAAAATAAATATGAAAATTCATAAGATAAATATAAATATTTATAAAATAAATAAGACAATTTACAAGAAAACTAAAATAAAGGCATCGTTGTTTTTTTATCCATAAAAATTAATTTCATTTTAACCATAGGGTATAATAAAGTTTCAGAAAATTTTAAGGGATGGATGAAATTAATTTGCTACATGGGGAAAAATTGAAAATTTCTCTACTTTTTATTGTTTTTCAGGCTAAAGGGGAGTTTGAGATAGTTTATTTTTAGGCAATAATTGCTTATTACGTAAGTTGAGATAAAATTACTCTTACATATTTATCTCATATACTATAAATTATGATTTATAAACATTTATAAGTTAAATATAAGGGTTAAGGTGCAAAAATACACATGTGATTGTCCTCGAAGTGCACCCAACACCAAATGCTTTTTTTAGGTGCAACAGTGACTATGTGGTTACAAAATAGGTGCAAAAATACCCTTTGACCGTTAGTTTGACTTTTTGACCTTGAAAGTGATGACGTGTACGATGACATGGATGCTAAAGTGACATTTTGGAAAAAAAATTTACTGACTGGTAAAGCTTTGCAATTAATATTACCCACATTTCACTATTTTAGAACCACCTTCGCTAAAGTAGAATCAAATCTGAGTGCAGAGTGCTTAACTTAGTCAGCAAAACTGTTGCCCTAAAAAACATATTGATTGCTCAATTTTTTCCCAACCCTAGATTCCCAATATTATTAAATTAAAATCATTATAATACATATATTATATTACTGATTTTGATTAAATTATATGATTTATTAGGAAAATTTGATTTTCAGCAATTTTTTTTTTCAGAATGTCACTCCAGCGTCCATGTCATCATACATGTCATCACTTTCAGGATAAAAAAGTCAAACTAACGGTCAAACAATCAAACTAACGGTCAAAGGGTATTTTTGCACCGATTTTATAACCACATAGTCACTGTTGCACCTAAAAAAAGCATTTGGTGTTGAGTGCACTTCGAGGACAATCACATATATATTTTTGCACCTTAACCCTAAATATAAACTATCCCAAAGCAATACTAAAACTTAGCCCATAAAGAAAATGGACATTTTAAATGGTTTTAACTTTAACCTATTAGCCTGGAGACAGCGGTTCAAGTAGGGCGGCTTACAGTAAATCTTCCTAACAACTACCGTATTTTATAAAAAATATATTTAAAAATTTAATTTTTATTCTAAATATAAATATAAAATTAAATTTTATATTTATTAATTTTTTTTCCTAATTTTTTCCTTTTTGATAGTCTTTTAATAATAATTAAGGAGGAGGGGAAATTTAGAAACATGACTAAGGTATTTTAGAAAATACATATTATATTAAATTAATTAACTAACTTCTTTAATTCAATTAAATTAAATAAATATGTTTTATATTAAGAATTAGAGAAAGTAATTAACTAATACATTCCTATTAAACTCCATTTGCTGTAAATTTGTTGAATGTGTCTGCCATATTACTAGTGCCAATCCATCAAAGTATTCTTTAGTTAACTAATAAACTGTTAGTTAAATGTGTAAGCGGCCTTTCTCCTAAAAAAGGAGAATAAAAGTTGGAATATCTGAAAATGCATTTTTTAAGAGAGGAGAAAAAACTCTTTATACTCTAAATTTTGGAAGAAAATACCTTTAATTAAATAAAAAAAAGCTTTCTTCAATCCGAGGCTTTTTTGGGTTCACCTTATGATAGTCCCTCCTATTCTTGATAATATGAGATACATTTAAAGAGTTGATCTTAATACTAAATATAAAACAAATTTTTCATATTTGTCAATCTTTTTCTAATTTATATGGGTTCTCTCAACAATAATCAAAGAGGAGGTAGAATGATAAAATTAAGAAAAATAATAAAAGTGTTTTAAAAAATATAAGTCATATTAATCACCTAAAATAACTAATATATTCCTTATTTAATCTAATTAAATTATATAGATATGTTTTATATTAAGGATAAGAGTAAATAATACTATCATCCTTTGTTACCCAAAGCGTGTAAAGAATAGTGCTTAATGAAATAGGCTTATGTTGTGATGCTCATAACGTGATTTTTACAGTACCTAGATCCAGATTAATTCAGACCTATTGAGTTTCATGTGACATAGAGGCTAGCCTAGAATTCTGAATGTGCCCGTCCAAAAAAAAAACAACTCAATTATTTGATAGAGATTCATAAAGAAGATTGAGTGTGCGTTTGACAAGTATCCAAACTATGGTTTCAAATCATGGTTTGCGTAACCCGAGACAAAACTTCTCTCACATACTTACCTCGTAAGTCATAAAAGCTATTAAAAAAGGCTAATCCAAACACACACTAACTACGCAAATATTAATTCACTAGAGATTCTGCCAAGGGATTCAACATGATCAATAGAGATCAGAGAGCACTTTAGGAAGGATTGAAACATTAATGTTGACGTTTTTGGTATTTTTTTTCCTGACGCAAATGTGCAAAATATCTTGTGAGAATGTGAGATCAATATCTCATTTGAAATAAAAATTAAAATCCGGTTCGCCGTGGAAAGAACCGACTTACGGTGCGGTGAGTGTCTCTTGTAGGGGGAAAGGACAAATAAAAATACAAGAACGAGAGAGAGAGAAAGGAAGGAAACAAGCGAGAGAAAAAGATCTCACTCTCACGTCTCTCTCTCAGGTCCTTCTTGTTCGGCTACCTTCATCTCTTCCAATCAACCATGGCAGCGCTGCTTCTGGCTCTCTTCCACTCCGAGGTAACCGCCTCTCTCCTCTCTCTCTCTTTGTGAAACTCCTTTCTCTAATTCTTGTTTTTAATTTTTTGGCTGGTTTCTTCGTTGAATCATACTCTTATTATGTGCTCAAACTTGAAAGCAGTAAGCATAACGACGTACTACACGAAGAACAAGGAGATCGAAATGAACTCTCCAACGATGTGGACGGCGGTCCAACCACCGTTCACGGTGGCGCAGTGGCAGGAGCTTGAACACCAAGCTCTCATCTTCAAGTACCTCAAGGCTGGACTGGCCGTTCCCATCGACCTCCTCATTCCCATTCGCAAGAGCCTTGAATTGATGCCGCCGAAGCTTGTTCATCACCCGTCTTGTAAGCCTTCAAACACCTAATCTGAAGTGTGGTGTTGCATCTGAAATCACTGGCTTATATGTATTACACACCATAAGCTCGATCTTAGAAGTATCTTGTTTGATTCCTTCGTTTTTTTTATTTTTTGGGATTCAGTGGGTTATTGCTCTTATTACGGGAAGAAGATCGACCCAGAGCCGGGGAGGTGTCGAAGGACGGATGGGAAAAAGTGGAGATGCTCAAGGGATGCGCATCCGGACTCCAAATACTGTGAACGGCACATGATACGCCGTCGTTACCGTTCAAGAAAGCCTGTGGAATCGCAACAAGCTGCTTCTCAGTCTTCGTCCAATTTGGCATCGGACGTTGCTGCTGCTGGGGGCAGAAGTGGCTCTGGAAGCTTCCAGAGCTTGCCCTTGCACGGAAATGGTGCTCGTGAGGGTTTGAACCTTGAAAATAACGCACCACAGTTTCAGATACAGTCTCTTCCTAGTGAGATTAGCAAGAAAGATTACAGGTATTTTCCATTTGTTCTTTTGCTTCTTCTAATAGTTGAATTTATTATGTCTGAAGTACTTCTGATTGCGGTTAGTGGTTTTGCATACAAAACTACCTTTTTTGATATATGTGTTATATGATTGATGGAGTGGCTAAAATACTAAGTTACCTAACATGTAAATATTTATGATGTTTGGGAGGAAGAATTCGGAGAATTTTGTTGAGTTGCGTGTTTTACAGCTTGGTTTGTCTAGTTGATAATACGCATTTGAATGAGCTAGAATCTTAGCAATTTTTATCTAGCCCCTTTTCAAATTTTGCCATGTGACCTGGAGTTCATGGATTCAAATCCTGAAAACAGCCTCTCGAATTGTGAAAGTAAGCTATCCTGTTTTAGATTCTTTTTTTTTTTTTTGCCTGCCTGTCTTAGATTCTACCTAGTGGGAGCCTTGTGCAGTGGACCGCCCTTTTCAGATTTTGCCGTTAGGTTTATAACCTTAAAATACAAGTTTCATCCTTACCTTCCTTCGAAGTAGTGTATTTGAATGAAAGCTCGCCATGTTTTGGGAATAGTGCATCTGGCTTGATTCTTGAGCTTGACTGTTTATGGTGCTCACACTGAGTCCAAAAGTGATCATTGGGGGCTGACCTTTCCCAGAACAGACTTGTGGTAAACTGTACTATCCTATCTGTGAACAACTGATTGAAGTTTTTCTCATATGAATCTGATATCATAATTTGTTGTTCTAGGGTTTTTAATTCAAAAGATATAGTAGATGTGCTTTTGTTATTTGATCAACACACTGGAGAAAATACCCGAGGATTCTACCTTTTCAAAGGGTAAAAAGGAATGCAGTGTCAGGGGATGGCTTTGATAAATCAAAGTCTTAAAGGATGATTGTGTATTCATAAACTAAATAGCAGTAGGTCTTGTGTTAATTTTTGATACAGTGGAAGCAAAACTCTGGATGTGAGTGGATTATTATATATTTTCCACAATACATATTAACGGTGATGAGATACTGTTTTAAGCGATTTCAAAGCGTAACAACTCTTATCCAGAAACTCAGTTCACACCTTTGAGCTTCCTTTCTATTAAAATTGGGAGATATTGTTGAAGGTTATTGTAAACATGGCTATTCTTTTGATTTATCTGATATGGTTTTAAATTTTTTGACCATCAGTGAGCTACCTTTTTTAATTAAAGCAGGACATATTGACACATTGAAAAATAGAATATATTGAAAGTCCTTAAGCCTGTCTCCTTAAGCCTGTCATAATTCCTCATCTGTGTAAATAGAAGCCTGTGTCTCTGCTTTGTGGATGTTTGAGAAATGCATCCAGTGTTGGTGGCAAAAGCTTTTTGGTTTTAAATTTAGAAAAGATTGAATGTGAAGGGGAACACAGTGGGTAGAGATGAAATTGGCAATTTGGACTAAACCATGTTTCCTATTTTTTGGCAACTTAAATATCTGATGTATGGAAGATATAAATCTTATGTTTCTGCCATAGAAGGAGTATTTAGTATGCCATTGGGATGCAATAGTGATGTAGTTTTGAGTTAAGGAGTTTCATAGAAGATATAACTATTTTGTATTATACTGTTTTCTTATCTTGTTTAACTTGGGAGGAAGATAGAGCATATTTATGTTAACTGAAGACTCCACAGGTTCGGACTGAATTCTGAGGTGGACGAGCACAACTTCTTACAGAAAGGATTGGGAAGCACGAGCTATCTCAGTTTTGACTCTACCTCAGACACCATGTGGCCTCATGTCTCACGAGTTCCATCGGACATTGTCTCAGAATCAAGAAATAGTTCTACCATTGTTAGCAGCTGCTTCCAGTTGGGGACTGTTCGGGATACTGAGCCGCCGAATTTAAATGCTGCGAGATCAAAGCAACATTTCTATGGCGATCAGCTTAGTTTGGCTGGTTGTTTGAAACAGGAATATCATCAGTCCCCGCAGACGACTTTTTCAACCGACTGGCTCTGGAAGAACTCAAGCTCCCCTTCTGTTGAGTATAGATCCAATAAAGACTCTAGCTGTAATCCTGATAGTATGAATCCCTTTCAGTGACTGACTGGAGGGAAATGTAAGAGAGAGGAAGAAATAGGTGAGTCACATTCTCATCTTTTTCTTCTCACTTTTCCTTGGTAACCGGAAGGGGTTCGGGTGGATGCCGATGTTGATTTTGGTGGTGGATGTATGCTTGTCCTGTGCTGTATTAACTTTCCCTGAAGCAAACCTTTGAAATCACCCCCCTCTTTCCCTTCCCTTACCAAAGGAAATCTATATAAATAAATAGAATTCCTCAGGTGGTGATATGTTATTATAATGGTTCATCATGCAGATACTCGGGGGGAATTAAGGTTTAATTTCTGAGCACCATATTTGTGGTTATCATTGTTGCACATGTATTTCAAGAATTTTACTTTAACTAAACTATATTTAAACTTAGAATATGTGGTTGTGCTTTTTGCTTTTTCCTGTATTCTGTCATTGGTAGCTCGTATGACTCTTTAATACAATTCTATTCTGATTCGATCAAACGTGGGTTGCTCCCTGTTCGAACAGTTGTGTTAACCACAATCTCTCAAGGCTTGTAATGTCGTACAAATGTTGATATTCTTCAGACAGCAAAACCTTTTGGACAGTTAATCACTGTGCTAAAGATTGAATTGGGCGTTCCATTTTTCAGACGGTGATGCTTGTCCAATTTTTGTGTAACGTCGTCTTCTTTGGACAGTTACCGTTGCGTGAGATTTTCATAGTTTTTTTTTAGGAAAATCTGTAAAAAGTTTGTGTCTTGAAATTTTATTAGTCGGAAGGAACTGATGTGTGATTTTGTACATAGAAAGCAACAATACTTGAATTTAAATCCTTTCTAAAGAGAGATTTTTTTCACCGATTTTTCCTTTTTTTTGTTTGGATGAAAATAATATTTCCATGGATTATGTGGAAAAGGAAAAGAAGCTAAGAATGAAAAATGCATAAAATTTTCAAATATATTTATGGACTTTTTTTTTTCTTTTCTATTTTTGTAAACTGAATTTCGTCTAATCAGTATAAATGAGCAATAAATGGTGGTTGTTGGTAAATTAATGTGTTGGTTTAAAGTGTTATTTCAAGGCGGCTTCATAAATACAGATGGAATCTGGTCAAGGCCTGCCCGCCAAGATGGCCAGCTAGTGATCGAATTTAAGTGGTTTCCTCGGGGCTCCTGCTGCCTGTTGTACCTTACTACCTTTAGCTTTATCAAGGAACAAGAAAAATTTTAAAATCATTTAGAATTTGAAATATTACCTCCAGTTTTTAATATAAAAATCGGTTGATTTTTTTTTTTGGAAAAATTAAGGAAACTATTTAAATTATTTTAAAATATTTATATTTGTAATTCTTCTTCAAACTAATTAATTTGATTTATAAATCGATACCACTCTGGTATTATTTATAAGTCTATTTTGATAAAAAACTTTGGTCTTTATTATAAGTCTAGTAGTTTAAGTGTAATAAATGCGATTTTTAGAATTGTGAACCTATTAATTGTAATAAACAGAAAAGAATTATTTACGTTGACTCTTAAAACCAATCATAAATGAGGATAAAATCCAAAATTTAACTCATAATTAATGAGTTAATTAACTCTCTTTGATATATGAGAGTTAGTTAATTAAGACTTATAAATAGGATCAGAGTGATATATGATACAATGATGGACAACATATTATATGATTATGTAATTTATTTAGTTTCTTTAATCTTTTTCAAAAGAAAAAAAAAAGCCAAGTAGATATTAAATTAAAGATAAGAGGAGCATTATATTTCCTGTTAACAATATTTAGTTACCACTCTGATTCTATTTATAAGTCCCTTTTAATTAATTATGGGGTAAATTTCTAACTATGCCTTTATTTATGAATAGGTACTTTTCAACTTTTTCTTCTCTATCTCTCTTTAAATTATTTCTTCACTGGTACAATAAATAGGAGAAAAATTGTCATAATCTCATTTACCACACTAAAACTGGACTAATAAATAAGATCAAATTTTTTGATAAAAAAGAACCTATAAATAGGACTAGAGTGGTATGGGTGAATACGCTAGTGCGACCATCAGCAAATAAATAATCTTCGCTCATTTAGTATTATATAAAAGGTTGGCAAAAATACTCATGAAATTTTACCAAAATATCCTCAGCATCATGTGATTTTTAAAAGTGTAAAAATACTCATTGTGTTGGGTGCATATGTCGGGTGCATATGTCCTCCACTTTTGTAATGTTGGACCCAATCGGGGAAGAGGAGGAGGACGACTTTGTCGTTGTTGGGGGTGATGAGATCAAATGCATGGTAGAGAGCAAATGATAGAGAAAGCTACTAATTCATCCTCAGGTTGCCTTTTTCATTTTGAAACTTCTGTTTTTTTTTTTCGTTTTTTTTAAATTACCAGGTGTTTCAGTTTATCAATTGCGACACCATTGAGACTTGAGAATCATACCTATGATAGCAAGTGATTTTTACGAGGAAGACTGCATGAACTTACCTGGACTTTCAGTTTATCAATTGCGACACCATTGAGGATCATCAAGATCAGGAAGTTTTTGATGTTTTGATCTAATTGATCGGACTTGGAGATGGTTCTGAAAATGAATTGGAACAGAGGAATTTTTTTTTTATTTGGGGGCATTTTGGTACTTTCAAATCATAATAAACAGAGGTTAGCCTCTTCTACAGTCCTGACATTGACATTTTTGCTCCAATTTTATATGCTTATAGGTACTTTTACATATCTGAAAAGTATATAATGTTGGGTGTATTTTGAATAAAAGTTCATAGATATTTTTACATCTTGTAGTGCCCGAAATTTGGAAAACATGGAATTGCCATCAAAGTTTTGAAAAAGGATAATTTTGGAAACATTTTTTAAAAATGAAACTAGTCTACAAAAATCATTTAGGGTTCGAAAGTCGACTATGTATGGGGAAAGTGTTAGGTACCCCACAACACCCATTCATAAGAATGGTTATCCCAAGTTAATTATTCAAAAATATTATGGCCTTTAATCTTATGATAATTACCCAAATAAAAAAAAATATTTACAAAAATAAATGAAATGAAAATTAAAGAAGAAGAAAAAAGGAACATTTATTTACAAAAAGAAAATAAGGAAAAATATATTTATTTATAAAGTTGGACTTGACTTAAGATGAAAACCTAGGATCTACGTATCTTTAAAGGGATCAAAGCCAAAAAAAAAAGAATATTTGCAAAAATAAATGAAATGAAAATTAAAGAAGAAGAAAAAAGGAACGTTTATTTATAAAAAGAAAATAAGAAAATATATATATTTATTTACAAAGTTGGACTTGACCTATGATGAAAATCTAAGACCTATGTACCCTTTAGAGGGAGCAAAGTCCACGTAGATCGGGGGTAGAAATGCGTGTCACTTTGTTTGTGTCTTTTAAGGGAAAAATTCCTTTAATTTATTGGGAAAAATGATTTTTTATTTGGTTTATGTTTTTTATTTATCAAAGCAATTTTTTTATTTTTCCATGAAAGAGAGCTTTTTCATTTTATTTTCATTTATAAAAATATGTTAAATTTTTTTTTCTTTTTTTTGAAAGAGAACCTAAGAAAGGGATCAAGAGAAAAAAAAGGGGAAAAAACACAAGTTAAAAGAATGGAGAGTTAAAGATGAGGACACTTTTCGTACTTTTTATCCTTACAAACCGTACACACAAGAAAACAATACTCCCTCCGGTCCTAATTATAGGATAACATTTGGAAGTTGATCTTGATTCTAATTATAGGATAAAATTTTAATTTTTGTCAATTTGTTCCCAAAATACCCCCATTGCTTTAGATAATGGTTGGATTGCCTCATGGTAGACTCATGTAATATTCCTAAATCACCCCTATTAAATAAGGGCATTTTTGGAAAATCAATAAAATTAACTAATTTAACTACTATCCTTAATTTCTCCAAAGTTAGTTAAATATGTCTTATAATTAGGACCGGAGGGAGTATATTATTAGAATCTCCATGCCCAGAATATGAAAGAGATCATACCATTCATCCTCACACTTATTAGGCATCTGCTTCTTCATATTGAGCAGCCCCAACATATATAAAAAGCTATGGTAATTTACGCACACATGAGGCAAGCATAAAGACGAGAGTGAGATCATGAAAGCAAGGTGAGCCAAAACGTGGAGCAGTACAATAAATAAAACAACTAATATATTTATCATGCACTGCAAACATTCAATAGTCATTAAAATGCAAGTAAGACACCTCAAGAAGTACTCATGGCCCACAATCATAACCTTAGTCAACAATAAATTATTTTAGAAAATGGACGTTGCTAGGTCAAAAAAAAGATGGAGAAAGAAACAAAATAATATAAGTAAGGAGTAACAAGGTAATATACTTGTGGAGATTTATCCAATATTTTAATAAGAATGCCTCCATCTCTATGTAGAGATGTTCATTGGCTTGATAAAGATCTCCTTCAAAACAAAGTTGAAATGGCTCTCTTCATAACTATCTTTTCTCATGAGAATTATGTATGAACAATGAAATTAGAAAATAAAATTAACTCTCTATCTTGTCTCCCTTTTTCTCCTAAAAATTTTGTGTGTTTTGTTTCAACCCTTGCTCCCCTATTTATAGTCTCAAGGTAGGGTTTTCTTTATAAATGCTCTTTCTTTTTTTTCTTTTGAATTTTCATTTTTGATTTTTTTTTTGTATTTTATGTTAAAAACTACCTAACTTGACCCAATTACCATCAATGGAGTTTTTTTTTATTTTCTTTTTTTTTTAATTTTTTTTATATTTTCTATTAATAAAACTTCCTAGCTTGACTTAATCACCATTAGTGGAGATTTTTTCGTTTTTAATTTTTTTTATTATTCTCCCCACAAGTAATTTCCTAATTTAAACCTATCAACATAAATGATTTTTTTTTAAAATTTTTTATTTTTCGTCTTTTTTTATTTTTTCCCTTTTAATGATGATTGTCAATTTGGACACCGATCATCATCAATAAGAAAATTTTCTTATTTTTGTTTTTTATTATTTTTTTCAATGATGGTTGCCAATTTGAACACCAACCATCATCAATTATTTTTTGTATTTTTGAGTGAGGCTGGACAAAATAGGGTGTTCACACACCTTAACCCTTAAAAAAATCATGAAAATCCAATAGAAAAGATTTCCACTTGAATGATTATCATCTGTGTTTTCTTCCAAGAATTTTCATTTTTTATATCCAAAATGAGATCATCGACGTTCATGATAAACCCTGAAGTCAACTCCAAAATGAGTCAAGACAAGAACATCAACCAAAGGAATTTATCGATGTTTTACACGAAATAAAGATTTCTTTTATTCTAAAATAGCATCTACTCGGGTTTTGAGTAATTGAGTATATAATTCGCTGGTTCCAATAATGTACATTTTTAAAAAAAGTAAGGGTTTTTTCAACTCAAGTTCAGACATCACTCTGGCAGCAAAATTTCTTATGAAATATGTACCCAGTTCTGTTTTTTTTTTTTGGCTTGGAAACATATATAGAGAATCATCTTTCGACAAATATAATACATTCTCGAATTTCTCCCCCAACAGGAGGGTGGAGACATAGAGATATGGTGATTTAGCTCAAGAACTGAACCAACAAGGATCTTCTGGTCCTATCAGTACAAGATCCATGGCTGTCCCAATATGTAAACCTCCAGTGGGAAAGCTACCTCATAATTTTGTATAGCTATTCATCTGTTCCTGCAAATTAGACGATGCAAATGTTTCAGTTTTGTTTACAACTACAACTGTTGAACTTTTTGCATGAAGAAAAGGGGCATAAAATAGAGAAAAGAGATGGAGGAAAGATCAGAGCACGTAGGGTAGCATCCAGTTTTCATTATGATATGTCTGAGACTACAATCAGAAATAAATAGGGAAAAGTGTCGGAACAAATCAGTATATGATCCCACTAAATCAACAACTGAAAAACAAATTAAGTGATATGATGATACAAGGGGTACCCCAAAATAAAGGAGAAAAATAATAAACCAGATCAAGAAACATTACTTTAGAATTAACTGCGAAGGAATATGGAATACTTCTTATGACAACTAACACTCAGTCCTCATGGAGGGTAGATGCTGATTTTTTCAAGCTTACTATTCAAATATTCAAACTTCACCCCAGACCTTAAACCCTAAACCATAATGTTTTTATAATAATGTTCCGGTCTAGTTTCACCTATTTAGTCCTATCATTATAAGAAGGAATGTTGTCAGTGTTGATGACAGCCATAGTGTTGGATATAGCTTTCATAGGTTTTTGATATGTATTCTAAGTTCTCTGAGAAGGCCACAAGTCTTTACAAATATTATGAGATTGGGTTGTACATTCAACTTCAGCACTATTTTTCATAACAACAAACTATTTCTTGCTTCTCCATAAAAGATTATCCCCTACATAGGTATAGTGCCCAATTGTAGATCTTGTCTCTTGTAGAGCCAACTGAATAATTTGTATACCCATCAACAAGTCTCCCATTTCCTAAGGAATATATAACTTAGATATCGTCTTGAGAAGACAGAATTCTGTGCTCAGCTTTCAAATGTTCTTCAATAAGTCTATTCATTTTTTGGCTAATAACACTAACAGGAAAGCGAATGTCAGTTCTAATATGGAATACATTATGAGATTCCCAGCTAGCATTGAATATCTCTTAGTATCAACAAGAGGACTACCCTTCTAGAAACACAGCTTGTAGGTAGTTCCTATTGCGTTTCTCCTAGCTTACCTCCGAGTCACCAATCAGAAAGGCATTGTGTACATCAAATTGGAGCAATGGCCATTCATGGTTAGCATCTAAAGGAAGAACTTTGATGACAATGACATCCTTTGAGTTAAGGGAACTCTTTAATATGGCCTCATAGTGGTTTATGTTACATGTTTCAATTTGTGTTGTACTTTATAGTGAAAATCTACTTACAACCTATTGCCAGTGAATAACTTAGCAACACGATTGGGGTCCTTTGCCAGTTTACTAGTTTAAAACAGATTGCAAGTTAGCTAACGAACCAACAAAGTACTCCCTCCGGTCCTAATTATAAGACAAAGTTGACTTTTTTGGAAAAATTAAGGAAGCCAATTAAATCACTTTAGAATATTTATTTTTATATTTTTTTCTTCAAACTAATTAATTTGACTAATAAACTGATATATAATTTAAGGATACTAAAAATATAAATACTCTAAAGTGATTAAATTGGCTTCCTTAATTTCTCCAAAAAAGTCAACTTTGTCTTATAATTAGGACCGGAGGGAGTATTTCTGAAAATTAAAGTTTCTGACAATTGCGCTGTACCCTTAACCAGACACTTTGGAAGGTGATCCCTATTCCCTAAGCCAGTTTTACAGTCAAACCATATTACATCAAGTAAAAATTTCAAGGAAAGAGGAGTTACTAGTCATATGGTCAGAGGCGGCAAAATTAACACCCCAGTGTTTTTATGGACTTTGGTGTATAAGACAGTGATGAGTTACCTGTGTCTGATCAACGAGAACATTTCCAGATGTTTGCTAGAGTTGGTTCTCAGTCATTCTGTGCAACATCCCAAATTGTTCCTTGCAGGAGTATTTATTAAGGCTAAGGCTTTTCTTCAAATGTCATCATATATACACATTCCTCAATCTTGGTTTACCCTTCATGTTTGCTGGTCTCCCATGAAGTTTCCCGTATACTTTTTTTGTGTGACAATGTGCACACCATGGACTTACAGAATTTTTCAATTTGTAGCCATTAGAATGAGCACCTTTTGCTACCAAGGTTGATGATTCAAGGACATCACAAGCAGTGTAAGTATTGTGAGTGAGTTTATTTCTACTTTCTTCCCTTTTAACTTCAAAAAATGCCTCTTCAAGAGTAGGTAATGGATCCAGACTCAGGATGTGATTTCTAATTTTCTCAAAGATTGGGTTGAGGCCAATCAGGAATTTATTCACTCTCTTTTCTTCTTTGAGTGCATTGAAATACCGGGCATCAGTTTCGCAGTACCATTGACGAATCTCGTAAAGATCCAACAGTTGCCAATGCCTTACAAGGACATTATAATATTGGGTTACATCCAGGTTGCCTTGCCTGAAATCATGGAGAAAACATTCAATGTCAAATAGAATTGCTTTCTTTTTTACTGGAGAATAGGATGTCTTTTCTCCTGTCCACACGTCATGAGCAATCTTGTACAGCAAGAAATTCTTCACAGTATCTATGGTCATTGAATTGATCAACCAAGATTGCAACAAGCTGTTTTCAGCCTCCCAGGTATCATGTTTGGGATCATCAACACTAGACAGAGTAGCAGATCTAGTAAGCTTATATGCCTTGCCTCGATCACGAGCAGACATCAATCTTGATAACCGCTGGAGGTAGCTATGGCCGTTTATGCAGTATGGTGTGATAAGAACCAGAGATGGTTTTTTGGATGCTGGAGGGGGCTCTTGGCAGAAGGGGCGCTGCATGGTCGTGGGGCTCTGACTATCAAGACCTTCAACAATCGAGCAATAACCAAATTGAATCAAGGTCGGATCAGAATTTTCTCTCATACCTTGTAGAAAAAGAGAAAGAAAAAAGTAGAGATGGAAGAAAGATCAGACCAGAACACTAGCACCGCATCTGGTTCTTACTCTAATTATGACATAATCTGAGAATACAATGGGAAATAAATTGGGAAAAGAATCGAAACAAAATAAGTCTCTCGTCCCACTAAATCAGCAACTGATAAAATTACCAGATAAAAATATAAAGGCTGGATCTTTAATAAAATTTTATCCTCAAGCATATGCCTAAAATACATAATCTAATCATGTGGGGTGGAATCATCTCCTTTCTTTTTTGAAAATCATACCTTTTTTGGGGATGAAGGGGATCTTGTATGTAATATAAACTTGATCTTCTTTACATTATCAAACCATAAATTCAACATTTACATGAAAGGAAGATTTTCGTTTAAGGGATTATTTGGAAGGATTGGCATTGATGTAATTTTACGTAAAGCTAGCAAATGGATGAATGAATATCGTACCAAAGAGAAAATATTGGACTAAAACAAAATTATTTATGTTCAACGGAAATGCTATAAGCTCAACTGCTCAACAATAGAACCTTTGAAAAGAAAAGGAAAGGGAAACAAAACAAGATGAATCAGACAAGTAAAACTTGTCAATTAATCAATACAAAACAAAAAAATAGTTGTCAATGATACCTCTGTGAGAGCTGAACAACTGAGTATTCAATACTCGAACACTTTCACAAGCAGACGTAGCAAGCACTAGGTGGCTATTTTTCGTCTCAAAAAAATCAGTGCCCTTGACCGATAAATGCTGTTGCTCAAAGCTAGAGAATCTCTCACTTGATTCTCTTTGCAGTTCAGAAATATGAGGTGCAATTCCCGGCCAGCCATTGCCTGCAAAATGTTTTTTTGAAAGAAGACTGCTCAACCCTACCAACTTCAATGCAGCATCTCTTGTTGCCATAGTAGCTGGATTCCAAAAAACATGTCCAAGGGTTAAGACTAGGAACATTAAATAGGGAGAATGACAACTAAGGACTATTAAATTTGTAGTGTAAAGACACTTAGGAATTGCATAGCACATTATCATTATTGTTCTGGTAGTATTATTAGAAGTCAGGAATTATACAAGATGCTTGTGATTCATAGTTTGGTAGTCTAGTGTCTAAGATGCTTGTTATCACCAAAGATATTAAAAGACACAAGATTGAACTGTTTTCGGTGATATTTTAAACTTCGCAAAAGCCAATATACCAGGAAATATAAGATAACAGTAAACCATACAAGTTCTGTGTACATTTTGCAAAATAAAGGTTTTTATGATTGTAGAAGCTTAAAAAAAATTGGAACAATTTTTATGAGTTAAGTGGTTTAAGAATATAAAGGCTTTACCATTATAAGGAACTTGGAAGAGAAAGTTGACTGGAAGGCCAACACCAAGGCCAGCCAGAGTGAATCCAACACTAAATCCAATGCCACAACCAGCTCCAACATAGCCAATGGCTTCAGAGCCAAAACCAGGACCCCAACCAATACCACAGCCTATGCCCACGCCCATCCCCCAAAAGGTTCCATAAGTTGGATGCACTCGGTTCCATCTTTTATACCTTTCCTCCAACCCTTCCATAATCCTACGGAATTTGGGACCTGTAAATAGAGATAATTGAGAAACCGTATCATAATAACTAAAGAGCAAAATTTATCTGTATATTCTAGATCTTTAACTAAGGACTTGATATATCAATTAACACTCAGATCAACCAAGGAAAGAAAACTTGCAGTTTTTTATTCTGATATTGCAACTACAGATTCCCCTCACTTATTTTCTTTCAGCCAACTTCATTAGTTTCCAAGGAACGTATAACAAATTGTTCTACTCAAAGCACATGATAAAACTTAACCAGTCCAGCTTCGTTCTCCTTCTTTGACGTTCAACAGTTCAACTGGAAAAATAAAACTACCCAAAACACTACTGCTGAAGAATATGAAATGACAAAAACCATGAAGAATCCTAATACTTTTTCTTGCTGCATCAGAAAGCTTGAAGATCGGAAGAACAAAAGCAAAGATATATCGAGGTTTTACACCGGCGACAATGACACAATTAGAAGACAGAGCAACTTGATGACGGTAAAGAAGGAGGACAGGTGAGAATGAAGCTAAAGCCATAATCATAACGATCGCATTGCCATTTACCATAAAATTCTGCTTTGAAATGAAATCACTTCAACGAGTTTTTCATTCGCAAAGAGCAGATAAAGCTTCGAAGTGAATTTCTTGGCCTCTTGCTTTTTGTGCTTCGTAAAGAGACGATCGTAGCCACCAATGCATTTGAAATGTATATTTCCCCGCACATCGCCATCTACACGACCCGGGCGACCATTGCAAATTTGTGCTTCCAACCAAGAAATTACGCTTCATTTAAATACCCACACCTTTTTTTCAGAGTACGTAACATAAACATATATAATTTTAGTGTAATATTGACTTAACGTTAATAAAAAAAATTAATAAGCAGTTTGTTACCTCGAAACCCTTGAGTAAATAAAAAATAATAATAAGCATTAAAAGATAGCAACAGGTGAAAATGCAATTTTTATTTTGAATTTTTGTTTTTGGCAAACTGTCATATAATATGGTCCTCACGATTTTGTGGCTAGGATTCTCTCAATTGTGAAACAATATCAGACATGAGTCATCTGCCCTGGCATTTTCTGGAGAAAAAGTGATTACTTGATTACAAGTAATTATTATATAAATTTCATTCCATTTTAGATACTGTTACATTTTTTTAAAAAAAAAACTTAGAGAGTGTCCTCATGTTACATTATACTTGAGACTAATTGTGGGGATAGTGTTAATATTTATCATATGTCCAACCACAAACATGCAAACGAGAAAATGGATAAATTTCTTGTTTGCCAAACTGCCCCAACTGTCAAACTATGTCCTATATTTAGGATCAGAGAAAGTATTTCTGATCTTTTTACAAGGTAGTTTAATTTTTTTTTCCAGAAAAATTAAAAAATTTCTTAATTATAAAATATATTATATATTTATATATCAGTTTAATATGGAGTGAAACGATACATTTAAATATTTTAATATAATATTAAATATCTTAATTTCTAAAATAAAAAAAACGGGTGATTAGTAGAAACTAATGTTATCTGACTCGGACGGGACTGGCCGAACTGGCCCCAAAACCGGCGACTCGGGCACTAAACCGGTCCGGTTTGGTGACCCGGTTTGGGTTAAATTTTTTTATTTTTTTTAAAATCTTTTTTTTAATTTTTTTTTTAGAATTTTATACTATAAGCCTAAAATATTCTATTTCTCATCAGCTTGATCCCGGTTTAACTCTGATTTAACCCACTGACCCATAACCAGTACCCGACCGATTCACTCCTCAGTACTGAGAAACTGCCTGTCACCTGTGTAATGTCAAAAAAACATATTATGGCAAAAACAATATATATATATATATATATAAAGACGTCGTCGTTTCGAGGTCTGGAGTACTGAGATGCATTTTAGGAGGGAATCAAAACCTTATCCTTTTCGCAATCTCTGCGAACTTCATCTCCATGACTCCATCATTGTGCGTTGAGTAGAGCATTTCAAAACAGCTTCTTCTCTCATGTCTTCTCTTTCCTTCATCTTCGCCTAACAGCACCTTCCAGACAAGCCTATGGCCGCATCTGCATCTGCATCAACTTTTTCCAATCCACACTTGCTTCACAAGGTTTCCGCTTCAGACGTAGTAATTTTTAACTTTCATTTCCGATTTTATTTCAATCGCTCAATTCTGTCCGTGATTCTCTCCAGGAAGTTATCAATCAATACGAAATCAATGTGAAGCCGCGATTCCCGTTTCAAAAGCCAGAATCATCTCGATTCTCACGCCTTACACCAATATGCGCTACCTTGAGGAGCCCGAAAGGATTCGGACCTTCGCCGAAGAAGAGCGAGAAAAAGAACAAGATGAAAAGAGGCTCCGACGACGACGGCGACGACGACGTTGAAGAGGAAGAAGAATTGGCGAGAGAGCAAGGTGTGATACCTGAAGTAGTGACGAACAGGATGATAAGCAGGATGGGATTCTCAGTGGGGATTCCTCTGGCAATAGGGTTAATGTTCTTCCCATTCTTCTATTACCTCAAGGTTGGTTTGAAGATTGATGTGCCTACTTGGGTGCCCTTCATTGTGTCCTTCTTCTTCTTTGGGTCTGCACTGTTGGGAGTGAGCTATGGGATTGTGTCCTCCAGCTGGGACCCACTTAGGGAAGGCTCACTTTTGGGCTGGAATGAGGCCCAAAAGAATTGGCCCGTCTTTTGGCAATCCATTTGGGGTGGTGGAGCATCCAATAGTAAGAAAAAGTAGCCTTGTTCTTATCTTTCCCTCATGAGCCTGCTTTCTTTCGCTTTTGTTTATGTTTGATTGATGTAATCTACTTCTAGGAAGAAGTCTAGTTTACCATTATTTCAATTCCATTTCATGATTATTAGGGATTTGTAAATTGGAAATATAGTGGGAAAAAAGGTTAATTCATGAAAAGAGGCACTGCTTTTGCTCAATGATAATTTTGAAGACATGATCAAGTCAAACAGAAGGAATTTGATTGCGTGTAAACAAATAAGATCAAGAATTCAAACATTATTGATGAAAAATATTACGTTGCAATGATAACAAACTATTGGTTAAAGTGATAAACGACTCCACTCTTTAAAGGAGAAGAACATAAATTTAAACCCTAAGAAACATACTTATTGAGAGAGACGAAAACCTTTTACGTTTCAGATCTTAAAAGATGAAACCTTGACCAAATTAAAAAAAAAATCACATTGCAATGAATATCCTCAACTAAACCCAACAATACCCAAAACCCATAATCTAACACCGGATGCCAAACAATTGTGTTGTTTAAGAAAAAACAAGTATCAAAATTTTCAAAACAAAAATAGAAAATGAGACAAAATATGTCTAAATTGGCCAAGACAATGACTGATTCATGATTTTTTTTTTTAATGAGTCAAATGGTTTGATGTACTTAGTTATCATAATCATGATTAAAATAATATTGATATGAAAACAAGTTGCTTTAGGGAATGGAGGATTGGGAGTATGCCAGTATGGTTATGAGAACACGTGCAAATTTTATACCTAAAGTTGACGGAATGATGTTGTGGATAGGTAGGTGTTCACTGTTCAATGTCGCTGTCCTCCACCTTTAAAAGTGGATATGTATATATCTATATATATATATATATATGACCCCAGATAAAGGATCAAAATGAAAATTTAACAATCAGGATTTTTTAGAGATGCCTGACATAAATAAGTTTTAGAGGAAGCAACAATAACAATAATCAATTAAAAGGGTGTAAATTTAACAAAACAGTTAATATTTTTCAAACACTATTAGGGGTTTTTCTCTCTTATAATTTAATGTCGTTTAGTTAAATTTAACTGTTTCGTTGAATTTATATTATTTTAAATTGTTTATTATTATTTTTTCTCCTTCTAAAATTTATTTGTGTCAGACGTCCCTAAAAAAACTTAATTGTTAAAATTGCACATTAACCCCAAATAAATTATGAGCATCTTAGTACATCCCTTTGCAAATCAGCCAATTTGTTTTAAGCTTCCAATACCACCCAACTCTGTTCCTTTTCTTTAAAGCCTTATTCAGTACATTCACGGTTTAAATCTTGCCCCTACAAAGAGAATCCCCAGTATTAACCCCTAAATCCTCTTTTATCACACATCATCTTATTTTTTCCATTTTCCATTTAAGAACAAAACGCATCATCAAAATTAAAGGAACAAAAAGATATAATTAAAAAATGGAAAATCTTGGATTCACGGATTTACCTGAGATCATAGGATTGAATGCCCCATCTCTACATGGTTGAAACTAAATTTAAATGAGATGAAGTGTGATAAAAGAGGATTTAGGGGTTAATACTTTTAATGATTAGGGTGTTCCCTTAAGGTTAAGCAAATCCACCCAACTTTGCCCTTGCTTTGGGTTACACTATTGGAGGGACCACACACATAAGGCCTAGACATAAGGACAATAACAAAACGCCAATATTTTTGTTTAAATTCCCGACGATCACCTGACCCAACATACTCAATAAGCACCAATTTAAAATCAATATATGTAGAGAGTAAATTCCACATCCATTAGTTTTGTTTCAAACTAGATTGACATCGAGATACTGCATATACATCACATGCTTCTTCTTTTTTATTTTGCCAGTATATATACATCGCATCCTAACATGTAGCAACTAGCAACTAGCAAATTAGTGTGTTCTTGGAAAAAAACAAATTAGTTCGTGCTATGTGGGTTATTTCCTTGAAAGAGGGAGCTTACAAGGGTGAAGAGACTTTTCAACTCCAACAACTAGTTTTTAAGATATGGTTCTCCTAAAAATTAAATGTATATTTGGACTTATGGACTAGTTTTTGGAAAATAGTTCTTACGATTTACAAATTAAATATGTAAGAAAAGTTTTGTTTCCGCTTGAGGAACAAAACTTCTGAACCTATAGTTTTGTTGTTTTCCAAACATATTATGCCCATCACATTAGTGTTTTGATTGAAAGCCCGATTTTGAAGCCTCACAAATGTTGTATGATTAGTGAGTGTTTGGCAATTACCCAAACCTAGGTTTGTGTAAACCGAGACAAAACTCCTCTCATATACTTATCTCGTAAAATCGTAAAAGCTATTCTCAAAAAATAATCCAAACACACACTAATAAGTCAAAGGATTTTCATTCTATAGCTAGTATATTGGGATTGTGCTCTCCCTTTATGTTTAGCTTCATCACATTAACGCCATGAGTCTTACATAAATATGGTGTAGTTTATAAGTTAAGGGATTATACCTTTTGGCGACTAATATTTTAGGATTGGATTCTCCCTTTGAGTTTATGTTCATCACATCATCCAAGTACAGAGAGATGGGACAAGATTAAAAAGGTACATGTTTTTTTTACAGGTTTAAAAATCTCAGTTTCAAATCCATAAAAGACATAAGAGTTATTTAATTCTCTCAATAATTAATAACAAATAGGGGATATAGGTTAAATGGTAAAATATTTAAGAAAAAAGATAAAAAAATATCACTTAAACTTTAAAACCTCAAATAAATTAGTTCATATTAAAATGAGTTTTCAATTGTTATACTTTTTTAGGCAACATATTTAATTTAGGATTTAGAAGCCTAAATAGTATTTTCTTATATATTTTCCCGAACATCTAATTGATGAGACTAATTCGGGGGGGGGGGGGGGACATTTGAATATGAAATATAAATATTTAATAAACATGACTCAATTCTTAGCAAAGTTATGGAACCCGGATCGGACCGGCCCAGAAACCGGTGAATCGGCCGGTGAACCGATCCGATCCGGTCCGGGTTCAAATTTTAAAAAAAATAAAATTATATATTTTTTTATAATTTCATATTGTAAGCCTACAATTTTTTATTTTTTTACCGTTTTGGTCTTGATCTTGCTCCAACCTGATCCACTGATTCTTAACCCAGTATCTTGACCGATTCAATAACTGATTTAAGTTCAAATACCTTGGTTGTTGGGGACAAGACTAAGGTTTGCTGAAAGCAGACTTATGAAGCAAGATGTACGGACGGCTAGGTTTTCAAAACTTAGAACGGAGTGTTTGGACAATGCATCCCACTTATGTCTCTTCTTTTCACATTGGGGATTGGAATGGCATGAGCGTGCGCTATGCAGTAGGAGTAGTATTGCATTTTTGTTGTTATTATTAAAACTGAGACAGAGCCATGAGAAAAGCAGAAGCCAAAGTACTCAATCGAAACCAAGCCCTAAGAAAAGCATTGGAAATAGAGAAAGAAGGGAAAAGAAAAGACTTGAGGTAGGTCTGAGGATTAAAACTCTCAGAGATCTAGATGCTTTGCTTTGCCTTGTCTGAATGACAAAACATTTATTATCACTTTTCAAACTCATTATTATACTATATATAATGTTTCACAACTTGTATTTTTTTTTTGTTGGCTTGAAAAGTATAAAATCAATAAAGGGAAAAAAATAGGTTGATAGCCAACCATCATGCTTTCATAGAGATTTTCAGCTTCACTCTTTACATAATATCAATTTATGGTATAAAATTAAAGATAAGACTACATTGTTTTTTGGCCCAAAAAAAAGAAGAAAAGACTACATTGTTTTTATTGATTGTTATCTATTTTTCAAAAGTTTTGTGGATATATAACTTTAAAAAATTCATCTTTTTCATACAGATACATAACATCAAAATTAGTTTATAGTTTGCGGACATAGACTCAAAGATATTGATCATAATAAAAAAAAGATAATCCCTCCTGTATATAATATAAAACATTTCAACTATATCACGGAAAACAAAAAAATAATAGTTAAATCATTTAATATGTCTTAAAATATAAATTTTTTTCACTTTTAGCCTTCCTGAGAAATATGTATAATTGCATTGGAAATGTTATTTTAGAAAGAAAGTGGGGTATAATAATTGGACAAAGTTGAAAAATGAGTATTAATCAAAGGAGTAAAACAAAAAAAAGAGCATTAATTAAATTAGAGGTGACTTATATTGTAGATCATGCTTTCCTTTTAGAAGTGTCTTGTATTGTAGACCAGATGGAGTATCAAATATTACTCCTTTCATTCCCTATTATCAGAAACGTTTAATCAAATCTCACGGTTCGAAGTAGCGATTAAGAACAATAAGTGTGTCAAAATTGTAACCTGTTTTTTTGAGTGAAAAGCTGGATTCCATTAATAATTCCAAAAAACAAATACGAATATAAAGAGATCTAAACAACAATCCCTCACTAACTATCGCCTCCTGATAAGAAGATGGTGGGTGATTAAGGGTATAAAGGTTTCCTACTATGCTATAAGCTAATTTAGCTAAATGACCCACTAAGGTTTTATACTCCTTAGGGATATAACTAATCAAAATCTGCTAGTTTTTTGATAACCATAGTCTGGCTTCATCTATAATGTCCTAAAGGGATGTGATTGATTAAAACTCCTAGTCAAAAAGTTAATGGCTATGTGATTGATTACAACTCCTAGTCAAAAAGTTAATGGCTATGTGATTGATTACAACTCCTAGTCAAAAAGTTAATGGCTTCAATACAACCAGATAGAACCTCAACATTTGGATATCCATTATTCCAACATATCCATAGCCCTTGCATAATCGCAATGATCTCTGCTATTGTTGGGGGTACTATTGTAAGTTTACACATATACCCACATATCCATCTTCCATCATCTCCATGAATAACTCCACCGCAGCCACTTTGCCCTGAGTCAAGAACTGAAGCATCCACCTTTAGAGTGATAAAACCTTGACATTATTCCTGTCTTACTTGTCTTGTACATATTTAGTGGGAGTAAAATTGACACTTTGAAAAAAGATCTTTATCCCAGCTTGCCTCAAATAAGCTAGAATGTGCATTAGCAATCCCAATGTCAATCTCCTCCCCAAATAATTTCCTGCAATGTGCCACCCAAATGTCCCAGCAAAGATATTCAAACAAAGTGGCCCATGGTATTTTCCTGATGAAATCCCTGCCTGCTTCTTGTGTAAGATTCCAGTATAGCTACTGCGTACCCTGGAGAGATGTGAATTTTTGCCACAAGGTCAAAGTGACTACAGAAATCCATCTTTCTCTAGCATTGCTATGGTCCCTTAGAAGGTGCATAGAATCCTCCTCCTAAGCACATCCAAAGGGGCATATAGCAAACTCCTCAATACCTCTCTAAAATCTCAACTGTGTCGTATGTGTTCGACCATGTGCAAAGATCCACATGAAAGACTTGATCTTCTCTGGAACCACCCATCTCCACAACTTTTTCCATATTAAATCTCCCTCTTGGTGTGTACCTGTAAAAAGAAAATGGTATGCAGGATTTACAGAAAAATGGCTATCAGATGAAAGCTTCCAATAGTGTTTATCCTCTCTTCTTTGATTACAAGATGGATGTGCACACACGACCTAATCCACTATTTACAACAGGAACCTCCAATTCAATTTCTCTCTATCCCACTCTCCCCAAGGATCTACATAATCTCGAACTTTTCTCATTCTTGTCAGCAAAAGCTTCAAAGCTTGGGATAAGGTCAATAAGGGGCCTATTAATTTCTGACCAATTATCGAACCAGAAAGATGCTGATTCGCCATTTCCAACTTTGATACCCACTCCTCTTTGGAATTTATCCCACACAACACAAATTCCTTTCCATGTAAAAGACGCCCCTTTCTTCTTTTGGATCTCCGATCTGAAATTATCACCACAATTATACTAATTCCGTAGCACTTGAACCCATAAGGCCTCCCGCTTACTCAATAGGTTCCAACAGAGCTTCGTTGGGAATGCTTCATTCGGTTTCCTTAAATCCTTTATTCCTAATCCACCCTCCTTTCTCTCTTTGGTTATCTACTCTCATGCATCTAAGTGCAGTTTCCTCCCATTAACACCATCTCCCCATAAGAAATTTCCACTCTTCCTTTCCATATCTTTTATCAATCCCTTTGGTAGGAGCATTGTCTACATGCAATATGATGGTAGAGCTGTAAGAACAGCTTTGATTAATGTAGTTCTCCCTGCTATATTCAAACAACCTCGTTTCCAACTCGCTAACTTTTTCTAGGCTCTTTCTAATATAGGGGCAAAAGTGACTGAGGATGCTCTCTTATGGATCAAGGCTATGCTCAAATATTTACCGAAGTCTCCCGTAGAGCCAACTCCCATGATTTGGCTACCCCTTTTTTTTAATTGAAACGTTAGAAAGACAAACATTATTTGGAGGAGAAAATGATAGATATTCTAGAACATCTTTGTTTGGCCGTACAATGCAATTTTATCAAAAAAAATATATAACATTCAGAAACTTTCGGTTCTGCATGTCAATAACAGATAAATATTTAAGCTGTCACGAACTCAGGATTAAGTTGTATCACTATTAATTCTGTCAAAATTCTATTGATGCAGAGATTCTGTTGAAATATATCCTGGAGGATCAAAATAAATCGAATAATTAATGTAAAAATTTATTTTTAAAAAAAAAGTTTAAATTATTTAATATAATAATGTAAGAGAAGTTCTTATAAAGAAATACTAGTTTTATTGTGCCTCCGTTAGAAGCATTCTTTGCTTTAAGAGAGGTTAGCCCCAAGGAATAAAGGGAAGAAGCTGACAAAACATTTGAGGATTAAAGTTAAAGCACGATGATTCACACACTTCCCCAAAAAAACCACATTTTTTCGGGCCACATTTAAAAGAAAAATAACGGATTTTGGACAATAATGATATTGTGAATTTATAATACGATGAAATGACAATTTAAACTTGATTTACAAACATTTGATCGGTCTTCATGTCTTGTCCTAATCAGACCGAGTGAAATGAACATTTGAGTTGGGATTTTAGGATTTAACAACATATACAGCCCGATTTTATAATAAAAAAAAGAAAAAAAATCTCATTTAAATACTATTTAAAATAACAAAATTCACAAAAGTCCTTTATAATATCTAAAAGACAGAAAATGGATGTGGAATGTATCAGAGATATTAAAGTTTAATGCTAAAGACCAAAATGCCCTTCAACTCTTTTACTCACACACTCACGCAGGACGACTCCAGACCGCAAGAAGGCTCGGGGTTCTCTCCTAGAAGGGTCGCATTGGGTGGTAGAAGGCTCATCGTCGTCCCCAAATCGAGAAGCGTGGGTGCCGGGTCGAAGCCGTCGCAACGTCATACATTCACTGGTGGGGGAGTATTTCATGTTGATCAAGCTCAATGTCTTGTTCTGTGTAACGTTTTTTACTCCTCAAATCCTAGGTTACTTGCTTTAGTTTAACTTTTGTGGATTTTGTGTGGGTTTTTGAAGCATAAAAAAGATGGGTACTTGTTCAAATAGGAATAAGTAATTCACGCAAGAGACACAGAGATGACGTTGCTGTCATAAAGAATCTGGCGTTTTATAAATTTCGTTACTGTACTTGTTATTTCCATTATCACTCTTGTTAATGGTAACAGTTGATATAATTAAAGTATACATAAAGGAACACCTTCTTTTGGGTTCATGACTTATATGCATTGGGTGTAGGTTGAATGAGTAATATTAAATTGTCATTTGAACCCTTTACTTAATAGTTATTGTCATGAACATTTGTGGTTTTTGTTAATATCAGAACAAGACTTGTCATTCCCATTACCATTATTGTCAAAACCATTGCCACTGACAAACCTCTACTCAGTTCAGACAGTTCCCAATATGCGTACTCTTAGTAAGCTAAATGCCTCAACTTCTAGCATACTCAGAAAGAGAATTCCAATTTTCCTCAAATATCAAATGCCAAAAGGGATCCCATAAACCATAGAAGCACTTGGCCATCATTCGAAGTCCGTCTTGCAATTCCCCTTTCACCAAATTAGCTGTAAGCTCAAAGCATGCGTAACAAGATAAGTACTTCAAAGCGTAAACGGTCAATTCTAATTCTCAAATCCTAAGTATACACAGCTGCAATCAAATCTCCCACCTCCTCTTACACCCTCACTTCAATAACAACAACGAGAATATAAGAGTAATAATTTTAAATGATTAAAACTAGGGAGCCCGTATTAAAAAATCTCAAGTTGCTTGGCGCCACACCTTATCACGTGATTATCCGACACGAAATACCTCATGTTATCATTAATTCGTTATTTTTATTTAAAGGAAAAAAAACAATTTATGTTTGGGAGAATTATGGTCAAAGACTAAAATAGTAAATTATATATAGGTAAAGATCTTACATTTTTAAAATTATTATTCTGGATTAAGATTAACACCTATTGTCTAACTTAGTAACCAAGCACCGCATTTTAGGTGACATAGTAAAGTTGTTATTTTGGTTACCAATCTTGTATACTGATTCATAGCAATGGCCTTTTGTAATGTACTGTTAGTGTGCATGTTAATTTACTGAAGCAATAATCCCTTTATTCCAACAGTATGCTATTATGCACTTTTATGGTATAGGAAGTAAGTAAATCAACAAATCTTGTATGTTAAAGTATTGGCCCAAAAGGGGTGGACTATGACAAGTTCACTAATAGGAATGACAAAGTCTTTAATGGGTTTGATAAGATTAGTAATGAGAATGACAATATATTCTCACCAAATGTGTGAAAGTGTTGGCCCAAAATGGTTGGACGATGACAAGAATCATAATGAGAATACCAAAGTTTTTAATAGTTTTGACGAAAATCATAGTGAAAATGACAAATTAGTCTCACCAACTTTGAGAGTATTGGCCCAAAAGGGTTGGTCTCTGACAAGTTCTCTAATAGGAATGACAAAGTCTTTAATAGGTTTGACGAGAATGGTAATGGAAATGACAACATATTCTCACCAAACCTGTGAAACTATTGGCCCAAAAGGGATGCACGCTGACAAGTTAACGAATGTAAATAACAAAGTTTTTAACGGTTTTGACGAGAATCATAAATGACAAATTAGTCTCACCAACTTTGAGAGTATTGGCCCAAAAGGGCTGGTCTCTGACAAGTTCTCTAATGAGAATGATAAAGTCTTTAATGGGTTTGACGAGAATGGTAATAGAATGACAACATATTCTCACCAAACATGTGAAAGTGTTGGCCCAAAAGGGTTGTACGCTGACAAGTTAACTAATGTAAATAACAAAGTTTTTAATGGTTTTGACAATAATTATAATGGAAATAACAAATTAATCTCACCAACTTTGAGAGTGTTAGCCCAAAAGGGCTAGTCTTTGACAAGTTCACTAATGGAAATGACAAAACTTTTATTGGTTTTGACGGTAATGGTAATGGGAATGACAAATTATGTTCTGACATTAACAAAAACCACAAATGTTCATGACAGCAACTATTTAGTAAAGGGTTCAAATGACAATTTAACATACTCATTCAACCTACACCAAATGTATATAAGTCATGAACCCAAAAGAAGGTGTTCCTTCATGTATACTTTAATTACATCAACTGTCACCATTAACAAGAGTAATAATGGAAATGACAAATACAGTAAAGGAATTTACAAAACACCAGATTCTTCATGACAGCAACATCCTCTCTGTGTCTCTTGCATGAATTACTCATTCCTATTTGAACAAGTACTCAGCTTTTTTGTGCTTTAAAAACCCAAACAAAATCCACGAGAGTTAAACTAAAACAAGTAACCTAGGATTTGAGGAGTAAAAAACGTTACACAGAATAAGACATTGAGCTTGATCAACATGAAATACTCCCCCACCAGCGAATGTATGACGCCGCGACAGATTCTACCCGACACCCATGCTTCCCGATTCGGGGACGACGATGAGCCTTCTACCACCCAATGTGACCCTTCTGGGAGAGTACCACAAGCCTTCCTGTGGCCTGGAGTCGTCTCGTGTGAGTGTGTGAGTAAATGAGTTTAAAGGTATTTTTGTCTTTAGCATTAAACTTCAATATCCTTAATACATCCCACATCCCTTTTCTGTCTTTTAGATATTATAAAAAACTTTTGTAGTTTTTGCTATGTCAAATGGTATTTAATAGGGATTTTTCCTAAAAAAAATATTTTTTGATATTTATTTTATTCCACTCTTAATTCAGTTTTTACATTTTAAAAATTCATAATCTACAGACTTTCTAGCTTAGTCTTCATTGTTATAATTTAAACAATATTTTATGGGAAAAAATTAAGACAACCAATTAAAACATTCTTTTTAGTCCCCTGTGAATGTTGAATGGCGCCTTTCTTCCATATACCCCATCTTATTTTGGAGGCTTGTAAGAGTTTATATATTGCTTCTTTAATTTCTCTCTTGCCCTAACACATCCAAAACTAGACGAGTTTAGCTTGGCTACTTCATGTTTGTTTGAGATAGCTTAATTTTAGTCTATAAAAGTGTTTTTTAATCATAATTTATGGTATACGAGGTTAGTATGTGAGAGGAGTTTTATTTCGATTTACGTAAAAAACACTTATAAGTGCTTTTTAAGCTATCCCAAACAAAGGTTGTCTAGTTGACTAACTACTATCTCCGGTCCTAAATATACCATACAATTGATTTTTTTAGAGATTAAGGAAGTTAAATAAGTTATTTAATTATACATATTGTGTATGATTAAATTATATATCAATTTATAAAATAAACAAATTAGTTTAGAGGAAAAAAAATAAATATAAATATTTTAAAATAATTTAGTTAGCTTCCTTAATCTTTTTTAAAAAGTCAACTAAGTCTTATATTTAGGATGCAATATATCATAAAGAAGGCAATTTAATGTTTGGCTCCCACCTTGTTAAGAAAAACTGATGGGGAGAACATTGTGGTCACCAAGCATGATCCAAACAAGTCAGTCACTCATATACTTAGTTTTTTTTTGCCAAGAAGAAAACAGAATATATTGAAATCAACCGAAATTACAACATTTAGAAAGCGAAAAGACCAACCTATATACTAAGAACACAAGATAAAACTTAAAGCATACAAACATTGAAACTAAAGACCTAAGCCAATAAAAGTTCTTCAAAATATCAAAAACATAAACCTTAAACAAACTAATCATCCACAACGCCAGAGGCCCAGAGGGCCCACAACTGTAGAAGAGGTCGAGGTACCACACACAAAGGGTAAAACCGTCTAAAGAAGCTTTAGCAATTCACTCAGTCACCAAATCTGCTTCTATGAGAATCCATCTATAAAAGAGGTTCCTGACAATTTTCCCTGAGATAAGATAATACTCAAGGAGATCATCAATATAAACATTAGCAGACAACGTACAATCAGTATGGCCATAACTGAAAGAAACACAATTCCAACCCAATGATGAACAGTGTCACCATACCCACTGAAAGGCACACATTGAAACCAAATATGAACAGTGTTGCGAAGAGCACTGAACAGGCAAATGTCTACCCAAAGAAGAACAGTGTGTACAAGCCCACTGACTAGACTAAAATTGATAATTAAATCATCTAAAAACCTTATATAACAATTCAGAGCAGTACATCTGGCCACACTACCATGCTCAACTCCCATACCCAAATCACCAGTAGCATAGAATGTGTACTTTAACTAAGTATAACCACTGTTAGAAAAATGAGCAAAACCATACATCGCACCCCAGCCCCTTACCAATACCTTTGATAAATCATAACCAGAGTTTGAAACAAACTTCATAGCCCTGAAATTTGAGTTTAGATTGTTAGATCCCAAGTTTTGATGATAACAAAAGTCAATTGGGTACAAATCATAGTTTTATAAGTTTAAGAAATGCTTACAAAGTTACCAAATGCATATAACAATGTTCTGTGGTGCCTGTTGCCAAAATGAACTGGTGTACTCGAGCATGGAACCCTTTTATGCTCGAGCATATGTGAGTGATAGCCAGAAAGTGTTTGCCCGAGAGCATGCTATTGTCACTTTTACTGATTCACTCGAGCACTGGAGATAGCACTCGAGCAGAAGAGTCTTTCTCACTCGAGCACATGCGAGTGAGAGACAGCAAGTGTTTGGCCGAGAGCAATTCATGTCATTCTTCCTTGATGCACTCGAGCAAAGAAATCAATACTCGAGCATGAGTATCCTGTACTCGAGCACTAGCGAGTGAAGGACTACGAGTGCCTGGCTGAGAGTCATGAAGATCAGAGAAGCACAAGTATGCTCGAGCAAAGTTTCATATACTCGAGTGACACATCAGCACTCGCGAGTGAAAAATCTATCTCTCTCAAATTCTGATGCAAGTGCTGATATTAAGGGTATATTACTTGAGAATATTCTTCTCACTCGAGCAGGAGTATGTGTGCTCGAGTGAGGGCCCACATCACCTGCGAGTGCAAAATCTCACTCTTGCTAAAATGGTATGCGAGTGCTGTCTAGAGAAGAGTCTTCCAGTATAAAATGCATGGCCACTCGAGCAGAAGGAGTTGTGCTCGAGTGAGGCCCCACATCACTTGCGAGTGAGAATTTTATCTCTCTGAAATCCTATGCGAGTGCAAGCTCAAAACTGAAGAACAAGGAGTAAAATAGCAATATCACTCGAGTGAGCTCATCCATGCTCGAGTGATACTTTGGCAGATCACCAAATACACCAAGTCTCACAACGTTCAATCCGAATATAGTTTAATGTTATTTATTTATCTTATCATCACTTATTATCATTATTTAACATCATTTTGAATGTATTATAAGTGTGATACAGGAGGATGAACGTTTGAAATAAACAAACACGAAGAAAGTCAAACAACGGCAGACAACATCATTACAAGCACGCACGTACCTACCGCATTCAAAGTATTCAAACATGCGCATGTCATTCCACAGTAACAAACCCTAGTCCTCAACGATCATTACTCAAACGGGCAAAAACTGAACATCTATAAATACAGAGATCCAGAGATCGTCAACAACAACGAAGCACAAGAATTCACAAGCATATACACGAGTCTCTGTTATTCATAATTCTCTCTGTATACATATTAATCTTCAGTGTTCAGTTCTGTAAGAGAGTTTTTATAAAATTCAAATACTATTTTCATTTGATCTTAAGGTATTGAGACCTTGAGAGGGTAGATATCCTTACGAGAGAAGCAGTTGAGAGAATTCCTAGTTAAACCTTCCACTCATAAGACTTATAAGATACAAGCAGTAGAGAACGTTGCTGCTCGTAAGACTTATAGTGAAGTAAGCAGGAGAGAACGTTGCTGCTCATAAGCCTTGTATACATAAGCAAGTGGGAAAGGTCATAGGTTATTTTTCTGCACATAAGACTTGTCGAAAGGGGAGAGAAATTTCTTAGTGAGAGAATATTTTTGCTCGTAGTCCGTTCAAGGACAATTGTTGTTTTGTGGCTTTCTGAGAGCCCATTGAATCTTGGAAGAATAGTGAAAATCTCAGTAGGTCTTGATCTCTGAGGACTGGACGTAGGCCTGATTGTTAGGCCGAACCAGTATAACTCTCTGTGTTCTAATCTTCTCAACGCTACTCTGTCTACTCTATTTTCATATCACCATATCAAGTAAAAATTTATAACATCACCCAATTCACCCCCTCTTGGGTGAAGCTTGCCTCTTTCATGGATCAAACAATTTGTCTCCTTCCCCCCCAAAACCCTTCCAAACCACTTCTATTAGGACTGATGCATTATGAATACTGGAGTTTGACTTATAATCCCCATTGCCCAAAGATAAACTATAACAAAGCCCATGAATATATAAAACAAACTTGATTGAACCAAATCCATCAAAACTTCAGTCTAGTAGACCAAATTTAGCGTAGAAAAATCAACCATAATCAAAACGGTTCTACCAGAAGCAAAGATCAACCTAACCAGCCGATGTTGGGGGAAAATGAAACCTTAAGCAAATCACTTACCTCAATGTCTACGGATCAACCACTTGGTACCTTTGAGACCATCTGTGACCTTGGCTTTGGTGTCCTCATAGTGGTTGTAAATCCCCAACTGCTAGCCTCCATCGAGCTCCTCATTTCGCATGGGTAGAAAAAGATCCGCCGCTTCAACCTATTCATCACTGTCAAGAGCCAAGGGGGAACCCACCGAAGATCCTCATCGAAGAGCTTCGCAAAGGATTGGGGCATTAGAGCCTCCTCGCTTCTTCCCTACACACAGTTGTCGCCGGTTTTACTCACGACCATTGCCTCCTCCGGCCACAACATAAGGGCTCCTCAATAGCTCTCCCAGGAAGGGAGAGACAACCTTACGAAGATAGACGAGATTTACCCCTTATCAGGGACGAGTTGTCGCCGTCAAAGATCGTCACCCACGCGAAGGAAATTGCACAAAGACGAAACCCTAACAGAGGGAAAAATACTCGCACGGGCGGCGAAAGGAGGTTGGCAAGAATGCCTTCCTTTTGAGCATCACTCATATACTTAGTTATATGATCCAAAATTAGCATTAGATAGATATCCAACGACTCATAAGGTTATAAAAAAGGAATTCAACTATTTTGAACAATTCTTAATCACTGATGTTATTATGCAGACAAGTTTCGGTGTAAAAAATAATAAATAAATATGGGCACTTATTTAGGATCTTCCGTAATCTAATAATATTTTTTCCTATTTCCTATCTTAACAAATAATATGATTCTTCCCCAAAGAAGATTACACACGTACTACAAAAACGATCAGGTATGGACTCAAAGTAGAAATTTGTGAAGTAAAATCTGAGGCCTGAATCATCATTATATTACTAAACATGAAATGGGGTGAAAGAAATCTGAAAGAGTTATAACAGAGGAACTGTGCAGGTGGTAATGAATGACAGGAACACCAAAGAGTCCAAAGGATTCTCTGTTTCTCATATATACCCTTTTTCTTTTAGGATCCAACTTGTAGTCCCTATCTTTGTTCTTTTGATCTGACTGAACATTGATCTCCCTTCCTTTCCTATTCCCATTTTTATTCTCTTCTCTCTCTCTCTCTCTCTCTCTATATATATATATATATATGTTTTTTTCTTTTTTCTTTTTTTCTTTTTAAAAATAAACTGATTCGACCTTTCAATATTTCTTGTCAATCTTATCCTTCCTTTTCCGCTTCTTTTATTTTTCCATCATTTTTTAAAGCTGGATCCTATTGGTTTATTATAGGAAATATTATTATTATTCAGAAAGTCGCAAACTCATTTTAAAATATGTTGTCTCATTTAAAATTGAAAATTAAGAAAATTCCTGTACAATATACTATTATATAAAGGGAAAGGTCGGACTCACGATTCACAAAATGAGGGGACATTAGAGTATTTTTCGAATGATATGTCATAATTGTGGTTCAGAACAGAATATTTCCCACACTGCTGGAACTTTTGTCTCCTTTCAGGTTTTGTTTTTTTAAACATTCTTATCTTAAACAGTCTAAATATCAAGGTATTAAAACTCGGACCGATCATTGAACAGGTCGGGGTACTGGGTTAAGGGTCAGTGGGTCAAACCGGGGCTAAACCGGGATCAAACCGATGAAAAATTGAAAATTTTAGATTTATAATATGAAATTCTAAAGGATTTTTTTTTTTTTTTTTTTTGGAAAACACCAACCCGGACCGGACCGGTTTACCGGCCGGTCCGGTCCGGGTTTCACAACCTGGCTAAATATCCTGTTGTGTCTGGCATGAATTGTATTTACTCTTTTTATCTTCTTTAAAAAAATTGATGGGCCCATTTTTTGAACGAGGTAGTACTAATAAAGTAATAAACAAGAGGGAGGGGATATGATCCCAAAGGAAAAAACACAAAAAAAAAAAAAAAGAGGGGCAGAGCTTAAATAATATTTCATCCTATTTTAAATATAAGATCCAATTGATTTTTTTGGAGAACTTAAAGAATTTAAATAAATTAATTAATCATATTATATATTATATATCATTAAATTATATATCAGTTTATAAATCAGACAAATTATTTTGGAAAAAAATAAAAATACTTTAACGTAATTTAATTAGTTCTCTTAATCTATCCGAAAAGTCAATTAGATAATAAATATGAACCTTAGTTCAGTAAAAACTCTTTAGTGATGGTTTGGATTAGCTTGTATCATCTTAAGTAATTTTACCTTGTACTGGATAAATTTATAAAACGAACTATTTTTTGGTTTGGTTTTATTGCATATCTATGCAACTCATGCATATTTCTCTTGGATTATTTATTATAGAACGATTTCTATTATATAATCTATTGTTTATTTTTTAAGTTAAACCAGCTTTTATAGAATGATGGTCAGTAGTTAAAGTGTTAATGCTGTGTCTAGAGACTATGGAATATTTGGATTCGGACTTGGGGCAAATATATTACTAATCGGATCCCTAATATATAATATATTTGGATAGTTAATCTCTGGTTTAAATATAAGACATAATTTTCATATTTGTCAATTTTTTTTCTAATTTACCCTTATTGATGTTCTCTCAACAATAATTAAGAAGGAGGGGGAATGAGAGAATTAATGAAGATGTATATAGTGTTTTAGAAAAGACAAATTATATTAACTAACTCAAATAACTTTCTTAATCTAATCAAATTAGGTAAATATATTTTATATTAAGAACCGAAAAGACTATTGGATTAAGGCGTACATTTGTCCAAATCATAGCAATGTTGGCTTTCTCCAGTATCCTTGTTAAATTTATTCTTGTTTTTTTAGATGTTGTCTAATTCATTGAAAAATGTCCCAGGTTCACTAAACATGAAAATTGATTAATAAGTTGATACTATTGGCAAAAAAAAAAAAGATTAATAAGTTGATACTTAAGTACTTATTACGTAAGTCGAGATAAAACTCATCTCACATACTTATCTCATATACCGCAAATCATGATTTATAAGCAGTTATTATCTAAAAATAAGTTATCCAAAACAAACACTGATCATGCTATTTTAAGTCCCACAAAATTAAAGCTCCTAGTGAGTGGGAAGTAAACTGTATAATTTTGAAGCGCAGAAGCTAGATGCGAGACAAAAGGGGAGAATTGTGAAAGAATATTTCATTAGTAAATTAATTGTTAAATGAGATTTTGGTATACACACGATCTTCTGGGTGTGTATAAGATCTTCTCCTGTATATAGGCAATCTTCCCTGTGTGTAATATTTTTTCTTATACGTGTACAAAACATCTTCGTCTGTGTGCATAAGATCTTCCCCTATATGTACGATATCTTCTCCGTGTGCACATGATCTTCCCACATCCCATTTGGTAACTAATTTAATAATGAGGAATTTTTTCACAACTCTCCCAAACAAAACACAAAAAAAACAAAGGGGGGAAAAAGAAAAGATGAAAGGAAACCTGCCGATGCTGAGTAGTCAAAGAAGAAGAAGAAGAAGAACAACTTGGGTGAAAAGGACAGTGATCAAAAGTGCATAATGACTCTTCAAGTTTGGAATAATACGATCTTTCTCGTTCATTCCCTAATCGTAATTATTATATATATATATATATTCATAAATTTATGATTATTAGTTAAAGTGAGCTCTATAGGTGAGCTTAATATATATAACTAGCTTAGGGCACGTGAGTTTTAATTCTAATTAGTTGTCATTACCCTTAACATGTAAGCAAGATAAATCACCATCTTTTATACTGTTCAAATTTGCTTTTATATGCGTGTGACTTGAGTAGAGTCTTACGCAATGCATAAAGTTTTAAGATAGGGAAAATCCCTAAAAAAAGGTCATGGAAATAAGTAAATCTCAAATCAGTGCACTAAAATTGTAAAATCCCATTTTAGTGCTGTGTCAGTACGGACGTCAGATCTGTGTTAACGAAAAGACGAATTTACCTTTTAGCCCTCCCTCTATCCACTTCGAAATAACAATACCTCCTTCTTGATTAATAACACCTCATTCTACATTAACAACTCTGTTTTATTCTTTCACATCTTCATATATCAAAATACGGGATTGTTAATGTAAAATATAGTGTAATTAATAAAGAAAGATGTGTTGTTATTGGCCCTGAAACTTAAATTATGAAGTTGTGAAACAAGAAAGATAAGTTGTTAATATAGAATACGATGTTGTTAATAACAAAACCGGTGTTATTATTATAAAAGTATAAAGCATAATTGTTAATTGTCAAAGAAGAAACTGGAGTTGTTAATCTAAAATCCAGAGTTGTTAATAAAGAGTATTGTGTTGTTGCTTTGAAGTGGAGAGAGGGAGGGTTGAAGGGCAAATTCGTCTTTTCACTAACACATATCTGATGTCCGTACTGACACAGCACTAAACCGGAATTTTGCAGTTTCAGCGCACTAATTTGGAATCTACCCATTTTCAAGATATTTTTTTGGGAAAATCACTCCTAGGTCCCAAGAAAGCAATATATTATCAGAAAAGTTCCTAGAAAAACTGAAATATCTGAAAAGTCCCTAGGGACTTTTCTGATATTATTTTCCAAAGTCAAGTGACACACATGCTCCTCTTCTATTATTTCTATCTCTCACGTTTTCAGCTCGCAAATCTATGCTCTCTCTCTGTAGTTTCATTTTTGCGATGGTGAAGGGCGAAGCTTTGAGGTGGTGAAAGATTTGTGGGATAGGATGTAAGATAGAAGGAATAAGAAGGTGGAAGGAAGGTGATGGGATTTTTTTGATGTTCAAGCTTTCGCCATTTTTAAAGAAGGAAGGGATAAAGGTAATGATGATGATGAATAGTCCAACCCATCTTCCTTTTCGAACCTCATTAAAACCCCATCTCATAGTGGTGGGTGCTGTGAAAAAAAATTAAATTGTTGTTAATTTACGCAGTTATAGTTGTTAATATAAATGTAGTAGTTGTTAATATGGAAAATGAGGTTGGGTGTCGTGGTGCTCTGTTTTTGGGAAAGGAAACAGAGGAAGTGGTGTGTTTGAAGTGATGAGGTGCTATGAAAATGCTAATATGGAAAAAAAATAAATTGTTGTTAATTCATGCAATAATAGTTGTTAATATAATAGTTGTAGTTGTTAATACGGAAAATGAGGATGGGTGTCATGGTACTTTGTTTTTGGGAAAGGAAACAGAGGAAGTGGTGTGTTTAAAGTGATGGGGTGCTATGAAAATGTTGATATGGAATAAATAAATAAATTGTTATTAATTCGTACAATAGTAGTTATTAATATAATAGTTATAGTTGTTAATATGGAAAATGAGGTTGGAAAAAAATAAACATGCTCAACAGGATGTGAACACACGTTTTTAGAGTTGTAAACATACCATCCGTCATACTTAACGTGAGAAAACATCGTGTCAGAGCGAAACATATGGGAGGTTGTGAAACACACTCAACAGATTGTGAATACACGCTTTAAGAGTTGTAAATAGCACAATTCCTTACGAATGCTTAACGTGAGAAAACAAGTTGTAAAGCAGAAATGCGTGGGAGGTTGTAAAACACACTAAACCTGTTGGGAAAACACGCTTTACTAGTTGTAAACAAAACAACCGCCAGAGTACTATGAGAATCAACCATTCCCACTTCAAACACACCACTTCCACTATTTCCTTTCTAAAAAATAGAGCACTATGACACACAACCTCATTTTCCGTATTAACAACTACAACTGTTATATCAACAACTATTACTGCACGAATTAACAACAATTTATTTTTTTCCATATCAGCATTTTCATAGCACTACACCACTTCAAACATACTACTTCCTCTGTTTTCTTTCCCAAAAACATAGCACCATGACACCCAACCTCATTTTTAGCATTAACAACTACAACTGTTATATTAACAACTATTACTGCGCGAATTAACAACAATTTATTTATTTTTTCCATATCAGCATTTTCATAGCACCCCACCACTTCAAATACACCACTTCCTCTATTTCCTTTCCTAAAAATAGAGTACCATGACACCCAATCTCATTTTCCGTATTAACAACCACTATAGTTATATTAACAATTATAATTGCACGAATTAACAACAATTTAATTTTTTTTTCACAGCACCCACCACTATAAGATTGGGTTTCAATGAGGTTGGAAAAGGGGGATGGGTTGGACTATTCATCATCATCATTACCTTCATCCATTCTTTCTTTAAAAATGGCGGAAGCTTGAGTATCAAAAAAATCTCACCACCTTCCTACCATCTTCTTCCTCCTTCTATCTTACATCTCATCCTACAAATCTTTCACCACCTCAAAGTTTCGCCCTTCACCATCGCAATAAATGAAACTGCAAAGAGAGAGAGCACAGATTTACAAGTTGAAAATGTGAGAGAAAAATAATAGAAGAATGGCATGTGTGTCATCTGACTTTGGAAAATAATATCAGAAAAGTCTCTCTAGACTTTTCAGATATTTTAGTTTTTCTAGGTATTTTTCTAATAATATCTTACTTCTTTGGGACCTAGGATTGATTTTTCCTATTTTTTTTTTTTAGGTTTTTCCCTTTAAAATATATGAGTTGTCTAATTCAAAACTCTCAAAAAGAAAGCCATTGGTTTCACAGACACACTTTCTTTTTTTGTGAACTACATGCGGGGAGACTTTATTTTTTTAAAACAGACATGTTTCATGTTTTTATGAGGCGGGTTAATATTTAATTTATATTTAACAGGCACATTTGCTTGTTTACAGCAGAAAGTGATATATTGTTCCTGTGTTCATAGGAGTGTAACTTGTTATGGGTTTTAAAATGATAATTTTTTTCAGCTGAAGAATATTATTATTTTTTATATATTTTTACCAAATTCACATAATTGTGAATTAAATATATTATTTTTCTTGAATCTAATTAATGTTTTGAGAAAAAAATAAATTAATACTATTTGAATTCCCAAAATGGTTAAGGTGCAAATTTGCCCCGAAAATTTTTTCAGGTTCAATATCATCCAGAAGTTTCAAAACGTAGCAATGTTGTCTTATACTGTTAAAACACTAATGTTAACTATTAAAAAATTGCCATTGACCATTAACCTTTTAACGAAAAATGGCAACATTGCTCAACTTTAACACTTTTGGAACAATATTAAATTTGAAAAAAATTTCGAATAACATTACTTTTCAGCAAAAACTTTTGAAATAAATTTACAACTTAACCCTCCTAAAATAAAAAAATCTGATAATACATTAAAATGACTGTGAGGTGATTGGAGGGAATTTGGATTTAAAAGTGTTGGTGATTTTACAATAATGCGGTAATGCCTCCAATCACCCCTCTAACGTTTCAATATGTTTTCAGATTTTTTGGAGTTTTGTAAATTTAAATGATATTTTTTTATCTTCTTTCTTGCTAGTGGTTTTTTTTTGGGTTTGTTTTGGAGAAAATGGAAGGATTTTTTTTTTTAAAAAAATTCAGAATATAAGGATAACATCATGGCAAGAGGGCAAATGCTTGACGGGATGGCTCCGAGCCTAGCCTGTAAGATGAAAACCAATCACTTTCATCCACGTCGGCTACTTAAGACGCACGTTAGAGATCCTGCCTCTCACATATCAAGCCTAGACATGTGGACCCAAATGTCCTCTCTGCCCTCGACCATTTGTTTTTCGCTCCTCACTCTTAACGGTTTCTCTCACACGGACATGCCTCCTTTTCCGTCTCCTAACGTCCCTAACTAACGCCGTTAACCTCCTTCCCCATATGGCCATATAAATACCTCCCTCCTTCGCCATCGTCGTCTCTTTTTACTCCGTTCTTCGACCCTTACTGGCAAAACCCGCCACCATATTCCGTTTTGTAATCTGAACATTTTCTCGATGAATCATTCCGTTTCTTTTAGATTTTCACGGTAGAGTTTGGCTTTTTGGCACGTTGGTAGCTAAGGTTCTTCCACGTGAAGCTTCTCTCATTTTTTTTCTAAGGAGGAATTTCATCGGCGACGTTCGGAGATTTTGATCGTTAACGCACTTTAGAGGTCAGTGTAATGAGTTGCTCTTGGACCTCTCTGCTCTGTAACGCTAGCTCTGTAGCGGTGAAAAAAAGGCCAAGTTAAATTCACAAACTCAAACCGTCATTTGTTTAGTTTCTCTCGGAGCTGATTCCTGCCATTGTAGTTCATAAAAGGCGAGTTTAGCTTTTAAATCTAATTTGTCTTTTCCTTTTGCTTTAATCTTTATTTCTGTGATTCGTTTGCATAATCATTAATTCAAATGCGTTTCAGATCCTAAACGATTTGATTACATTTAAAGTGATTTCGCATTTACTTAGATTGATAATAACGGTTGCTCTCTCTCTCTCACACACACACACACGCTCACTCATCTTTGTTGTTTGTTTTTTTCTTGAATGATACAGAGCTCCTTTGCTGGTGGGCGGTGGCTTTAAAGGACGATGGCGATGACCAAAGATGAACGTGTGCTGTAGATAGTGAGGTTGAAGCATCGGGAGAAAAAGCAATCTGAAATCAGAAGACCGAAACATTTACTTGACTCTGCGTGTGGCTGTGCTGAGTCTCAGAGGGACAAAGAACCAGAAGCAGTTGAGGTTTGCTTGGGAAGTCGTTTTCGAATAATAATGGCAGTATTAAAACCTACTTTTCAGTAAAGCAAATATCGGTGTGGAAGTCCTTCCCTATTCCACATTCTAATGTGCATGTTTCTTTGCCTCATCTTACACCGCTTTCATCCTCCGACAAACTTTGATTCCGATCAAACGCATTTTGATTTTTCTAAATCCCAAAAACACAAACACATACTACTAATAGTAGCTCTAGCTCTTTTTTTTTTGAATAAAAAATGAATGAAAAAAATTAATCAAATAAGCAACACAGTTTCTCTCTCAAGTTCAGTGGCTCTCTTTTGGGCATCTCGGTGACCGTGTGATGTGATTTACACAAAAGATAAAGAAGGAATGAGAGGAATAGGTTTTTGTATTTTACTGGGACTTTGGATGAGAGCACAAGGGATGTGTCAGAACCTTATGCTCGGGACACTTTAATTTTTTATTTCAATTTAAGCATACTATTGTTTTTATTATTATATAACGTATAAAGCATATCGTTGTACGAATTATTTCATATCGTGCAAAATTTAAAACCTACAACACTGCAGAAATTCACGATTGCAGAGACAAATGCAATTTTTCTTCTAATTAAACAAATGCACATGGCCGTAGTGTGCTTGGCGGAAGGACCGCGTTGAAGAATCCTTCTCTTGTATTGTTTCTTTCTGCTTTTGATTGTTGACACGTTTACCTTCTTTTGGGTTTTGGAGACGGCTTTCGCTCTACTCTGATCCCGAGCTTATTGAATATTGCTTTTCCTTTTTCTCTTCAGCTAGGACCATTTTGTTTCCCGTGAAGATAATAGATTAGAACTATCCTTTCTTTTTAGTTGCATTCTAACTTCTTGTATCAGGGTCATAACTCATCTTTATTTCGCTGCTTTCTTTACCAACCTAACTATTGCTATTACTTACCGCAAATAGCCATTACCTATTTACCTATCACTGTTTTATTCAATGAAAATGACTGCCTCCACCTATCAATGTTGTCCTGAATAAATAGGATGTACAAATTGTTCTATAGCCCATTCAAAGCTAATGCTACAGCTCTGCAAAGTTCCACCCCCACAATTTTTAAACAGAGAATATAGTAATTCTCTAGACCATTATAATGAACCATAAATGCTTGTTTTTGTGCAGGAAGAAGGAGAAAAGGTTGCAAGAGTAAAGATGTTTACATGCATAGCGTGTACAAAGCAATTGGCGGAGGAGAGGGAAATTGAAGGAGGAGCCCGTGAGAGTGGCACGCCGAGTAAAAAAGAAGCCGTCAAAAGCCTGACGACGCAGGTTCTTAATCCCACCTTCTCCTTTTTTCTCCTTCGGCCACAATCTTTGCTTTTGCAGCTTCTTTTTCATCTTGGTGGAAACAAACAAAATCAAAACCACATTAGGGTCCTGATATGGTGGGGACCATCCTTGAATCTTTTTCGTCCACGTATTACCTATTTACGGCCTAAATTAATCTACCACACGGATCCACTCGTATTTAGGCAAACATTGTTTTTGTTTTGGAGGAATGACGCAATTCTGTTTCGGTCCCATTTGCTGCTCTTGACGGTTGGTCCATTCCTATCTATATGTCTATATGTCTATATGTTGGTTTTATTTATGAGCGTGTGGTGCCAAGGTGCTGTGACCTGACGTGACCATCATGAACTAACCAGCCCCGTCAAGTGGCTTATTATTTTTCAATTTAAACCAATAAGCCATTTACAACTTGACCTGGGAAGAGCAAATTGCCCCGAATCAGATTTAAGATATGGGGTAGAATCCGAAGATATTGGTGGAATTAAGATTATTATAATTCTAATCTAATGCCCGGTATCTTTTACTGCCAAACGTGTCTGATTTTAACAACTGGCAAATATATTAACAATTACTTCCTCCTGTCCTATTTATAAGCAATTTCTTTTCATATGGCTAATCCCTTTTATAAGCAACTTTCACTTTTTGCCTGAAAATGTAAGCTTCCTTTTCCTATTTTCCCCTTATTAAATACTCATTCTCTCTCATATCTTATACTCATTATTATCTTTCATATTTTTTATCTACTCTCTCTCATATACTCTTTTCATAAATAAGGGCATATATGGAAAAAACATGACATTTTTGACATACTTCGTTTGTGATAGCTTATTTTTAATTTACAAGTGCTTATAAATCATGATTTACGGTATACGTGGTAAGTATATAAGAGGAATTTTATCTCAACTTATATAATAAGAACTTATTTTCTAAAAAACGTTATTCCAAACATAACTTTATTATTTTTAACTACCAATTCGTTTTACTTAATCAAGTGAAAATTTGCACATGAGGGAGTACTTCACTACTTGTGTGCATATAATTACATCCTGAACACATCTTTGCCTTTCCCTTCTTTCTCATAAATGAATTTGAATAGCATGTCTTGGTCAAATCTTCTTAAATGCAATAGAGGAAAAAGAGTGACAACATGTTCCACATTCAGCAGCTGGATTAATGTTGAGAAATGATGCCTGGCTCAGAAGGGCCTGCCATAGTCCTATTCCCTGTGGCATCCTTGATTTCTTGTCCACCGATTGTATTCAAAACTCAAAAGTTTGCAATTGCTATCTGTTAATGAAAAAGAAATTTTTATCAGTGACATCCTTGGATTTTGTAACAAAAATGTTTTTGACATTATTTTGGTGCACTATTTTCAGACCAGTAAACGTCAGTATCTCTTTCTCTTCTGTCAGCTGCATATTAATTAAATTAATCAATTTTATGTGCGGCATGTATGGAGGAACCTCTAGATGCTTATCCCTACTGTAAGAAATCAAAGGTCCCTGAAATACATAGAAATATTGACAAGTATTTATTGGATCGTAATTAGTGAAGGTTCCTACTATTAGGAATGGTTCTTTATTGGACTGCTTAGTTTCTTTCAGCGAATTTATGAGATTCGTATAATAGACTTGACATTCAGGGATGTTGCTATCCACTTCTATCTCCATCTGAATACATCCTCCAGCAGTCCAGCTGTAAAGGTGTTGCCTGATGCTTTGAAAATGACCCAAGCTTGACACCTTGGACTCATCCGGTTTCCTCCTGATTTACTTTTTAATACATTTATCAGAAGTTCCAGATTTGGTTTCCCCACTCCGCATTGTGTGGCATTTAACACACACTTCTCTGCTGTTATGTTCTGTTGTCATTCAGGGAGGACATCTCTGAACAATTATTTAGCTTATTTCATTCTCAGTTTTTCTCCTTCTCTTTTCTTCTCTTTTGTTTTTTGTTTAATTATCCTTGTTTCCGTTCAAATCAACATGGTGCTTCTGGTTGGGAGAATTTAGCTGCATGATTTGTTTAATTTTAATTTAATGGCAAGTAGAAGAACCGTTCACTGCCCCCTTTTCGGTTACTGCGCTCTCAGTATTTTGGAAACCCTTTTTTTTTTTTAAAAAAAAACATCGCCGGAGGCTAAAACTTGAAGCAACTAGTGGGATAGAACCCGCACCCTCTCACTACTAAATATGAGTTTTATGCTACTAGGCCATAAAGCTATTGGTTGTTTTAGAAGCCTTTAACATTTTAATAGGATATAGCAAAAGATTCTTAAACAGTCTCCACTCCCAATCTACTTAGACACAGAGTTTATGTGGCTATCCTATGCTCCCAATCTCTCTGAGACTGAAATTCTTTCAGTTGAAGTTAGCTGAACTTAAAAGTGGGTACGTAAAGGTGTTAGGCCAAATGAACCTAAGAGAAGTTCTCTGATAAGATAATGCTTTATAATGCGTTTTCTTTTGTAATCATATACATGTTGAACAGAAGTGACTTCATTTACACCCACTTTTGCTTAATATTCAATATAATCTTTTCTTCTGTTATTTCTAATGTGCTTAGAGCTTCTAATGCATAATAGCTATGGCTCAATTATGTATGTGCAGATAAAGGATATGGCCCTCAAGTTTTCAGGTGCATATAAGCAATGCAAACCGTGCACAGGATCCAGTAGTTATAAGAAACGGCAGAGACCTTATCCAGATTTTGATACCATCTCTGAAGGAGTTCCATACCCTTATATGGGAGGGGCAAGCTCAAGTTCAACCCCTGCATGGGACTTTATCGGCTCCCATTACCCGGCTGGAAGATCTGACCAGAGATTTGTTGGGCCATTTTGTGGTGACCAAACCCCAAGAGGACGTGAATCGGCATCAGTCTGTGATGTGGTTTTGGAAAAAGAGGATGAGCCCAAGGAGTGGATGGCACAGGTGGAGCCAGGGGTTCACATTACATTTGTGTCTCTTCCTAATGGGGGAAATGATCTCAAAAGAATTCGCTTCAGGTATAACTACGATCAATTTATGTATCATCTGCCTTAGTTTTCAATCACTGACTTCCAAACCAAGCCATCAAAATTATAATATGCTCTAAAGATGTTCAACTGCTGACCTCCCTGTACATTGACGTTTATTTTTGCAGTTAATGTTGTTAAGATTGCTTAGAATTTTTACGCTCTGGTTTAATACACCAAGCATTTTGCATTTAAAGTTTTAAACCCGTGTAATCTGACGTTTCTTGAACCTTCTGATGGACGTGTCCAATGTTTTCGCATAGCATATGTCGGGCGTTGGCCCTCGACACTACCTCATTTGTATTGCATTCTATTTTCCAGCGCTACTTTTGAAGAATGTGTACCAATAAAGCCTTAATCTTTTTCAAAATGTATCAGAATTTAGTTATGAAAGTCATAAGCATGATGTTGAAGCAAAAGGCTGACAATAGTGAGCATTTGACTTCGCAGCCGAGAGATGTTCGATAAATGGCAAGCTCAAAGATGGTGGGGTGAGAATTACGATCGAATCATGGAGCTGTATAATGTCCAGAGATTCAATCGACAAATCAACACTCCTACGAGATCTGAAGATGAGGTAAACTAAAACGTTGCACCAGGCGTTATGTTTCGAGACTCCACTCTTAAAATCGTGTTTTCACCCAAAATGTGATGTTGGATAACAGATTATCTCAGATATTTCTACTAACATGATCATCTTTAAACAGCAAAGAGATTCTTCTTACTCGAGACTGGGATCTGCAAGAGACAGCCCCATGGGCTCATCATTAAACAAAGAATGGACGCCAAGGAACTATCCTAAAACTCCAGGAACTAGAGGGTACCATCCATCTGAACTTTCCGATCAAAGTGGAGGACCCCATTTCCAAGGAGGGTCATCGTTCGAAGCATCACGTACAACAACCTCTTCTAGAGATGAACCCTCTATTAGCAATGGCAGTGACATGGAGGCAGAATGGGTAGAGCAAGATGAACCTGGAGTTTACATTACAATCAGACAGTTACCGGACGGCGCAAGGGAGCTCCGACGTGTCAGATTCAGGTATTTCAATATATTCCTCACATTCTGTTTCATTTCTATAACCATAGGTGATTCTAGGATTAGGAATATTTTCATTATTATTGATGGTTTATCAATTGGTGGTGAAGTCGCGAAAGATTCGGAGAGGTACACGCCAAGAATTGGTGGGAGGAGAACAGAGAAAGAATACAAGCTCAATACCTTTAGAGCCTACGAAAAAAGGTGGGATCCTCCATTTTGTTTTTCCGATTTCCAGACTGTAAAATTGAGTTTCCACTGTTTTAGAGATTGCATCAGGCCTCCCTGTGTCTCTATTTTTCCTGCTGGCATCATTTCATCAAAATATAGTGGCTCTATGCATTAATTATTACCCTGTTAAAAAATTTACCTGAATCCACACCTGTGCCTCAGACTGTTAGCTGTATATATAGTTGATCACATGCATAACTCAACGTCTTTCCTCACCAGAGTATCATCAATGTCCGCTCCGCATATCAAGTGCTTCTTCACATTCTATTGATCACGCCATCACCACAAAATACGTTGTCATATTAAATTAATAATCAATAAATTTTCATGTTACTTTTTCTTAAATATCTCCCATTTGAACCGATTTCCCACTTTACCCCCAATACCATGACTGGATGTTCCAGTCCGGTGTTTGAAACATTGTTTTTTGACTACTACTCCTGCCTATAATTCTTCACCATTTTAAAAAAGCTATTTCACGTGGATAAACTTTTTTGATTTTCATAACGAGGCTGAATTGACGCAACTCATATTTCAAGACCTTAAAACTATGATTAAAACTGAAGTTGCGAAGAAAACTCAATAATTTGAGGATGCAAATGGAAACTTCCAAAAATTGCTGCCAACCACTTCCCACAATAATTACAAGAGCGACTAATTTGGAAATAATTTAAAATAGATTAAATTATTTAAATCGAAAAATGATTTGAATGCATAGATACGAAAATTCTTGAACCGGAACGATTCATGCGAAAATTGATGAAGGCAAGAAAAGATGAGCATTTTGAAAAAGGATATACACAGTTGCGGTGGGGGAGACACTGAACGAGTGAATTGTATAACATAAACAGAACACAGCGTACGAATGAGAGAGCTTTATTCGGAAAATACCAAAAGGTTTAAACAGCAACAGCAGAGTCGAAGCTCGGGATATATATATATCCATCCCCACAAGGATATCAGAAGGGGAGGGTTATAACGTATGTTAAACTTACAGAACACACAGATCGGCATAACTCATATGACGCCGAACCATCAGGCTCAACTATCATCACCCAGCAACTTTTCTTGGGTAGGCTCTTGCAGCTGGAATATCTTGGGTCGGCCGAAGCAGGAAGTTTCGAGGTTCTGTAATCCAATGCCCTCCGGCTTTCATTGGAGGTGCACCCATTGATTGTCTTCGAGCACTAACTGCCATATTAGCCAACTTATCGGCAGTTTCTGATAACCCACGTACACTACTAGTCCTTCCCTTGTTCATAGAAGCTGCAAACCAACATTTCTTCGTTAGTTATCAATTGCAGGAAAACCGCTTAATAGCTTCGATAGACTCAGTAACCAAATTACTGAAGCAACTTGTAAGCATATTTCTGAACTATAAAAGCTGAATATCCATAAATCTAACACGCTTAGGCTTACTTGGGCTGTCCTTTCCTGGTGGTCGATATTTTTGTTGTTTGGTAGTCTTCAAGGACTTGTCCATCTTATTTTCATCCTACAAGAGCATTGCAGAAAAATTGTCAGCACTAGTAAAAGAATGTGAGATAATTCTGTTGTGGGAGACCAGGGAAAAATTGCCCGCAAAGGTAGATGTGGCAGAAGATTTGGCAAGCGGATTGCAAAATACAGAAATACAGATGAAACATTAACTGGTTGATACAGAAACCAGAAAAAACAACTGACCTCATTTGCCATATCCAGCTTCCGATGTACACCTGTAATAACATTCAGAACATAAGAACCTTGTCGATAATGCATACAGCCATGTACACCAGGAACACGAGAAATCCACTCAACATAGCCTAGCATAGTGTTAGGTTCAACTGTGGGGAGGGGTGGGGGAACAAGGGATTTTAATGATCTTTCCAAAACCCCTTCAAATTTGGAGGGGAGGGGAGGGGCAATTCCATCGCTCTCCCTCTTTAACCAGAGAAGGGGAGGATCCCTGTTTTATTTAAAGCCAAAAAGAAAAGTGGAGAAAAATCCCTCCCCTACCCTACAACCAAACAGACCATAAATGTAAAAGGGCTCCAGTGTAGATCATTTTTCATCCTCAAGGCATACAATTGGTGATTTAGGCAAAATGTAAGCATCTTGGCTTAAACAAAACAGAGCACCTGTAGCTAATGAAGGATGTAACTTTGGGGAGGAATGGTTATTTGTGAGCTTTGAATTGGACAAAGTGCAAGAATATCTCTTAACCCCATGCCGATCCAGAGATCGCCTTGTTCCAGCTGCAACAACAGAAATTATTAGTATGCCCAGAATTACACCATTACAAACTGAACCAAAATAAAAATTACATACCAGATGGAGGCGTCCTAGCCACTGCTTTGGTGCGAAGGGATGGAGGAATGTAAAAACAACTCTGCAACAAACAAAAATCTATGAATTAAACAAACTAACAAAAACCAACTGCAGAACATATTCCCATTGGTATACGAGTAGACATTATAATTATAAAAGCCATCTAGAAAAAAATAGTTTATCAAGAACCTGAAAGAAAGGATGTTGGAGGGCCTCCGCAGCTGTTGGCCTCTTGCAGGGATCCCATGAACAAAGCGACTACATGGGTAGCAAATGCAGACCAAGGAAGTACGATCTATTAGTAGGAAAGTAGAGGACAAGACCGAAACAACATTGAAAAAAGCTACTTACTGTAATAAGGCTGATTGCATCAACACTAACAGATGGGATCACGGTAGAAAGATGTACACCAGGAAGCTGAAATTTTCAATTTTTGCTATTTAGTGTGAGTCACTCCTTATCCAAAGATATAAAATAGGAGTAGAAAATATCCAACAAAATTCAATTCCCAAGTTTAGACAAGTTGCACTAAATATAATTTAAAATTCAACGCAAGTGCCAAATTCCTAATTGCCAGAACCCGGGGAAGACTAACCTGTGGGAACTGATAGTTAATATCCCTTGCTAGTTTAAGCCCATCAGTCCAGGATTCAATGGTTGGACTGCCTATCACACCACATATTTTGTAGATCTCATCTGCCTCACTGCATGTAAGGCCAGGGAAAGAAAAATGTTCATTTCCAAAGCCATGAACTTGTAGAAGGATACTATGGTTCCTCCTTGTTCAACAATGACAGGCTACAACTCATCAATTGGTAAGTTAGGGAGTAAGGAAACAGAAAGAAGATACAAACTTGATCCCTGGGAAAAGAGGGCGGAGCGTGAACAGTTCAGCCATTATAGCACCCATTGCCCACATGTCTAAAATCAGAAAATGTAAATAAATAAATAATATAGTTTTGAGCAAGTCATGAGGCATAACTCTCCGTAAAAGATTACTCATTTACACAAATGATATTATTCAATGTTAAATCACTCACCAACTTTAGAGGTATACAAGTAAGACTGAAGCAGCACTTCAGGTGCACGATACCTAATCAAAGATCGTAATACAATTCATTATATGCCTAACCCATGTAGTGATCGAGATAGGTTAATTATAAATTGAAGAAACCTACCACCGTGTGGAGACATATTCAGTGTAGGGTGGTTGGGAACTGATCTCACGAGCAAGACCAAAATCAGCAATCTTTATGATATCCTTGGAGACCAGCAAATTTTCTGCAAGTAATAATGTATTCCGTGTCAAAAACAGAAATTTTGTAGTGAAATAGTAGTCTACAAGTGCATAAAATCAGGAATCTCATCAACCTATGCCCTACAACAAGGCAAATTTGACAGATTAACAAGCCAAATTTACCTTAGAAATAAAAAAACAAACGATCAGGGATGATTAATGAGGACAGAAGCAACCATTCACATTTATTAATTTGCTTGCTGGTCAATGATAGCAAGTTTTTCATTGAATATTACAATATATCCTACCAAAACTAATGATAATTAATTACCCGGCTTCAGGTCACGATGGAAGTATCCACGCTGGTGCATGTATGCAAGACCTTGGAAAACTTGAAAACACCAATTTCTAACTTCACTTTCAGAAAACATTTTTTCCCTGTCTTTCATGAGTTGGTACAGATTGCATTCCTGCATCACCCCAAATGCCATAGGTCACTTATTATTATCCTTACATCAACTTCACATAACGCTATATGAAATTGCAACCTACCATGTACTCAAAAACAAAGTACAGAATGTCATTTTCTCGAATAACTTCCTTTAGCTTGACAATATTTGGATGATTCATTCTCCGTAATGACTGCAAAAAGAGGAATTTATAAAATTACAAGTAGAAACATTATATTGCAAATGAAACTTCAGAATCAGCAAGATTTCATACTTTGACTTCTCTCAGGTTTACACACTCCTCCCAAGAGTAATATTTCTTCTTCATTTTCTTGATAGCAACCTGCATTTTACATCAGAAGATAGAAGGGACCAAAAACACAATCAGAATTTGCATTGGCATTGGGAAATGCATGTTCATCAAGCAAGGTAAACCAATTGACAAGAAAAAAGATAAAGGCAAGCCACACTCACAACTTCACCAGTTTGCTTATTAAGAGCTCTCCAAACACTCCCAAATGTTCCATCACCGACTTCCTTGATTAACTTGTACCTGTAATCAATAAGCAAAGTTTAAAAAGGAATCTAGATTCAAGAATAAATAATATATGGGGAAAATGCACAATTTCTCCGACAAATATTCACCTCTCCATTGTTTCGTGGAACACAAAGTAGCTCTTTCTTTATTCAACAAAGGTAAATAGACACACAAAGATAGGTTGCATTTATCACTTGCAGATGACACTCACAAAAGGACAATAGAATGTTAATAGATGTCTGCTGGTCCAGCAAACTCCACCATCAATTTTCTGTCATGACATAAGATGGCACAAAAACAGACACTTCGTGATGGACAAGCAGCACAGCCTTATTGATTGATACATCCATGACTTTGTAATGGTAGGAGGAGGTGGTAGTAAAGAACAAGAACGAGAGCATACTGTTGCTTGCAAGGTCGAACAATGATTGTTGATCAAAACCACATCATTAGTCTCAAGCTAAAGTTCCCAATGCACAGGACTTTGAGATTTTAAAGATAGCTACTCCTAAACTATATAGAAAGTGTTTCAGAACCTTCAGGTAGCTGATGTTTTGTCACTACCAGTACCATGCAAGAAGCAACAAAACGATTACTAATAGCTACAATTCAATGCAATTGCTTATCCAATGCTCAAGATGCAGACAGCATCTGATATTCAGTCACAAGTATACGTGCTTCAGCCCTACAAAAAAATGAGGGGAAAAGAAAAGGGAAATTAGAATTCAATTTTAATTAAAAATTTCAGCAGAAAAGGATTTATAAGTTATGCTATAGTTCTCTTACCCCAGAAGACAACTTATGTGAAGTTTCCGGTCGATGATCAGTCAGCAATGCACTGTCCAAAGAACTTATTGTTAAAAAACACCGAACACATTGATTTCAGCCAAAAATAGAAGCAGACTAAATTCTTACTTGCACAAGTGCATAAAGGATGCAGCACCAGTCTCAGAAGAAGCTAACATTACGTACGATGTGCTGATCATTAATAAGGAGAACACTAGGTGCAATTAACAAATGAAACGAGAAGAAACTCTCCAAGGATGAAGAACCGCCAATCAAGCCCTTTTTGGAAAGAAAACAACCGATACAGGTAGCATATTGGCCTAAAACAATCTCCCTCCATATCTCAAAAATAAAAACAAGAAAATTTAGATTTGAAGCCAGGGCACCCTGCAATTGAAGTAAACAAGCAAAGCTCAGATTTAAATACACAAAATTAAAAACTGTATAGGTCCAATTACTCTTTTATACTACGTACAACTAAATAAACAAATATCCTAACAAAATCTGACATGAAAGGAAGTAACGCAAATTTAAATACAAGCAAAAGCAGTGATTCAACAGAGCAAGCAGCATTTATGCACAAGATTAAAAATTTACCAGAGCTTAAATTTTATTCAACAACAACAACAACTAGCCGCCTATCAACCCAATATATCAATTAAAAACAAAATCTAAAACGAAATTATGTTCATGAAATATCTAAAATACCTACAAAGTACAACAATCTCAAACCAATTTCGTCAATTAATATTTCAAGGTCTCAATTCCAGAGATATCACAGAATAACTCAAGGGTCCTCCGAGGCAACTATAGGATCGGCATCTAAGTCATTTACAAGGCTTAACAAATATAGATGCATGCTGAAAAAGAACCAACAGACCAGTCAGAACTCAGAACGATAGTTTGAAGTCAAGGAGACTGATCAAAATAGGGTCACAGGGACCTCAGGGTATAATCAAAGATAATCCTCGAGGAGCTATTCAACATGGAAGCCGCATGTGTCAAGGAACTAGGTAGTATTGTCAATTATACAGGGCATATAAGAAGTTATCGGTCCGTTAAATTAGAAATCAGGAGAACATTGGAATTTGGCTGAATATTATCCAGAGGACAAGTAATCGAATTGCATGTAACAAATGCACTTTCACCGGCGAAGTAGCAGAATTAAAAGCATTCCATGTAAACCGGTAAGAAACTATATGACTACAACCATTCACTGATTACATCAAACATTTAACTTCAAGAAAAATGGATAATCGAAACAGCATCAGCAGACAATCCTTCCAATAGGATGAAACTAAGCTAAGCTAAAAATGAAATATAATTGGATAAAAGAAGAGGAACCCTAACAAATCTACAAAATCGGAAGCAAAACCTCAAACACAGGCCTTAAATGTCACAGAAACAAATTTAACCTCGGCGAAGCCCAATACAGACCCAAATCAATCGCTACATCCTCACAATTAAGGTGTTCTGCAATATAATTATCAAATCTACCAAACTTACCAAGCCTTCGCGTTCGATTACAGATTACACGACAACGAAAAATTACACAAATTCAAACCGATTACAACAGCAAACCCAATGAATCCGAAACGGATCAGATCGGATCTGAAAGGAAGACGCAATGGAATCACATGGATAGATATGAGAATACGAAGAAAGAGAATGCGACGGAGAAGAAGAGAAAGGACCTTAATAGCAAGCGGCATAACCACCGTCTCCGAGGACGGGAAAAGGTGGAATCCAGAGCTTCCTCTCAGCGGGAGCAATCGAATTTGCCTTCCTTCTTGCTACCTATATTCTCTCTTCCTGCTATCTCGTTGATCTGTATTCCCTCGTGCGGACCAAGAGAAATAGGAAGGCCATTGTTTGCGAGCGACACATAAATTTACGGTTTTACCACACGGTGTGTTGACTGTTGCCGTGTGGCGTGGTGATCTTTAGTGCGTGTTTGGAATAGCTTATTTTTGGGCAATAAGTGCTTATAATTCGTGATTCACGGTATACGAGATAAGTATGTGAGAGGAGTTTTTTCTCGGCTTGCGTAATAAGGGCTTATTTCCTGTACAAAAAGCTCAGCCAAACATGCACTTATACTCTCTTTTATCCTAATTATAGGATATATTTACCTAATTTTGAAGAAATTAAGGATAGTGGTTAAATTAGTTAATTATATTTATTTTTCTAAAATATCCTTATTTAAAATTTAAAACGGCATCCAATTACGTTGATTCTTTGTTTTTTCTTGTTAAAATTTAAAATTAAGGATAATGGTTAAATTTAAAATGGCGTCGTCAATCTCCCTTAACAACTTTCGATCTACTTTTATTAAATTATTAATGTGTTTAATTATTATTGAGAAAGTATCAATAAGGCGTATTTTGAGAAGAAATTGACAAAAATTAGAACTTTGTCATATAATTAGGACTAAGATCAACTTTCAAATGTTATCTTATAATTAGGATCAAAGGGAGTAGTTTTCATGACTGTAATTTAAAAAAAAAAAAACTCCTTCCAATCGTATTTATAAATAACTTTTGTTTTATTGTATAAAAGGAATTGGTAGTTAAAAATAATAAGTGTGTTAAAAATGTCATATTTTTTCATATATGTCCTTATTTATGAAAAAAGTATAGGATAAATAATAGATAAAAAGTATGAGAGATAATGAATATAAAATATGAGAGAGAATGATTATTTAATAAAGGTAAAATAGGAAAAAGAAACTTACATTTTCAAACAAAAAGTGGAAATTGTTTATAAAATGGATAAGCTTTATAAGAGAGGAAATTGCTTATAAATAAGACTGAAGAAAGTAGCTATCATGACCACTTTTTGTTTTTTGTTTTTTGTTTTTTCAATTATTACATGTAAGAAAGAAACAATTTTTTCCAGATTTACAAATTTTGAGAATTCAAGATGATTTAATTACTGTAAAATTTCTAGAGACTAGTTTGAAATTAAATTTCGTAGAAAAGTTAACTAAATGCTCTTAATTTGTTAGAATTTATACCATAAATAAATTTGTGAATTATACAATTTGTTCAAATACTATTACTTTTGTCCTTTTTGTTGTGAAATATGAAGACATGATATTTGGTTTTTCTAAAAAAATCATACTCCCTCTAATCCTAAATATAAGACAAAATTGATTGTTTTTTTTAGAGATTAAGAAATCTAAATAAGTTACTTAATCATATCATATGTTGTGTTTCATTATATTATATATCAGTTTATATGTTAGAAAAAATAATTTAGATAAAAAATGATAAATATAAATATTTAAAAATAATTTAATTAGCTTCTTTAATACCTTTAAAAAATTTAACTTTATCTTATATTTAAAATTAGAGGGAGTATTATATAATAACCTATTCTAAAATAAACCCACCATATTTTGGAACATCGTTCGGGGTTGCATCCCATGATAATTTCCTCAGAGAAAACGTCATTCTCTGAACAATATCAATATCATGATGAAAAAGTGATCATAATGTTTTGCCGACTTTTTATCATCAATGTTATCATGGCTTTCATTTTGAATATAATGGCATGACCCGACATCTTTAAATCATAATTCAGATTTGATTGAGGGGGCTCCCCTTAAAATTATAAACACCATAATTTTTTTTTAATGAATCCCTTGAGCCAACAAAAAATCGGGCATCTCAACGGGAAAAAATAGATTATTATATTAAATTGTTAGATGGCCAATGTTGACCGTCGTGTTGGGCTGGCTGGAAAAAGTCACAAGTTAGCTGGGACTGGCTTTAGTAGTAGGGAGGTAATGCACATTGAAGGATTTGGGAATTTTTTTTTTGGCCAAGAAAGGATTTGGGAATTGGATCTTATGATAATGACATACTCTCTCCGACCCTAATTATAAGATAAAGTTAACTTTTTTGAAGAAATTAAGGAAGCCAATTAAATTACTTTAGAGTGTTTATATTTTTAATATCCTTAAATTATATATTAGTTTATTAGTCAAATTAATTAGTTTGGAAAAAAAATAAAAATATAAACACTCTAAAGTAATTTAATTGGCTTCCTTAATTTCTCCAAAAAAATCAACTTTGTCTTATAATTAAGACCGGAAGAAGTAATTTATTTTCTGAGCATTCATGCCAGAGGGTAGTGATGAGGCAAAAGGGCGTTAGGTGGAACAAGTAGTGACACAAAGATTGCGAGGCCGTGGCGGACAATCCAAGCAATAGAAGAGTAGTCCCATATGCTTGATTTCACTTTCACTCTAAGATTTTGAATGCCCATCAGAAATCAAAAGGGCTCTTCGGTAGACTTACAGCATCAAAGAATTACCAATGAGTCTTTCCAAGCTACAGTTGACAAGGTTAAAGATAGACTCTCTAAATGGAAGAGCAACTGCATTTCACTGGCTGGAAGGACTACGTTGATATCTTCTGTCTCGTCAACCATCCCGAATTATGTGATGCAAACGTCCTTACTGACTCCCACTAATCATGATTTGCTGGATAGGAATAACAGGAAGTTTTTGTGGGGAAACACAAATGAGAACCGTAAGATGCCACTGGTTGCATGGGATTCAATTTGCATGCCTAAAAAACACGGAGGGCTGGGCTTGCGCCATGCTAAACTACAGAACCACGCACTTCTCATGAAGCTTGGGTGGAAAGTGGTAAAGAATAGAGATGCACTTTGGGTTCAAGTTGTGAGGGATAAATATCGCTGTGGAAATGATCTACTTCCAAGGATTGACGTTAAGCGAACAGGTTCTAATGTGTGGAAGGGCATCAAGACAGTGTGGGAAAAAGTTAGTACAGGTATTGAGGTGATCGGGAATGACTCAGCGGCACGATGGAAATGGGACAAGTCAGGTTGCTTTTCTGTCAAGACAGCTTACGAGCATCTTGTCAATCTGGAGTCGACATCCCCTTACCCATGGGATAAGCTGTGGAAGCTCAAAGTGCCCCAACGATGTAGAACCTTTGCGTGGCTTGCTGCAAGACAACGCCTGCTTACCAATGATAATCGACACAAACGTGGTTTGAGTTTGAATGCTGCATGTGCGATATGCAACGCTGGGCAGGAGGATTTAACGCATGTTTTCCGTGAGTGCAGAAACACTAAAAGGCTTTGGAAGGAAGTAGTTCATCCCTCCAAGTGGCGTCAATTCTGTTCTATGAATTTTCTTGAGTGGTTCTGGTGGAATGTAAGATCGAAAAATGGCGACGCAGGAGACTGGGGGGCTTATTTTGTTGTGTTACTTTGGTGGCTTTGGCGGCGTCGAAATCTGCTCATCTTTGAAAAGAAAGTCGTACCAAATGAGACAATCCTAGTCAACACTAGGACTATTTTAGAATCCATGGCAACTGCAAGAGCCCGACTGGCGGGGGTTAATCTGCAAGAGATTCGACAGTCACAACCTTCCCACTGCTGGAAACCACCTGATGAGGGATGGGTCAAGTGCAACGTAGATGGTGCCTACTCCCACATGGGGGCGGCTGCTGCATGTGGTGGGTTAATCCGTGACAGGGATGGTGTTTTGCAAAAAGGATTCATCTGCCGCCTTGAACATGGCGACGCACTCTCCGCGGAATTATGGGGCTGTCTGCATGGACTCAAGTCTGCATGGGATTGGGGTTTCAAAAAAATTATTCTAGAAACAGACTCCACTGAAGCCGTGGAACTGTGTACGAGAGGAGTGAATGAGGAGCACGAAGACTACAGGGTTGTCCAGGAGATTCAAGCACTCATGAGCAGAGAATGGGAAGTACGTACTCAACACATCCACCGTGAGTGTAATGCTGCTGCGGATTTTTTGGCAAAGGAGGGATTAAATGCCTTTCTGGGATTTTATGCTTTTTCCTCTTCGCCACATGGTCTGGATAGATTCCTAGCCTCGGACATGCACAGGGGTTCGGCCAATACCATGGCTTAGATATGATTCCATATTATGTTATCAAAAAAAAAAAAAAGGGCTCTTCGGTAGATAGTACTGATTTTTTTTTTTTTAACACAATTTAAACACACTTGCGCACACAAACAAACATATCAACGTTAGATTTGAATCAGAGACCTTATTCAAGCATGGCGGATGGTGTTGCTGCTAGGACAACTAGCCATTAACATATGGTATTGTTTCACTCTGATCACAGAACATGGACTTATTTGTTCCCAGTAATTAATGGAGTGCAGTCAAAACTCAACAAGAGTTTGTCTCAGACCCTCAAGATTGTAAATAACCAAGTGCAGGTAGCAAACAAGTCAAATTCAAAAAGGATTCAGATAGCTTCATAGACCGAAAATCAGAAGCCAAACCATACAAATAACGGGAACGGGCTTTGATTTGGCACCGAAGGAAAGCCAGAGGATGACTTGCCTGTCTATCATACATACAGTGGGAACATCTGCAAGTTGTGGTGTGGTGTGCGGAAATTACACAGATGCATTGCTAAGATATCAATCATGGAACTCGAGTGAAAACCTTGCACAGCTGTAGGGATGATGGTCATTCTGGAACAGGGATTCGACGAGTCTGAATCCTCTACATACAGAGTATTCACAACTCTCAAAGCTGGATTTCCATGATAATATCCAGAGCTTTACCTTTCACAGAGGAGCGGCGTGTCTTGGCAATAATCTTCAAGAAGAAGCACAAATTTTTTCACCCCGCTGTGCCGCTACCAAAAAGGCCAAGTCCATAACATATTCAAGGGCCAACACATGCTTCTCGTTAACTGGGTGGAGTTTTCTGTATATCCAGATACCAAAGGTCATTGTAACTGATATTTCCATCCAGCAGTTTACGGTTTAACATACATTCTGCAGACTCACTGAAGCAAGCCCTGACCTCACTTGGCAAAAAGCCATGTCATCCACTTTGACAAGCAATGTAAATGAAGGTGGTCAGGTAAATCTACCTAGATAGAGAAATCATCAAACAATCAGTACAACAGATAATATCTCAATGTTTTGGGATAAAGACTGCATAATACAACTAAAATACAGTTTCACGTAAGTGTCAGTTAGAAGTTCAATAGATTTCATTGGAAGATAAAGGGATCAACTAACATTACTCCATGTTGCAAGATACCCATCAGTTGAAAGCAACCAGCCTCCAGAATTTGATGGCATATCCAACTTCTCACTTGTAGAATCAAATTTCACCAGTGCATCATCATCAAGATCATCGTTCCTCCTCCTTTTCTTCCGAGCCTTTCGTTTCTTCCTACTTTTATCTACTATCTGTTCATCTGATAATCCATCATCATCTAGCAATGCATATTTGTTAGAGCTGCGGAAACCAATATGATTATTCAAAAAGACAGACTCCCACGATTTAGGAGTGTGGCATTCTTGTGACATTCTATAATAAAGAACCCAACATTGAAGTCCCAGACACTTGATCACTTCTGAAGTTGACGTCTCACAAGCATTCTTAAAGAATGATATCAAGCTATTGGAGTTGCTTGGTATTGCAGATATCTTTGAGACAATTTCTTTGACTCTTTCCTGTGAGTTTTGAGCATCTTCATCACGCAAAAGACGCAGAAGTTGCCTTCCCTGGGTAATAATAGCATTTAACAGTAGTATCTGGTCAATCGATCCAGGAACCTCACTCTTTACAAGTACAATCTCAAATAAACTAGAGATGCCATTGAAATGTTTAGATTCCATTATTGGGTGAAGAAATCTACGAAGCAGTTTCAAAAAGCTGAATAAATCGTCCTCTTCAAGAGTTATAAGAAGGCGGCGACACAAAGAAGAAAACGGCTGCTCTGTGAGGAATTCATCTATAACTTCCCATATATCTCTTGCATCCTCTTCATACATTAAATCAATAAAATATTGCACAAAGAATTGCCTGTCAATGAAAAAAATATCACCATCTTTCACTGACTCTGCAAACTCACTGGATGACCAAAATTCGGGAACGTTCTCCAGAAAATTTTCTACAGTTTGCTGAATGTCCAAATCAAGAAAATAATGAGGCTTTGTAGCAACTATTGCTGGTGATTGCCCATGTTTTCCCTTCCACTCCAACTCCTCCCAACAAATATCCCTATTTTTGAATGCAAATTGGGACATGGCCTTTGCACCTTTTCCAAGCTCTAGCCCACTGCCAGAGGAATAATTGACAAACCACTGCAATACACGCTTTGGATTACCTGCATTCCTCAAAATTTTGCACAATCAGGACTCACAATCACACACACAAACAAACAACCAAATGGAAGGTAGCCCCTGCTGTTTCATAATCAAACTAGTCCAGCTATGAACAAAAAGCATAGATGAAACTCACCTTCAAAAAAATTTTCAAGTATGTGACTTCTCTTTGCTAAAATGGATCCCCCCATCTGTGGTTCCTTCTCAAACATCATGTGCAAAAGTTGAGAAGCTAAACCCTGCTTCTGTGATTTAAGTAAATTCAGAAATAAATCGCACTGATGGCGAGGAGTGATGAAAGCCATTCCTGCAATGGTGTTACAAAGCCATAGTCGAGCTTCTGATCGACTTCCTGACATGATCAACGACCAAATAGTAGATTCCAACTCATTCAAAAGGGATACTCTCAATTTCATTGAGTCACCACTATCCACATCTTCATCCCAGCTAGGCTCCGACAAAAACAAATCAATCATCTTGCAGCTGGCGGAAGATAGTATTCTTCCTGCAAGAAACCAGTTCAGTTGTTAATATGTATTAGTTTAAAAACTTAACACTACAATCAGAGTTAAGAAAACAAGATCATCCGGAGAAAGAAAAAGGAACTCTGGTCCTAGTGATTTCAAGTGCACCGGAGAATATTTGCAATCACAAAATAGTACCCAAATTAATAATTTTCTTCTACTTCTAACCGGTTGGACAGAAAAAATGGGAGAAGACTTCCACATTCTGCGTATCCAAAGATCGTATCGAAAGAATATATATATATATATATATAGAAAATGGTAAAATGCCGCACCATGGAAGAGTTCGAAGATTCATTATGCAGTCAAGGACAAAAAAACAAGAAACTTTTGAAAGACAAACCATCAATTGAGATTATACTACGGAGGAATTTCGGATAATCTATTTACCGATTATGGCTCGAAAAAGTGAGGCACAATCACGTTAATCTGGCCTCACTGAAGTGAACGGAGAAGCTTGAAGATGTAGGAGATAGCGGTAACTCTAATTGCCCTAACACGACGGAAGAAGTAAGTCAGAAAGACGACGATATTAGTATGTCAAAGACCGACATTAAAAAAAACAATTTATTATTATTATTTTTTTCTGCCAACTATTTTTACTTGAATTGCATGTTTTTACTTGGTCTGAAACATAACTTGAATTTGGTTGAATTAAAAATAGCTCGTGTGATCTGTAACGCAATGCAGGAATATTTAAATCAAAAAAATGAGGATATACAATGAAATGACGATTAAAAAATCTATTACTTTCTTGCCAGATTAAAAATATATTATTATATATTATATATACACACAGCGTATAATTTATAAAAATAAGATGATTATTGAAAGCATTTTCATCTGAGTTATCCAAGAATATGATTAAATTGTCCATCAATATATATATAAATACTCTTCCACCAATCCTTCATCTCATCTAACGGCTCCAAAACGCAAATTAAGAAAAAAACATTGTTCATAAGCAATGGATGGCTGAGATTGAGTCCCAAATATTTCATTTCTTCCGCGGTGGCTCAAATGCATTGGCACCCTGTTTGAAATTCAAAAACGTGTGCCTCAATCCCTCGATTACAATTAAATCTAATGACTGTTCGCAGGGGAGGAGACGACCTTCTATATCAGCTGCCTTCATCCATCCGTCATACTTATTTCCACCGTTCTTCTTTTCTTCGAAGCCTCTGTCGTACTTAAGGTCTTGCGCACAGACTTTGTTCTGCTTCGTAGGTGTCTTTGGTGCTGTGCTCTGTTTCTACTGCGAATATCTAAACTCTTGCTTCCTTTCAACACCGTTCTTCTTTTCTTAGATGCCTCTGTCGTACTTAAGGTCTTACGCACAGACTCTGTTCTGCTTCGGAGGTGTCTTTGGTGATGTGTCTCTGTTTCTACTGTGTCAAACAGAGTGCTTTTGGTCACACTAGAGAGGGAAAGTGACGGTGGTGATGGAGATGACAGAAAATGAGCGCTTTTTCCTCATACCAGACAGACCACACTCCGTTTTGAGGTTGCTTAAGCAAAGAGATAGAGGTACATAGTTTGCAGACCCATTTATGAATATAATTTGCTTTGCTGGTCGAACTACATGTGGTTATCACGTTTATGAGTCATTTCGCAAGGACGAGTTCAAGTAAGCGTTCATTACTCTGTACTGCTTCTTAAGGTCTTATGCATTGTGCTTTAGGTAAGCTTCTGAAATGTCTGTGGTGCTGTGTCTCTGCTTCTACGTTGTCGGAGCTTGTCGGTTTGGTGACACCGGTGATGGAAAGTGACGGTGGTGATGGAGATGACAGTGAGTAAGCTCAGACTCACGCTGAACATCACCGCGGTGATGATAGTGAAAGGATGACGACGGTCCTTCGCGATGTGTCTCTCTAAACCAAAAAAGGTCACCGGTGGGGTGGAGTATCGTCGGCGGCTGCATAGGAAGTGCTTATGATGGTGTGTGCTGGATGTGAGGTTCGGTGAAGATCATTGATAACCGTGCTTCTGATAACCATGCTTATGATGGTGCCCTGCTTCTAAACCATTGCTGTGATTTCTCGCCGACGTCAATTCTCCGATACTTGCAAAAGACCATATTGATAATGCATGGTTATCAAGGCCCTTCATTGTGATTTTTATTTTTTTATTCAGACTGTCCAAGCTCATGTTGTTTGCTTCTCCATGTCAAAATTTCTCCATTTTTTTTTTAGAATAGGTTTTATTTCCAGGTAGAGTTCTAACTTTGTAATCATATAGGTGGCTTAGTCACGTCCGTGTAGTTGTTGTGAGCAAGCGAGATGTATTATTATCCTGTGTTATATTTAGCTGAGCTTATATTAAAGTCTTATATTCTCCCTTCATATACATGCATGAACATGGTCAGTAAGCAATGTGGTTTTGGAACTCATATGCACGTACAAAATGGTTTTCGAATTTATGAAGATTAAAAAATTACATGGTTTCAGTAATAATGTTGGGCCTATTTATTTCTACAATGTTGGACCTATTTATTTCTACACTGAACTCAAATGCAGAAACATATGTCCAATTGCATTGAGGCCTTAGGTAATGCCACGTTCATAAAAAACAAAAAGGTTATGCAAGAGGATAAGATATCTGATAAAGCAAACATGACTTTTATTTGGCCTTTCACAGATAAACGGACTACAATTATCCTTCATTTATGAGCCAGCCAGGACAGGACAGGACAAGACAAGACGACATTAAGACAGTAAAGCAACACTTTAATAATTCTTTAACATTATGCTTCATGCCTTTAATAAAATAGACATATTTAATTTGCTCCCTCCTCAGTGTCGGTACTAACAAACCCGAGCTCAGCGCCTAACTCCTCACTTGCTGGCAAACCTAAATCTGCTTCTATCCTCTGATCTTCAATCACTTGTCGCCGTCGCCAAGTGCGTTGAGCGTTCCGACCGCCACGCCTGTTCCTAATCGGAGTTATCCTCATGTAAGAGTGGTAACGAAAGTTAAGGAAAATCATCCGGTCAATTTCTCCTTCTTCCATCTGCACCATCATGTATGGAGAATATGCTTCGATTACTCCCACTGAGCTGTGTTGAAGCAGAAGTGATGGGTGTCTGCGAGTTCCCAGTAACGATTGAACAGTCCGTGATTCCTAATCACACCATACAAGGACCGGAATAGGTCATACCTAGACTCATAAAACTGGTAAGATCCTGCTCTTACCTTGCCTCTTTCTACTGTGACTATTGAGGGTTCGGTTTCATCCGTGTCTAATTCTTCAAACACTTGTATGGGACCACATGTGATTCGGATACTTGATACTTCATTCTCCCTCCAACGAGAGCATATCCTGTATAATGCACTGTGAGAAAAGTCCACGAACTCACTCATACTTCTTAGTTTTATTCTCCGGAATGATATGATGGATATAGTGAGTAAGGTGGTTTACATAATCGTTGGTGATTTGGTTGCTCTTATAGTAACTGAGTCTGCTTTTACCTTTTAGTCTTTGCCTGTTGTATATATTGATATCTATGAACTATTCTTCTGGCTTTGGCCATATGACAGTATGGCTAATTGTATAGCTGCTATCTTTTAACAAGTTATGTGCCAAAATTTTCACTCATAATGATTATATATTCATTCACTTTTTTTTATGTCGGTAATATATTACCCTCTTTGATGAAACTGTCTTGCTTTTTTGTCTTCATCCCAAAAGCAAGTTCATTTTTATTCTTTTGTTGGAATCGTATCAGAATTTTGTAATTGAGTATTTGACCAATTAAGGTGTTCCTTTCTTTGATATTCCACACAGTCCTATGAACAGTCTAATACTTAAGGCAAGCATCTGAACCAATTGAGTATTTGACCAATTTGTATAATACGTTATCTTTTTCACGTATTATACTTTAACAATAGGGACACTACATATACAGTCTAATTTTTATATATTGCTGGATTTGTGCTGAAATTTGTTGACTTTTATTTTTTCCATATTTGTGAAACTCCTTCATTTACTGCCAAGTTTCCCTTTTGTGCTAATATTAATACCACTGTACATGAAGTCATCTCTGTGACTCTGTCAAGATGCTGATTTTCATTCATATACATGGTAAAGCCCCTTCCTTAATAACCTTCTTTAATAGTTGCTATGCTTATTTGTTTAACCATACTTGCATTGTCATTTTCACATAATCTTTTTCTTCATTCTTATGCAGCCAAGCAAGGCAACCATGGTCACTTTTCTCTAAACTTCTCTCCCAATTCATTCTTTTCCCTCAGACGTTTGTTTATCTTTTCTGCTAGCATATTTGCTTTTAAGGGTGCTGATGCAAACTTTTTAGTTTTCACTTTCTCTGTCTTTACATTAATATATGACTGAATGGCTAATTATATAGCTGTTATCTTTTAATTGCTAGGTATGTTCCATAATTTTCCTGAATTATTATTATATTTTCATTCACTTTTTTTTAGGACTGCAATATATTAGCCACTTTCAGGAAACAGACTAGCCTTTTTTGTCCTCATTCTATCCTTGAATAGCTGCTTTCATTTCTTATCTGTTAAGTCATACAGGTCCATAAATTGACATGTCTAAATTGATTTCTGTTTTGTCTCTTTCTGATTTTCCCTTTGTATGTAAGCTGGGTTCACAATTGACCTTTGGTTAACAGCTAATGGCATAACTAATTCAAGTACATCCTTCAATTATCTTTTTCATTTAATAGTTGATAAGCTTAGTCGTTTAACCATATTTGCATTGTCATTTTGACATAATTTTTTCCTTCATGCTTATGCAGGCAAGAATGGCAACCATGGTCACTTTTCTCTTAACTTCTCTTCCAATTCATTTTTTTTCCTTAGACGTGTGTTTACCCCTCTGCATGCAGGTTTGCTTTTTAAGGGTCCTTAAGCAAAGTTGTCATTTTCACTTTCTCTGTCTTTAGATTAATTTTTCTTTTTCATACTTCTTATCAAAACAACATCATATCATTTTCCTTGCTATACTCAAAATACCTAAACTCTTGCTTCCTTTCTCATCATCTGCGTTTACTCCTTCATACAAACAATATGACAGTTTGAAAAGTTTTATGTGATTGTTTTGGCGAGATTTAAGTTATTGTGTGCACGTTTTGTCTTCAAGAAGTCATTTTCATATATAACGAACATACATAAATCATTAAAAATATGTTTTGCTGTAATTGATAATACTAATATGATCCATAATAACATTAATAATACTAACTTTATTTAGTAGTCATTGGTCATATATGCTTTGCTTCTTGAAGCTTGCTTTTCATTTAATATACATGGTCATGTATACTTTGCTCTATGATATAATAGTCATGTGTCTTATATGACCACTGTACATGAAGTCATCTCTGTGAGTCTGCATAGATGCTGCTGAAGTTATGTACATGGTAAAGCCCTTTCATTAATAACGTTATTTAATAGTTGTTATGCTTAATTGTTTAACAATAGACCACTGTACATGAAGTCATCTCTGTGAGTCTACACAAGTTGACACCCATGATTTTTATATCCTTCACGTGTTTGTTGAATAGCTGTATGAAAATATCATTCTGATGACATTGGTTGACTACTACTTTTCCCAATTTTGTGAAAGTTCTTATTTCATTCTCTGCATTTTCCACCTAACACTTATTTTTCCTTATTCCTTTTTGCATTGACCCTATATTTTAATGTGTGCATTGGTTGTGCTGCACATGACCAGGTTCAAAAAAGTGTCAATGGTTGCCATAGTTCAGATGCTTGCATTGAGTTGTCCCCCACTTCCTGGCTATGTGATGAGGGTGGTTCTGCATCTTTCATCATCAACATACCAGTTTCTCTGTTATACTTCTTAGTTATTTAAAGTCATCTGTACATTTATGCCAAGTCACTTTTTCCCCACTTTTTGATTAACCTTTCTGCATGCAGAAAGGCTTTTAATGATCCTAATGCACAGTTGTCCTTTTCCTCTTCTCTTGCTTTATCTTATGCTTTGCTTTTCACATTTCAGACACATCCTGCGAAATAAGCTTATATTGTTCTTATACACTGCACCTGACACCATTTCTATGCACCATATCTGCAGACATATAATTAGTGCTATTGACTTCTACCTTAAGCTTCGTAGCCTTGCTTGCAATTCTCATACTATGAAAAACTTTTGCTCCTTTCTCATACTCTGCGTTCACTCTAACTACCTAAACTCTAAATACCTACATTATCATTGGTTCAGCCTACTTCTGCACCTATACAGATATAATTTCAAAATGGCATCTTTTTTCAAAACATCTTTAATGGAGGGAATATAAATTTTGTTTTCAAACTTATGATCCAATTTTCCCGCCCGTTTCAAATTTATAGACAGGTTTCTATTATCTATAAATAAGATCCTTCATTCATCTTACTACTCCATGCAATCATAGTCCTCTCTGAATCTTACTCCAATCTCCATCTTACTTACCTTCTTTCATCTTAATCATTAATCCCATCTTCATCATGTCCCGTGTCTCATTGTTGAGAGACCTCCATGATGGTACTGATAGATGGACAATTGTGGTTCGTGTGTTGCGGAAGTGGAATGTCTATCAAAAATCTGCTCCATCTGAATTATTCTGCACAACCATGATCTTAGTAGATGAGGAGGTATCTCTGTTCATAATTAGTTTACTTCTGTTATATGTTTCAGTCACATTATGTATACTAACTAACTTATTCCTGACTGTGCCATTTTTTCCCTTTGGTACAGGGTACCAAGATCCAAGCTACTATCATGCTAAAACATTCTAATGAGACCTTCCGCCAAACTTTAGACGAAGGGAAGATTTATTTCCTTGCTAATTTTGTTGTGTCTCAGAATTCAAATCAGTATAGGGCAACAACACATAACTTCAAGATTATTTTGACTCAGCAGACTTTTGCCCGTGCAGAATCTGCGAATATACCACTTCATGCATACTCTTTCTTATCTATTCCTGATATCTTGAAGTCACAGGAACGCAATTTCGCTGACTACCTGATTGGTGACTGCATACTACTATATTTAATTTTTTTCCTCCTTCTAATATTGATCCCTCTAATAGTTTAATATGTTTGTTGATAGATGTTGTTGCTTTCGTGAGAAATATGGGCTCACTTGAGGAGTATCGTAAAGATAATGACACTAAAAACAAGCTTCGAATGATACTAACTGACATTGAGTACCATCTTTAATTCTTTATCACATAATATTCATGTCACATGATTTGATCTCTAACACTATGTACATCTTCATACAATGTTGTAACCTTTCATCATTTTCTTCTTGGTAGTGATAATGACATTGAGTGTGTTTTGTTCGATGAATGTTCCACCAATGCTTACATGGCTCAATTAGACAATATGGAGACACCTGTTGTTGTGGTGTTAAATCTTGCAAGGATTGCATTTTCTGATGATGGTAATAACATTTTTTCTCCACTTCTTTATGACCCTTCAATTCATATATCCTCCATGTAACATACTCTTATCACTTTTTTTCCCAGGTCGAGCTCAGATTTGTAGCTCATTTAGTGCAACCAGGGTTTTATTCAATCCTCCCCTTAAAGAAGTGAAAGACTTAGTTCAAATGTACTGCAATGTCCATTTTTAATTTGAAGTTATACTTTTCAAGTTTTTACTGTTGTTATCAACTTACCTAATGTTCACTTTGACTCATGGATGTGATGGCAGTGCAAAAGACAGAGCATCCCCTATCACAACAGCATTAACCCAACCCATGCCAACACAATCCAGCCAACACTCATCATCCAACATCTTGAGGAATAATTACAGAGTTTCAGTTTCAGAAATTCCTCAGCAGAAGATTGTAAACTCTTGTCCCTTATTTCCCTCCATAACTTGTCATTTGTATTCATGCATAACTGATATTGTTGTCTTTCACAGGGAGAAAGTTTCGTTGTCAGCTGTCTTATACAAAAACTTGAGACTAGGCATGGGTGGACATATGATGGCTGTGCTAAGTGTGCCTTTAAACCTAGGGATGAGTGTAACACGTTATTCTGTCCTAATTGTAAGAAAAAGCCTGAAATCATTGAACCAAAGTAAGTTTAAATTTCAATTGACCATTAATAATGCATTATTACTCTATCCACATCTTACTGCTACCTTAAGTTCATATGTATATTGGCCTATGACATCTATATCTTAATACAAGCTTAAGATCCACTATACTGTGAGTGATGAGACAGGGAGTGCTTCTGTTGTATTTTGGGACAAGCTTGCTTCCCAATTGCTTGAGAATTCTGCTGCAGAGCTTAAGCAGATTCTTATAACTGTATGACTCTCATTTCTAATGTATCAAGGCTTTAGTGATATCAGTTTAGTTTTTCCTGTATAACATCATTTATGTGTATGTTCTGTGTCAGAATCATCGTGAATATGACTTCCCTGACCAATGTGATTCAATTGTTGGGAAGAGGATGCTTCTTAAGCTGAAGCGTAATGAGTTCAATGCCAAGCACACAGCATCTAGCATCAGTGTTCAGCAATACACATTCTGTGAAAACTTGAATGAACAATTCAATGAAGCTTCTTCTCAAGTGGTTAGTAATCTTACCTCTTAAACAAATCAATAATTATTATTCCTTATTTGTGGTAATACTAACTCGAGTTCCCATTATCTCAGGATGTTGAACTAGACCAAAATCACAACAGTATCATCCCTGAGGTCAGTTAGGGAAAAAACAATCTTTGTATACTTGTATAAGCAAGCAGAGTTCAAAACTAATTACATTCTGTATATAAAATTTCAGGTTGCTGAAGATGTGCTTATAGCTGCAATTGATACTTCAGCTGGCCAAGTTCCCTCTTCCAAAGAGACCACAAGTGAGCCCCAAGATACCATTGATGATGTTATCAGATGCCAACCTTCCCAGACTGCAACTACTGCTCCCACCAAAGGGAAAAGAAAGACTTACATGAAAAAAGCAATTGTTGATCATGCAACAACTCCTTCTACAAACCATGAGACTATCCCACCTACCAATGATCGCTTACTTAAGGTTGTTAAGCAAGAGAAGAAGTAGATGGTCTTGGTTTCATGTATTTAGGATATGGTCATAATATGCTGTCTTAGATGTCCAATGTACCTGTGTATTGTGAAAAGCTTATTCACATGCACAATTAGCACTATTACTACCTTTTATTTTCAGGTCCTATGTTTTAAGTTGTTGTTTAGTTGTCATCCTTTTATTTAATGTACTTTCCATGGCAGTTTGCCTTTCAATGCAATCAGTTTATTTTCTGTGTTGACTCAATACTGTTGCCAATATTCCTACAATATTTTCCCTTCTTTCGTTTTTTAATAAGATCAACAAGCTAAAAATATTGTTGTTCACATTTATTTTATTAGAACAAGTATCTTGATCAAATCTTTGGCTACCTTACTGAAATACTTTAGTAAATATGACTAACGATATATACTCAACAGAAATGAACATCTGCTACATAGTTCTGTTATGGTTCTGTTATTGTAGCAACGTGCACCATTGACTACAACAAATAAGGATTTGCTTGCTTATATATGCTGTCATCTAGGATTATTCGTTTAACAAAGTGTGCTTTGTCTTTTTCTCTTTTGTTGACTCTACAGTTAAGTTATATATTGCTGATCCTACATATGCAATGGTTAAGTTTCACCAAAATAGGTCCTCCTCTTTACTTTGTAGTGACAACTATGTACATCTATTACTCATACTAATTCTTCATCCTTGATTTATTGTTTATCAATTGATTTACATGCTTCACTTTTTTGTCAAGCTAATGCATTCCTAATTCAACTTTGCATGGGACATGGTGATATTAATGTCCTCCATCTGTCTACTTCTTCCTCCAATTTTTCTGTTCATGGTCCCATGGAGCCATCCTCATCTTCTAATGTGGTTTATATCCCTTATTTTCCTTCCTCTTTCAATTTCTGTATACGCACACCACATGTCCTAGGAAGAATTATAGGAAATATGGGAGATCCTGAAATTGATTATTTTATATCAATTACAGTTTTCTTACAATTGTTTCCTTCTATTGTATTTTACTATGGTATGCTCAAAGAAAGTATGTTTTGTCTTTTTCATATTCTGCACATTATGTTGTTCTATTCACAAAAAGCAAGTTGACACACATGATTTTTATACCCTTCACGTGTTTGTTGACCAGCTTTATGAAAAAACCATTCTGCAGGCATACTAAATATATGAACATGCTCAGGAATCACAACATATATGATGACATTGGTTGACTTCTACTTTTCCCAAATTTGTGAAAGTTCTTATTTCATTCTCTGCATTTTCCACCTAAGCATGTTCAAACCGTTTCCTTTTTGCATTGACCATATATTTTAATGTGTGCAATATAGGTGCTGCATATGAACAGCTTGGAAAAAGTGTCCATGGTTGCCATGGTTCAGATGCTTGCCTTAAGTAGTCCCCCACTGCCTAGCTATGTGATGAGGGGGGTTCTGCATCTGTCATCATCAACATACCAGTTTCTCTATTAGAAATAATATTTATTTATAGTTATCTTAATTAGACTTTGTCTATATGTCCTCCTTTTCAGCTTTCACCCATTGTACTGTCTATATTGACATCTCTGCCTTAAGTCAGTTGCTTATTAAAATAATTAAAATAAATAATGTTCAAATATGAAGCTGGAATCCTTAACGTGGATACAAAATAGTCCCATATGTCCTTAGAAAAAAATCCACATCAGTTTATTCTTGTATCCCAATAACTTATAATGAAGAATAAAGTCCTCCCTTTTTATTTGTTGTGATTCATTCACCACTGCAACAAATTTCGATGGAAGAGGTAACAAAGAAGAAGTCTTCATCAATCTCTCCAAACAAACCTGCAGTTGTTGGTGCTGCTTCAGCCAAGACACCCTATGATAATCTTCTAGCAGGTAAGTGTCCTATGCATTCTGATGTCAAGTCATCTTCATCCTCATGTTGCTATTACTATTCTTAGTTTACTAACATTATAATAAGCTATGCACATCGTTCTTCATCATCATCTTCCTTAAGAATGTGAAAGCTATACTAGATAAATCTTTCATGTGCAGCTACTAGCCATTATAGTTCGTTTCTAGAACTTAATGAACAGCAAGCCTACATGCACCATTCTTCATCATCTACAACGAACTTGAATATTGCTGCCAATCCTTCTACTTGCTGTGGCAATGAAAATCCATGTGAGAATTGCACACAACCTTCTGCAGTTGCTACCGTTGCTGACATGAACACGTTCATAAAACAACCAAGGAAACGAAGAATACTGCATGATGTAACTAATGTTGCTTTAGACTTGTCAAACCGCTTCCTTCATGGTTCTTCTTCAGGTTAGCATCACTGCACTTAATCAACACTATTATCAAGAAGTATAAATATCTTACTAATAAATGTTTGCTTTCAATATAGAGGAAAATATCAAGATTGGTGACAATTTAAAACCTTTGTTCGATGACTCTCTACCACCTATTGAGCAAGTGTTCAAGAGAAAGAGTGCTAGATTGAATGCCATCCTGAATAATAAGGAAAATAACAGAACGACTGCACATTCAAACATCGAACCATATGGTATCTTTGCTATTCATAAGTTTAAAAAAAACCACCTTGTCATAGTTAGTTTGCATTTCAGACTTATAATCAGTCTCAGTGATTCCATGATTAAATGCTTCGAGTACTATAAGTGTTACTTGTGGATATGTGCTGACATGAATATGTTGTACCTTTCATTTTTTTCAAGACATTCTCAATCAGGATAAATTGTGTTCTTGTGATACTACCCATCAAGATTGATCTATTTGTTAATGTTGTTATAAATTGTGTTTACTGCTTGACGCTAACTAAATCTAAGCCTTGCTTTGTTAACTATCATTTTATTAAATGGTTTTGTTTATTTGTGTTGGTTAACGTTTTTTTTACATATACATGGCTCCCAGATTGCTTCAGCCAGTGACTTATGTGTCACTTACTAGCTGTAGTTTACCTTATTTTGAGTCCCTAAACATTTCAAATTCTGTGTATTTCTTTTTTCTTCTTCCGTGTTTTTTTATACTAACTGTATTTTGTGATTTCTTGGATGATCTTAGTCATTTTTGTGATTATACATGGTTGTGTACATTACTTCAGCCTGTGACTTGCATTAAACCTGTTGAAGTAGACGTTGCTCCTGAGCACTTCAACTTTCCATATTATGTATTGTATTATTTTTCCTATTTCTAATTTTTTTTTTACGAGAGCAATATTTTGTGGTTTCTGTTATGGTGATCTTAAGCTATCCTATAGCTCAGATGATGTACATGGTATCATTCATTTTGGAAAAAAGGATGAATGCCCTATCTGTTGCTGGACCTATTGTGGCTGTAATAGTTGTCTTGGTGATATTCTTGCCATGCTTATATTGGATCTCTTGCTTTTTTTTTGAAACGTGGTTAGTCATATGTTTGTTGTCACAACTGAATTTACCTACTTATTTGCAGGAATACAGTGGGAGGCTGCATTTTTTTACTTTACTTGTGTTCTTTACGCTGCATTACTTTACTTTACATATGTCCTTTCCCATTAAGAATCATGAACTTATCAATAATGGATAAATTCTGTCATGTACACAATAGCCTACAAAAGCATATAACAGTGCTTTATCTATTTTTAAGGTTCTAAGATTGGTGCATCTATTTTAGAAATCATGGGCTTTATAAATTTTGTATTTCTTATGACTCCAGTTAGAAATTTATTTTATGTTGTCCTATTCATTTTTTTTGGACATTCTCAATCAGGATATGTGCAAGTAAATAATCCAATTAATACACACAAGGGAATTGGTAGCTCAAACATATACTCCTCTCAAAGAAAGAGCAGTTCACCTGCAGTTATGGAGAAAGGTATAGAAAATTCATGACCTATAAGATTATTTGCCTTTTCCTCATATATTCAGCAAAACTATATATACAGACTTCAAGTTTTGTGTTTTGCAGTTTGTGTCCATCCTTTCTAGCTTGTATCAGACATGGATGAATTTGCTATTTCTTGATGTTAGAAAGTTTTGTTTTGTACACAAACAAGCCTCTAAGGATTGAATATAGGGCCACCTCTGTTAATTGTCTACCCTATGCTTTTTCATGCTTTATTCGAATGAGCTGGGCACAGAGTTATAAAATAGTAAATTAGTTATCTTCCTACATGAATTATTTCTTCTATTAATGAGTTTTTTGCGTTCATGTTGAGTTATGCTGTATGTGAATTCCTAAATTAGTTATCTTCTTACATGAATTATTTATTCCATTAATTTCTAGACATGTGGATTATTTTTTTTTATAATCATGTGGATTATTTTTGCACCTCGACTAGCTACTCACTAATATTTTGTTTTCTTGCGAACCAGACTACTTACGTACTCCTGTTAGAAATTTATTTTATGTTGTCCTCTTCATTTTCTTTGGACATTCTCAATCAGGATATGTGCAAATAAATAATCCAGGTAATACCCACAAGGGAATGAGTAGCTCAAACATATACTCCTCTCAAAGAAAAATCACTTCACCTGCAGTTATGGAGAAAGGAGCAGCAAATTCATGCCCTACAAAATTAGGTGCATTTTTCTCATTTATCCTGCAAAGATTTACGATAATGCAGCTCAAACTTCATATATTTGTTGTTCCTTTAACTATTATATTTTCTTCAATGATTCATAAATAATTGGTAGCACATATGATATATTGTTTATGTTGTATAAACAATGGATAGTAACATTTATCACATGAAGATACGTTAAGATCTTTTCAAAATTAATGCTACCAAGTTTAATGCTTCTGTCATACTGTGAATCAAATTGCTGATGCTTAGACATAATTTTTTATAGTCAATCATATGGCCTTATATTAAAAGTGGTCATTTGGTACCTCTTATAGTCAAATGACTTTGCTTTTACTGGTTTGTTTTTAGATGTTGTATATATCCATTTGTATGCACTACTATTGAGTTTTTTTTCACATGACAGTATGGGTTATTGATTTGCTGGTACCTAATGGGAAGTTATGTTCCACTTTTTCCATTGAGAATGTTAATTTATACTTTTCCTTTTTTTATGTGTCTTATATTTTAACTCATTTTCCATAAAACTGAATTTCTTGGTTGTCTTCATTCATACCATGAAAGGCTGTGTTCATTTCCTGGTAGGCAACTAATCTTGCAACCTATATTGACATGGCTGAAAGTGATTTTTGCCTAACGTGTTCCAGAATTTCTATTTGTATTTAATGTGGGATCAAAAATCATTTTTTGCTAACATCTAATAGCATAACTAATTCAAGTATATATGAGCCTTCATGATATTTATTTGTTCCATCAACCGAAGTTTTTCAAAAATGTGTTCATTTTTTGACTTTTCTTGGCGTTCAGTCATAAAACATGTTTAAGTACTTATTGATCAATTAAGCTTTCCCTTACTTACTCCTGCTGGCAAATGATGAACAACTGAAAATATCAATCATGGAATTTCTGCCTTATTCTACTTTAATAACAGGCAGTTTACATATACATGAATGAACCTCTTCGTATCATGTCATAAAGAATGCTGCTACCCTCGATTATTATTTGCTTTGTATACCTATCAAACATACAAAACCATATTTTATTGGATGCCTAAGCACTATCTCAATCTTTGACTTACACTCTACTCTCACTGTTTATTTTGACATGTCACAATATTGCCCTACGCACTGCCCATCCTTACTTGATGATTGCTACATTTAATCATTAGTATTATATGACTTTATCCATGAAGTATGCTTTTAATTTATAGTGGTTAGGTCATACTACGTTCAATATTAATTTCCTAACCATGAATTTGACTATTCTATTCTGTCAACAAATTGATTTCCTATTGTTACATGCGTTTTCACAGCAATGCTTCTTTACATTAAACTTTTAAAACTGATCTTCTTGTGTGTGGTTGAAGCCATACCTAATTAATTTCCTCCGTTTTATTTAGGCTGATTTCAATATTTTGTTACAACTGTATATTACCACATCCATTCCAATAATACATTATTTTATTGATATGGTAATAACTTGTGGATATGTACTGCCCTAAGGATATTTTAATGTTCATCATTTGTAGGACAAGCTCAAAGAGGGCTAATGAAGAAAAGTTTGGAAAATTCATATCCGACCAAATTAGGTTACTGTTTGTACATGCGTCCAATTACAATTATATTTTACAAAGATTGAGATAAGTTTGATATGTCATTTCATTACATGCCAGTGGAAGGAATAAACTATAAGGATGTTCATTTCAACTTGGACTTCAACGAAGGCTATTGTAATGATGTTTTGTCATCAAGTTCAGATGAGGATGAAGGTAATTTGTTATGTGCATTCAACATAACTTGAACACTTACTACTATTCCATCACCTTACTTTATTTTATATCATATATTGACATGTAGCTGAAATTACCTATGTGGAAAGTTTAAATAAGAACCAAGATCAATGCTCTCTGCAAATCCCTCAACATAATGACATAGAAGTTGAAGGTATTATGTTTGGTGCAAAATTGAAGTTGTCAACTGGACGAATTAGCATGTGTTTAATGATTAAAGTAACTTTTGGTATCTGACAGCTTATTTAGATGAAGGCGATCCAATATATTCATGCAAATATTGCACTGCATTATTCTGGTATAATGAAAGACCTAAGAAGGACACAAAGAAAAGAAATGCCGATACATTTTCAATGTGCTGTCTCCAAGGAAAGGTTCAGTTACCATCAATGAAGGCACCTCCACCTCTTATGCAGGAATTGTTCTTTGCGAAGAATTCTGAGGCTTCTAAGAACTTCCATGCAAACATTCGGCAATACAACAATATGTTCTCTTTCACTTCTATGGGCGGTAGCATTGATCACTCAATGAACAATGGTAGAGGTCCATACTGTTTTGTCCTTTCAGGTATGAACTACCATAGTATTGGCAGTTTATTACCTCCTGAAGGTGCAAAACCAGTTTACTCTCAACTATATGTTTTTTATACTGAAAATGAAGTCAAGAATAGAATAGAAGCCGTTAGGTAATATTTTATCTGCACTTGACATGTTTTTAGTACTTCCTTTATATTTTATTAGCAATAATAAATTCACTTAATTAACTTTATTTTTCATATTCATTTTCGTAGCAAGCATCAAAAAGGGACTACTATTGAACCACAAATTGTTGAGCAAATCAAGGAAATGCTAGATAAGGTCAATCCTTTTGTTCAGCAATATCGCTTTGCCTCATCCCAGATTATTCACCAACACTCCAATGAAATGAAGCTACGCTTGATTAGCTCAAGACATCATGATGGACGTACACACAATGTTCCAACTGCTTCAGAAGTTGCTGCTTTAATTGTTGGCGACATAGATATGACCTTCAATGTAAGAGACATCATTGTCGAAAAGAAATCAGGCTCCCCTAAACGTATAAATGAATTGCATGCTTCTTACTTACCACTACAATACCCTATTTTATTCCCTCATGGTGAAGATGGTTACAGAGATGATATTGAACATAGACAAGAAACTTTGTCTTCAATGAAGAAAAGGAAGAAGCTTAGCATCAGGGAATTTTTTGCATACAGATTGATGACAAGGGATCAAGAAATCTCTGTGTTACTTCATGCCAATAGATTACTTCAACAGTTTATTGTTGATGGTTACACAATGATGGAAGCTCAAAAACTTCATTGGATTCGAACACACCAAAAGGAACTAAGGGTTGACCTATATCAAGGATTATCTGATGCACTAACAAGAGGTGAAACTGATGCTTCATCAACTGGAAAACGGATAATACTTCCAGCAACATTCACTGGAGGTGCTAGGTACATGCTACAAAATTATCAAGATGCTATGGCGATATGTCGGTGGGCAGGGTATCCCGATATCTTCTTAACTTTTACTTGTAATCCTGCGTGGCCAGAGATCACAAGATATTGTAAGAAGCACTCTCTAAATCCTTCAGACAAGCCTGACATTCTCTGTAGGATATTTAAGGTCAAATTGAAAACTCTAATGAAGACACTTAGACAAAAGAAAATTTTTGGGATGATACGTGCAGGTACTTTGCAATATTATGTTTATGCTTTTATTAAATACGTTACTGATTACATACCCTTACAATTAAACTAATTTTTTATGCAGAAGTGTTTACAATAGAATTTCAAAAGCGAGGTCTTCCACATGCTCACATACTTCTCTTCCTTGAACCATATGACAAGATAACAACTCCAGAAGCAATTGATAAAGTCATCACCGCTGAAATTCCGGACAAACAATCAGCTCCTGAGCTATATGAATTAGTTAGGAAATTCATGGTTCATGGTCCTTGTGGGAATAGCAATCCTAAAGCACAATGCATGAAAGACAAAAAGTGCAGCAAGCATTTCCCAAAGAAATTTAGTGACCTGACAACTATGGATGATGATGGTTACCCTACATACCGAAGAAGGGATGACGGTAGAACAATTGATGTTAAAGGTATACCATTGGACAATCGCTTTGTTGTCCCTTACAATCCGTCATTGCTTCGTATGTTCCAAGCACACATTAATGTTGAGAAATGCAATCAATCAACAGCAATTAAGTACTTATTCAAGTATATTAGCAAAGGCAATGATAGAGTTGTGGCTGGAATTTTTGATAGTAGCAACAGGAACAGTGGAGAGAGGATGCTTGATGAGATACAACATTATTATAATTGTAGATATATATCTGCATGTGAAGGTTCATGGCGGATATTTGGATTTGATATACATCATAGATCTCCTTCTGTTTAACGATTAAGTTTCCACCTGCCAAATCAACAGCATGTGATTTATTCTAACACTGATGATGTTACAGATCTGCTTGATAAACCAAGGGTTTCTGAGTCACAATTCTTGGCATGGATGAAAATTAATGGAGAGGATGAATTTGCTGCGGGCCTTACTTATGCTGAGTTTCCACATCACTATGTTTATCAAAAGGCTAAACGATTGTGGAAGAAGAGACAAAGAGGATTTGCAGTAGGAAGGATAGCAAATGCTGCACCAAGCTCTGGTGAATTATACTACTTGCGCATACTTCTCACGAAAGTTAGAGGTCCAAAATCCTTTAACGACATAAAAACGATTGATGGAGTTACATATGGATCATTTAGAGCTGCTTGTGATGCTCTTGGGTTGCTAGATGATGATCAAGAATTTATCAACGGTATTAAGGAAGCTTCAGTATGGGGAACCGGAATTACCTTGCGTAAATTGTTTGTTAGCATGCTTTTATCTAATTGCTTGCAACGCCCAGATTTGGTGTAGACTCAATGTTCAAAGATACTATCAGAGGATTTATTGTACATACCACATAATCATCCCCAATATTCAAGTAAGTAAATCTCTTACACTTGTATTTTATTGTTTAATTAGTGATTAGTTTTATTCATAATATATAATAACTTTATTGGTGTTATTTGGAACACAGGTATTATTATATCAAACAATGATAAGGAGAATGCGGCATTGATGGAGATTAACAAGTTACTCACTCAAAATGGGAAGTGCCTTCAAGATTATCCTATGTTACCTATTCCTTCAACAGCACCCACTTTTGATGTGACAAACAATCTTATTTTACAAGAGCTAAGCTATGATCGAATTGCTCTTCATGAAGAAGCAACCAAGCTAATTCAATTGCTGAATATTAAGCAAAAGATGATATTTGATAATGTTATTTCCTCACTCCAATCAGGCTCATCAGGATTCTTTTTTGTTCATGGATACGGTGGAACAGGGAAAACATTCTTGTGGAATGCGTTGACATCATCTATACGAGCAAAAGGGGAAATTGTCTTGACTGTAGCATCTAGTGGCATAGCAGCTACTTTATTACCCTGTGGTAGAACTGCTCATTCACGATTTGCCATTCCAATTCAAATAAATGAGTATTCTATGTGCTCAATCGGACAAAATTCTCCACTTGCGGATTTGATCATCAACACAAAGTTGATCATATGGGATGAAGCTCCAATGGTTCAACGGTATTGTGTTGAAGCGTTCGATCGTACTCTAAAGGATATAATGCATTGCAATAAGGTTTTTGGTGGAAAATGCATACTGATAGGTGGTGATTTTCGTCAAATCCTCCCAGTTGTGCCGAAAGGTTCTAGGGCAACAATTGTAAATGCAGCAATCAGCTCTTCAATAATTTGGGACCATTGCACCATCTTCCAGTTGACAAAAAATATGAGACTATCTTCTGGAAGCTCAGAACAAGATATTCAGAAATTAAAATGGTTTAGTGAATGGCTGTTAGATGTGGGTGATGGTAAATTGGGTGAGCCTCATGATGGTGTAGCTGAGATTGAAATTCCAACTGAATTGTTGGTGCAAGAGAGTGCAAACCCAATTCAAGCTATTGTTTTAGCAATTTACAGCGGCTTGGAAGATAACTTAGCTAGCAATCAGTACTTCAATGATAGAGCAATACTTGCACCAACCATTGAGATGGTTAGTCAAATTAATGACTACATGTGCTCTATTTTGCCCGGTCAAGCATATGATTTTCTTAGTTGTGACACTGTTTGCAAATCTACGAATGATAGTGATTGTGTTGATCATCTTTACACAACTGAGTTCCTCAACTCTATTACTTGCTCTGGCTTACCACCTCATAAGCTTACATTGAAGGTTGGAGTCCCAGTAATGTTGCTAAGAAATATAGACCAATCAGGAGGGTTGTGCAATGGGACAAGACTGCGAATATCAAAGCTGGGAAAAAATGTTATTGAGGCCATAACTTTGAATGGTTCAAATCCTAACAAGAAGGTCTTACTTCATAGGATGGATATGAATCCTTCAGAATCTAGATGGCCATTTCAAATGAGGAGAAGACAATTCCCAATCCAATTAAGCTTTGCAATGACAATCAACAAAAGTCAAGGTCAATCACTTCGGCATGTAGGCATATATCTTTCGAAGCCTGTATTCACACATGGTCAACTTTATGTCGCACTATCTAGGGTTAGGAGCACGGATGGCTTAAAAATCTATGTGCCTACCAATGGACATGATGGTAAAAGAACAACAACAAATGTAGTTTACAAGGAGATTTTTAGAAACCTGAATGCTTAGGTGCTAACTGTTTAGCAAGTAAATGTTTGTTGAAAATCTACGGACTTTGATTTATTACGTGGTTGTTGTATTTGTTGATCATTTGCCATTAATCTTAACTTACTTTCGAAACTGCTTGATTTCATGCTATTTAACATGCTAAGTGATTGAAGTGATTAGCTTTCAAGGATGATTTATTTGGTGAGTATTTAATGCATGACAATTCTAAAAATTTAGTGGACATGCGCGGGGGAGTACGTGCTAGTTTTCCCTAAACTTAATTCACACGTTTTATTCATCCAAAAAAAAGTTATGATGTATTATTAACACAGGTATCATACATAAACTCTAAATTTAAAATGGTAGTAGTTTCTCTCTAAATTTAACTCTAATAAAAATACTAGTTATAAACTCTATTACATAATCGTTCTTTTAAAATTTAAAAATATAACAATAATCTTCTAACTTCCCACCATAAAAAAACAAGTTTGGGGAAATACAAAAGGAGGAAAAAAGGTTAGAGAAGAGTCTCAAGCACAAATGAACTAATGATAATCTTACATCCTAGGGGAGGTTTGTAATGTCACTGATATTTAATAGAACTACGAATTTTATCTTATTAGGTAAGGTTAGCTATATGTATACGAGACCATATGAAACAGTGATCTCGCATAATCTGTTTTTTATATCTTCAACAATACCAAAATTAAACTCGGTAATTAAAACAGGTAAAAAAAAAAGTCGGTAAGTAAAGACCAATGGCTGGTAAAATTGAACGCAGAACATTGAGATTTTGGTATTGATATTTCGCGTTCACCAACTTATTTTTAACTTCCGAGAATCCAAATCCCTGTTAATAGTCAGATGGAGGAAAAGATTATTTCATTTTTATAAAAAGAAAGAAAAAATAAAATTACATACAAATGGCATTGTTCTTTTCTCAGGAATAAATGAAAAGTCAGCAAATTTCAATGACGGGAATGGGGAAGTCACATGCTGTATCTATGGAGTCTAAAACTTTCTTCTTCTCATTTCTTCACATGAATTCACTTTCATACTACACGGGCAACAAAAGAAAGGACAATAGAGACAGAGATAAAAGGAGGCAATATCTGATACACTTGAACCATATAAAGAATATATGTGTAAGAATTTATAACTATGAATATTTTCTATATAAAATTAAGATTATTGTAAAGTTACTAATTCTTGAATAATATAACCCAACTTCAACTTTAACGACTCTTGTTGTCTTTGATAGAATTTTAACCAATCTTTTTGCTGAGAGCAGCATCGAACTCGCTTCCCTTTGCATCTTACTCATGGAATTAAGAGCTCTAGCCTTCTCATCACCACTGGTTCTGGTCCTGTGCATCAAGGGCTGTCATCTTGAGCGCCTGTTGGATGATGACTGCCATAGCTTTTTCTGGCATATCAATATCTTCTCCTTATCAGAGCCATCTTCAGTTTCTTGTTTATGACATAACCATCTCATACCATTGGCAATGCTGGAAATAGCATCTATATAATAGTTGGATTCTCGAATTATCGCATACCCAGTAGGGCGTAAAATTCGATCCATCTCCAGCATCACATACTTCATTTCACATCTGTCAATAACCAATCAACCAACATTGTTAGAGCGCTGCAAGCATGTTTGGTTTGGATTCAGTGGTATATCAGTACTATAATTGGTATTGATGAGTGATTTCTACAAGTGCAATGGGAAAAGAGTAATAATTTCATCTCATGGAAGATCTTGCAAGATTCCTGTTGAAACATGATCACGTAAGTCAAATAATGTGATTTGCTACTGGCTTAAACCTGATTGATTTTCTAGAAATCTGAAAATAATCAAAATCTTGCAAAACCATAAGATACCTTCACAACCGTTTCATATAGTCATGTGGAAGGCCTGATTAAATCCAATTTTAAGACCATATTTAAGTAGCTATATGCAAGAATTTGTTCAAAGTTCCAAGCTTCTCTATAAGAATATTTCTAAGAATAAAAAGTAAAAGAATTGACAAAGTTACCTGTGGCTTTCTTCAGTAAAGAGTCGATCAAGATGGAGCAGGTCATAAGTTCGAGGATATGTTGAAAAGGCTTCACACCTACCAAACAATAAAACTCAAATCAAAAGAAGATTATGATAACAGGCAAATAAATATTCACAATTTCAGGTTTTTATTCATAAGAAATATTTCAAACTTACCAATCATGCAACGTCCCAATAAGGCCTCGATCATAGACCACAGAAAGTGTATTGGTGGCATAAGATGAGACCACATTCATGACCCACACAGGATCATTAATCAAAGATGAAGCAAAACCTCCATAAACCGTATTCATGTCCATCACATTCCTAATATTGTCGGTCCCAAGGTCAGGAAGCAACTTCTTGTAGTGTTTAACACGGTTCTTCCACTTGCTATCATCATGATTGAAAGCACTAGAACTTCCGCCATCGATAAGAGAAGCACGTTCAGGTGCAACATGCAATCGCTCAGGCCACTTGGGAACAGCAGCCAAGCCTGATTTCTTAAGCTTTGGATCTGGGACTACAAGACAAGCACGAAGTGGTGTGTACCATGCTGAATCAGGCTCAAGGCTGTCATCGCATTTTGGTGGATAGGTTTCCTTAGCCAGCTTATCATAGCAACTGTTATCTGGAGATTTCTGCCATACAGCAATGTCACCCTTCTTATTGTACATTTTAAAGCACAATGAAGTCAGCAAGTCTTGCAACTTCTCATAATCTGATCTTTGCTCTTCCACGGTTGTGTTCCATCCACGCCACCTGTTCTCATAGTTAACTGGAGGACCAGACAAGACCCAAAACCCACCGGGACGGAGTATACGATGTATTTCAAGAAGGTAAATTCCACCTGAAAGTAGATATTCATTCTATTAAAACGAGGTAGAATAGTTGAATAAACACACAGTTACACACAAAACAAAAAGAGGGTAGACTTCGTAGCTCTAAGCAGCAAGGGCCTAATGTAAACCATTAAAAATACACTCAAAAGAAAAGCAGGCTAATAATACTAGGAAACCACAATTTTCTACTCACAAGGACTCAATTGTGTTTCAGTTTAATTGATAGAAGTTAACAATCCAGAGAAAATTACCAAATTCAGTCCATGGGATGAGGCATCTTGAGCAATGAGCCATATCAAAGGAGTTTGATGGGAATGGAAGTCGCTGGGTGGAAATCACACCAAGAATTGCAGGGATGCCACGCTCCAAAGCAAATTGAACTTGAGCTTCATGGTTATCCCTTGGAGCAAGAGAAACTGTTAGAATTCCACGATCTAACAAGTCACCACCCCAGCTAGCAACCTAAGATAAAACAGGGATATACTGTTAATTTCATAAATCTGCAGAAATTAACAGGTTTTATAAGATATACAATGCAATCAAGAAAATAAATATAGAAAAGGTTATAGGTGTAAGTCAATTCAAGTCTAAAAATATTGCTGAGAATCACTATAGGGATTAATGCAGGGAAAAAACGTTGTTACGAGAACAAAATGTAAAACTCACCCCACAACCAGTATCAAGGGCAGTTCGAATAGTCCCGTCTTTCATTTCTGGAATCAGATCTTGCATTAAATCAACATATTTACTCACACCATTGGGGAACATAGTACCCCCACCAGGAAAGAGAAATTTTTCCCCTTTCTTTATCAACCAATGCTGATTAGACTTCTGTTTGTTGATCCAATCATAAGGCACATTCCTGAAATTAGGGTAACATAAAACTTGAAGAAATGGACAGCTTGGATTCAATTGCAGCCAACTAAAAAATAATCCATCCTTAGAATTCTAGAGCTGATGAAAGCATATTTGTACCTGTACCAACATTCATCCCTGCTCTTTGGCCATCTAATTGGAGGCTTATACCCATTTGGGGGAGGAATTAAGCACTCTTTCCTCTCAAAAATTGGAGGGCAATGGCGCTCCAACAAAGTAAGCCGATAGTAGCCATACTTCCTCCACCTCTGTAAAATCATGCTTAATTTAATCAACAATGCGACTTTATTCTATGAATTCTACAGAACCCAAAAAATAAACTCATAATAATACCTTTGGATCTGTGCATGGGGTGTAGTCTTGATAGTCAATGCTGCATTCAGGGAAGCTATTGGATTTAACTTGCAGAGGAGCAACTGCTGATCCTTCAGAAGATTCGGCTGTCTTCTGAGTATTAATGGTGATAAATTTTCCCTTCTCGGAACAGAAGATCCCACCTAGATAGAAAGAAAGTCCAAACAGCACAACAAACATGATCGCCATAGAGACAGCCCTTGAATTCTTGTCTGGATGGGTGATCGGTTTTCCATCTTTATGCTTCATGGTTCAAGAATTAATCAACTAAGCACCTGCAGAACAGCGCAATATACTCAGCTTTACTGCAATGCAACAGTGTCCCATTCCCCCACTCATAAATTTATAACAAAATTATAGACAGAATGACCAATAGGCCTTTTACAAGTCAGAATCACATAGCATTCACAATTGTCAGCAATCACTTATAAAGGAGAAATTGAATTTTGTAAAAGCCATTCAGATACACCCATCATAAGAATTCGAGTTTCTATTAAAGAGAAGTCATTCGAAAACTAAGCACATGAATATAATTACATCTGTCATGGTGTTCTGGCTTTTTCTTCCTAAAATTTCCAGCAATCAAGCGGGCATTATCATTTATAAATTAAGGTATCTTGCAAATTCAGAAATCAACTTTATTTGAATTACCATACCACCCAAGTTCTGCCAACTAACTAGAGAGGCCTCAGCAATTTTAGATCGCTTCATTGAAAAGAAAAACAAGGGCCAATTAATCAATATCCAGAAACAGCAAAGGATGTTGATTGCTGGGAAACTTACTACAACGAGATCGATGTACAGGACAGAAACTTCCGGGAAAGATCAAGTTTTCGGAAAGAAGACAGAAAGATTTTTTTTTATTAAAAAATGATAAACTCCAGCTGTTAAGAGTTGCTCAACATGATGACGGGGCTAAGCTGCAAATAAAAAATCACACACTACCGACACTTCTTGCTTTCCATGTCACTTTGCCTTTATGAATTTCACATGGCATTGGGTCCTTGAAAAAGGCGAAGCGAAGCACTAGATCTTGCAACATGCTATTGATGGAAGGGAAAAAAGGGTAATAAGCATGTGAAAGACCGAAAGAGCATAAAGAAATATAATCATTTCTTCACATACACGATAAGATTCCATAATTCATTTGTCAGTGCTTGCCGATCAACTGCTTCTTGTTCGAATCATCAATGGCAGCATGACACTCAAACAGAGCAAGACCGAAGAACCCACAATCAAGGAATTAAAGAGGTACGAAAAATAACAAGAAGAATATCATCGAAGTTTTCATGATTCAGAAAATAAAAATGCATTTTATCCAAAAAAGAAATACGATAATCTCGGAAGAGAAAAGATTTTAGAATAAATCAGTATAAGCGCTCGAATACCAGGGGAAAAAATTCAGAGATCATGAAAATAGGAAATGAACAAAAAAACAAAAAACATAAAACCCACGAGCGCGAATCAGATCTGTGACTCAAAAGAATATAGTGAGTTAGAATCAGTGAAAAGGACGTTTCAATCCAAAGAGATCTGACAGAAGAAGGAAACCGATGAAGAAGCAAGCAGTAATAAACAGAGGAATATACAACCAGATAAGCTGAGGGAGAGAAAAAGAATCACTACTCACAATACAACAAAAGACAATCCAACAAGTTTTGGCTGCAAGAATTGAGGGGCTGGAGTTTAAAGAGCCAAAATCAGAGCTAAAGATAAGTAACAAGAACAATAATGAAAGAAAGACAAGAAAGAATGGGGAAGAACGTACCGGTTGGTGTTATAGGTATATGCGTTTGAAAGAATGTTAAAAGGGGGAAAAGGAGCTAGAGGCCTGAAACGCTTCTCTTAGAGGATGAGACAGGAGAGAAGAGGAAAAAGGCCTAGAAATGAAGGCAACATGCATTAACGAGAGTCAGAAATCGCTGCTAGACGAGCTGAACCGAACGCTTATATAACTATTCGCTACCCTTGTGTGTGCGCCTCGCTGTCCTCTCGCTATGTTCGACTTCCATGCTGCTTCTTCTGGCCAATCGGAATCGAATATAATATTACCATGCCAAGGAAGAAGAAAGAATTCCGAGTGGGAAAAACAATTAGCAATGGAAAATTCAATTAGAGAAAATTTCACTCAAGTACCACAGTAGCCCGTTAATATCCAATAACCCCCCGAAAAATTTTGAAACTTCACTATTTGACTTAGAGACAAAATGAAAATAAAATTGAGGATGAAAAGATATCACCACCCCTGCTTATTTATTTTATTAAAAAAAGTCAACATTTTCCAGTCATCGGAGCTCAATGGCCTGTTGCCGGAGCTCTGGCTCCTAGCCTGCCGCTAATGGCTGAAAAATATTAACCTTTAAAAAAAAATAAAGAGAATAATGTCTTCTTAGTATAAATTTTCATTTTGCTCCTAAGGTCTTATAATGAAGTTTGAAAATTTTTTAGGGGTTATTAGATATTAATTGGCTATAGTAGTCTTTGATTGAAATTTTTCCAATTAATTGTCCAAGTTGGGGATGATGGATTGATTAATTAATATTTAATAATTAATTTTCCTTTTTCTCACTTTTTATTACAGTTTTTCCCCCTCGTTGAAATTCTGATTTGGGAATTTGGTTTTACATTACATTGTCAAAATTGTCAATGAATCTGAAATGATTATTTCTGGGTGTATTGCCATACCACCGGCTATGACTTGACTTTTACATCATGAGGCGCTGAAAACCAAAAACCTCTTTGGCACTTTGGTTCCTTTTTAGCCCGCGTAAATTTAGTTAATGTCCCTAATGGGTTTCTGCCACGTGGCATTTTTCCACAGAAATTATCCACTATCACTTTTAGAGTATAAAATAAAAAATGAAATCTGCGTGCAATTTTTAAAATATTTGTTTTGTGTTGGAACTTGGAACAATAGAGTTTGGTGGAGAAAGGTTTTTTATTTTTGGTGAAACTTAGGTAGAGAAAGGTTATTAGGATTCAAATACAATTCACATCGTCGTAATATTTTTTTGCCGGAAAATCCTCGTAATAGATTGGTGTCCCCAAAAATCTTCACAATGTATTAAAAATATAATTAAATTAGATATTATTTCTTACTGTGTTTTTAAAATAAGATACAAAATTTATCAATTTGTATATTTAATTATAGCCTTGCCTGCAAAATAAGGAAATAATCTTTTATTGATTGGCAATTTGGCATCACATGTGTATTCCTTTATAAAAATTACTCGTTCGCTTTTAATATTTAAATTTTTAGTTAACTAAAAAGTTATGGACGTTACTGATTAAGTTTAAAGTTGATCGTGTGTAGTTTACAAAAGAATGTTAACAAATACTAATTATTTAGATAATTTTCCTCAATATTTTTTTGGTAAGGTTTTCTCTCTTTTTAAATGCCTATAAACTGTAGCCAACTAATTTGTATTTGACGAGATTTAGATACAATTTAAGAGTAATGAGTTTTTTCCCCAAAGAATTTAAGATAAATTTTTTTTTATTGGTTTATAAAATTCATGATGATATAAATATATTAGCACATTTTAAGATGTCATGGTTTGACTGAATTTTTTTTGGGACAAAATTATTTGACTTCAAGTCAGAAACTGAAAGTTATAGAAACGGACCACTTCTCCACTTAAATGTTTTTAGCCCCAAAAATATCTCATTATTGGATGGACACAATTTAAAAACTGCTAAATGAATCAGTATCCAGTTTATTGACTCTTTTCAACTTCTTGATCTTCGAAAATTTTGGGAAAAAATTAAAATTCAATTGTCATTGTCCATAAATCTTATTAAGAATGGTTGACTCTATTTGAAAATGGAGATTGTTATTTGATCTTCATTTCTTAATTTATTTTTTCCCAACAAAAAATCATTCAAATAATCCCTCCACAAATAAAGCTCACGAATATTTTTCAGAGAAGTCATGTTAATTCGTCTATTTTCATATCAACACTTAAGTCAAATTTACCATTTTTACATTTTTAGCTTACAAAATCGAGTCGAATCACTGATAAACTCGTAACCATTATAAATTCGATTAACCTCACAAGTTTATATACCGAGTTTACTATTTTTACGTATCTAGCTTATAAAACCATATTAACTCACATTTAAACTCATGTTAACTTCTTCGATTTGATTATGTTCAGTGGCTTTAAATATAAATTTTATAGAAATTTTTTTGTTAAATATAATAAATTATGAATGTATGGATTTAATTTCAATATTTGGATTTAAAATATATTTAAATCAAATTTTTGTAATTTTTTATATTTTAATTATTTAATTATACATCATTAATACTTATTTAATGGTAAAAATAAAATCTTACGAGTTTACGATTTAACTTCACGATACGAGTTTAAATCACTGTTACAAGTTTGCTTAAATTCGCGAGTTTGATAACCTTACTTAAGTCCAAAGTTTGACTTACCTATTATTTTGAATATTAAAAGCACGCCAATCCCATCTTCTTGTTTTTTTTTAACACCAATAGAGAGAATAATTCTTTTCATTTTCAACATTTTTACTATATTATAAAATTAGATATCTAATTAAGAATAATAAAGGATTTATCAGTTATCATACAGTTTAAATAAATTAGTGGTAATTATATATATATATATATATATAAAATAGCATTTCGCCATTTCCAGCTGGAATCACTTGGATGAGTGTTCTTTAATTTCACTTTAGAAAAGAGGCTTTAACTTTAAAGTAATGATATTTACTTGTCTGCGAATAAAAGCATATATGCAATTATACATCCATATGTGTGTATAATGGTGAAATACAAGGTTAACTTTATGAATTTTGCTTGATAAAAATTATATTTAATTTATTTGTTCAATGTGCATCTATTTTGATGATCGATTTATATTTGACTATTTTTTTCACCTAGATGGATATTTGAAGACATGTTTGTGATGGGTGTGAAACTTGGCTTCTTAAGAATTTCTGAATTATCGCGTTAATTAGATGCACTATTTGAAGATAAATGCCATTAAACTCTTAAGTCATAAATCAATCAATAGTTTATCGAGACAGAAAATTTTAATTTAATTGAAAGTATAATTAAGGACAAAAGTTCTCACAATAAATATTGTTGATACTTATCTTTTGCCAAAAAAAAATATAGTTAATACTAAAATTATTCACTACTTATGCCTATTCTACTTTTTTTTTTTTTTTTTTTGCCAGTGTTTATGCCTTTTTTACTCTTTTTTTACCTGTATTATGCCTTTTTTAACTTGAAGAAAGGTTTTTGCATATTCTAAAAATAAAGAAACACCGCCTCAACAAAATTATTGAAAACACACTCTCTCGGTAATTATTATACGAGTTAATGTGCAAATTTATCAATAAAGTTTTATCCTAGGAATGATTGATACAAATATGTTTTAAAATGTGCAAAAATACTAATGAACAATTAAAAAGTGTGCACCAGCACAAAACCATTAAATTTTACCTAACAGCGTTAAATTATAAGAGAAGAAAACCCTTAACGGCGTTAGGTCAAATTTAATAGTTTTGTGCTAGATGCACCCTTTCTAATTATTTATTGATATTTCTCCCTCTATAAAATATATTTGTGTCAGCCACTTCTCGAACAAAATTTCGTTAGTAAATTTGCACCTTAACTCTTATTATAAAAACCAATGATATATTTCATAATATATTATGTTATATCTAGAGCATTAATTTTTCATACCTAATGTCCTAATAACTAATGACGTTTACTGAGGAAATTTTGATACATTATGGTACGAAAAATATAATTTTATCTAAATTATTTAATTTATATAAAACTGTTATTAAAAAAAATATGCGTGCATGTGTTAATGTTTATCGAGCCACATGGGGGCTCTTAATTATATGTTGAGTCATATTACTCATATACAAGCAATCAGCGTGGGATCCCTGTGCAGGCGTATTAAGCCCGGAACAAGCCGAATTACCATTTATAGTTATTACTGAAATTGAATAAGTTAATGTTAATATAAAATATAGAAATTATATAGGTTTTTTTTTTTTTTTTGCCTTCACGAATCTCATCCAATTTACAGAGTGTACACCTACTAATTAATTATAAATTATTTATAAAACGGTTCATATCAAATCAGGATCTCATAACTAAAGTTAATGCTCATTTTTCTATATTTTAGGTTTAAAAAATTGATTTAGTATTAATCTTTTTACAAGGTTCTTAACTGTAATTATCCTATTATTAAATTACCGAGAAAGAAACACATGCCTTACAATTTTTTTTAAGTTTATGATGTATGTCCATAAATTATCATAAAATGGCATCATTAAAATCCAAATCATGTGTCATCATAACAAGTAACAACCACACATGTAAATACGCATTTTAGCAAAGTAAACATTACAGCACAATGATATTTTCCTTCCTCCCAAAGGGACGATATATAGGAACCTCTAAAACGTTATTATTTGTAAAAAAAAATATAAATTAGTGCGACGGGTTAAAAAACGTCAAATGATGATATGGATGTTTATATATACTACTTTAGTGTCTTTTTAGCTTTTTTTAATAGCTTTTACAACTTATGAGGTAAGTGTGTGAGAGAAGTTTTGTCTCGGGTTTCGCAAACCATGGTTTGGAGCTTTGCCTAAGTGTGTGTTTGGATTAGTTTTTTTTAATAGCTTTTACAACTTACGAGGTAAGTGTGTAAGAGGAGTTTTGTCTCAGGTTTCGCAAACTATGGTTTGGAGCTTTGCCAAACACACATTAATGTGCTCATTTGGAATAACTTATTTTTTAACCCGTCGCACTATTTTATAATTTTTTTTTACAATATGTCTTGAATTATATGACTTGTAAACGCGGTTTCATGATAGAGAACCGCAGTGATCCACTTGTGGGCATATGTCGTTCGAGAAAACGACATATAATGCGTGAAAATTTCTTGGATATCTCTTATAAAAATAATTATTAATTTAATCATTGTCTTATTTTTTTTATAGTATCATTCAGTATTTGATCCAGGATTTATGGTTTCCCTTCTCAACACAAGTGTCTCATCTAAGATTCGAATTCGAAACCCAAAAAGATCTAGCAATACCTTACATTATTAGACCAATTTTATGTTGGTTAATTTATCCGTCTTCTTTTAACATCGCCGAAATATATATTTTTTAATCCTTCACGCGCATTTATAACATATTTTTAAAATTTAAAATATAAAAATGATGATATTAAAGAATTAGAATTTAGAGCATATTTTGTGGATATTTATCTGCCAAGGCACAATATAAATTTGTCCCGTTAGCGTTTTCCATCAAATAAAACTAATAGTGTTAAGATTAATGAATTAAAAATACACTTTAGAAGTTTAAAGGACTAAATTTAAACTTACTTTAAATTTAGAGGGTCAAAACGTATGCTTTAGCATTTGTTTTAACATGGGGCTATATAATATTCAAAGGGTTTATATAAATTAGAATGAAGATTCAATTAAATCATAAACAGATAAAATTTAAAAAAGAAAAAACTGCCGGACACGGGCCCAAATAATGTTGTTGAATGCTTGTCGGTGTCGGTGAATTTTGTAGCTACATAATTGCTTTTCATGGAGGAAGAATAAACAAATAGTAGTATTATCTGAGGACGGACCTATCTGTGTTCCTTCTTATTCTTATTATTATTATTATTTTTTTAACATTTCACATATAACCTGCCGTTTCCATAAAATAGAATATTTCGCCATTTGTGAGCTCTCAATCATATGCACAAATAGAATATGCAAATAAAACTGCTCACATATATCTGAAAAGAAAAGCATTGTATTTAAACATCTCATGTAGTCAGTCAATGCAATATTTTATACGGCTTAAAGACGTTCTAAAAATATTAATTATAGTCCAGGATGATCAGCTTTAAAATTTTTTATAGAATATTGAAATTTTTGGTTGCGATTAAAATTAGCTAATTAACTTAAATTTTTCAATACTCATCTTTTCTTTCTATTTTTTTTTTAATCCAACGTTGATGTTTCCAATACCCGTCTTTAATAAGTTTTTTTTTTTGCCAACAATAGTAGTATTTTATCTAGAAAATTTAATTTTTCCCACAGTTATTTTTATTAACACTTGTATTTTGAAATTGAGCTGAATTATTAAAATATTTGAATATACTGCAACTATGTTAGTAGTATTTTCTTTTATAAATGACACACACACACACGGTTTAAGTCAACCAAGTTTTTACTTTTTAACCGTCACAGTGTTGCTTTAGTGTGTGTGTATCAATAGAATGTGTAGTAGTATTTTCTGTTAAATGTTAAATGTGTGTGTATCAATAGAATAATATATTGTACTACCTCCAATCCTAAATATATAGGACATAATTTATAATGTAATTTGTACTATAAATTATGTCTTATATTTAGGACCGAAGGGAGTACTATAATGAAAATTAAATTGTATTTTCGGAAAACATTATTGAAGATAAAATTTTAAAAACAGAAAACCACACAAACCGGCCCAAGGGCTGAGGAAGTCCTAGTTATCCCCTTCTGAAAACAAAAATAATAAAAATAAATTAAAAGTGGGAGTCATTTTTGTTATAGCATGGTTGAGGTGTGATTTTATCAACAATTTTTTTCAAGAGGCGTATGATATAAATAGGTTTTGAAAAGGGTATAAATACCAATAAACAATTTAAAATGATATAAATTTATCAAAATCTTTCAATTTCATCTAAGGTTGTTAGGTTTTTTTTTCCTCTTATAATTTAATAACCGTGTGATCAAATTTAATGATTTTAATAAACTTATGTCGTTTAAAATTATTTATTAGTATTTTTATTCTTTTTAAAATTTATTTATACAGACACTTTTTTAGAAAAAGCTTTATTGGTGAAACTATACCTTATTCCATTATAATATAAGGTCAGATGGAATCTAACTATCTAAGGAACCTCAACTCATGTGAATTGAATTAGGGGGTAGGCTGTGGTGGGCGCCTTTTTAACAAATCAATACTCTTGTCAGCTTGATATGACCTCGTTATTATTATTATTTTTCTTTTTGGTGACAGTAGGCAGATAAGACCTTTGGCACTCAAATCTGGATTTCCCTCGGTATTCCGTGTTTTTTCCTGAGTCCCTAACCTTCTAACATTGGACCAGATAATCTGGGATAACCGACTAATCCAGAGCAGGGAATATTTTTAGGCACACCCCTGTAAGGTGCTTTGCACCAAGGGTGGGTTCCCCCTCCCAACAAGTACTTCTCCCAAGTTCGAACTCAAGTCTGCAGTGGTGGAACGAAGACGGGAAGATGTCTTCATTTCACTGGGATAGACTTAGACACTCACATAGCACTGTGAGGCTGTGTTAATTGGAATTATCAAGTACAAACCCTTATGAGGAATTTCTGTAATCGTGCTTATAATATTAGTATATATATGTTATTCCTGCGTTGCCCACTGAATGCGTATTATTTTTTGCAAATACTATGAAATAGGTGAAAATAAAATGAGGGTGTGACACTGCCCATTTGGCCCTCCACGGAAAATTATATACAATTTATTTAATATATATTATTTTATATAAAATAAATAGTATTTTGTATGTATGTATGTATGTATGTACCCGTATGTAATTCCATTTTTATGAATCATTTTATATTATTATTTAATATTCATCCACCACAATTTACACATGACTTATTGCTTTTTGGATTGACATGATTTTTTTATTTGGATGGATGATACAGAGTATTAAAAAATTGAGATCAAAGACAAAAAAAAAATTGTTTCTTTGAAGTATTTATCGCAGTTGCATCTATTCATATCAATCAATATTCATACACAAACACATATTATTTCATAATTTGTCGTGTAATTATTAAGATATATGGTAGTTTTTTGTTTTAATTTTAAAAATGAAGTTATATATTTATTTTGAGATATCTCAGGATCTGAAATTATAAAATGTATTTGAAGTTTTTAATAATATTTATTAGGTATAATTAGAGTTTTTGTATATATGGTATTAGTTAGGAAATTACCACTTAGGCAAGAAAGCTCACTCTATCCAACCCACCTTTTCCTTGCCTGAAATGGTTAAGGCTTCTACAGACAGGGTTGAGCATTGGCCTGTTCATCATTTGGCTTGAACATCGGGTAGGGGTCTCAACTTGTCCAGCTCTGCCCTGCCCATTATTAGATATACTATGTACGATGAGTTGCATGTACTTATTACTTCTTCTAATTTTTAATGTAACACTCACTTGACCTTTTTAGAAAGGTAAAAAAAGCTAAATAAGTTAGTCAATTATAATATATATTGTGTATCATTTAATTATATATTAATTTATAAGTCATACAAATCAGTTTGGTATAAAAAAATAAATACAAATACTTTAAAATAATTTATTTAACTTTCTTAATCTCTTAAAAAAAGTAAATAGAGTCTTGTATTGAGGATCGAAGATAGTATTAGTTTACAAAATTCTCATATAATATTAGGAAAAATTACCAAAAAAACCCACATCAATTACGAAATTTATTATCTAAATGTAGCTAAAATTTATTTAAGTCGACCTTAGAAGCAATTTTTCTAAAGTCGCGGACCTTTAACGTTGTGCACAACTGAAGAGCAATTGCATCTGCTAAAAAAACACACGTTCTTTATGTATTTTTGGGCAGTAGAC